>JAHHFK020004966.1:0-29380 GCA_024533555.2 Aedes koreicus
CTCATTCCCATGCAGGAACATCGTTTTATCAATCTCGAGTTCCACAACACCCACGGCAATTCTGTCATCATCCGTCGCAAAGACAAATCCAAAGTGGAGTTCTTCGAGCATTGTGTGTTTGAAATTCAATTTTCCTAAAACCAATTTGCATAGTCTTTCACGGCGTTTCACTCCGCGAAGGCGATTCTCTTTGCAATGGCGGAAAACCCCGTATCATAGGGGAAATGTTGGCTTCGGCAATGTTGATTGTTTTCGTCCTCCATTTTTCAAACCACTTATTCTATATTCCTCGATCGTAGCACTTAAGTGATTATGTTCATGTTAGTTATTTTAGCTTAAATTTGATAACCTTTTCAATAGTGTTCAAATAAACCACATGCACTCGAAAAGGCTGCTGTTTCCGTTGCCTATAATAGAATTTTGTCTTACACACAGATCGAATGGAATTATTGCCGAATCAAAAAGGGGCTGCCGATAATTGTTATACTTACCTGAGAAATAGTTTGGCTGCCACTGGAAATAGCCGGGATGATGACGAAAGGGGGCAACTACATTGTTAAACTGAACCTAGTTCGTTGATTTAAATCGATTTAGATCTACCCTCTGCTCCTTTTTTTGAGCCATGGCGCTATGTTCCTGCTCTACAGTGAAAGTTTAGAAATAGATTGGGAGAAACTCCAAACACAAACAGCTAGGAAAAAGGCTAGTAATGTCACGTGTTTTCCGCCTGAAGGTCGTAAATTTCGGGGGATTAAAATTTAATATCGGTTACGTGCACCCTCCACCAGTCGGTGTCCTTCTCGTTGAAGGCGAAGCGGAAACAATTGACTTCTGTGCAACAAAGTTTTTCGGTTTTGTATTGTTGGGAACAAAGATGGGGAGAGGGGTTCCGACGGCCGAATTGGTGTCGGAGGGTGCATGTTTAATGTTTCATGGCAGTTCCAGCAGAGTGGAATGATGTAACATTACTGATTGTTCGGCAAACGAGGATTATGATTTCTACACCGTGGCCAATATATTCTCCTATACTTTTTCCTTGCATTGGTGTCTTTCAACTACATGCTTCACGTATGTGTTGGTGTAGTTTTGCACTGTGTTTATACAAACGCTTTTAGGTTATGTCCGATTTTTTTCATTCGGTGTTTATCTTTTACCAGCGATGAAGGAGTTTCGTGCTGTGGTGATAAAAAAGTTTTTGAAAGGTGAGCGCCCGGGTGAAGGTTTTTCAGTCATTTGAAAAACCTCGGAGTAAAGCGGTACCGGAGTAAGAAGGTACCGTGACAACTGCTCGTTGGATGACCGGTCGTACTCGTACGGTGCGGACTGCACGAGTTGTTAAAGTGGTCAATGAACGGATTAAACGAAAATAACAGCGCTCTGTACGTAAAATGGCCGCAGATCTGAATGTTTCGAGATCGTCAATGCACAATACGATACTGCAAAATGACCTCGGATTCCAAGCTTTTATTTGTCTTGCAACAATCCCACAATGTCCAGAACGATAGATTGTGGGCTCTCTCTTCTAGAACTGTTCCAGAGAGTGATAGGAATATTCCACGGTTCCAAAGTGCTGCGCCAGTGATGGTTTGGGGAGGAAATTGCAAGCGAGGCAAATTACCACTGGTTTTCATCGAAAAAGGCGTTAAAGTGAGTGCTGCATATTATAAAACGGAAGTTTTGGAGAAAGTTGTTAAGCCATATGTACAAGAGGTGTTTGGAGATGATCACTATGTGTTTCAGTAGGACGGAGCGCCATCGCATACTGCAAATCTCGTTCAGGGCTGGTGCCGAGAAAATTTGACCGACTTTTTGGACAAGAATGAATGGCCTCCCAGTTCACCAGATATGAATCCCTTGGATTATATGGATCGTATGGTCATAAATGCTGGCGAAGGTAAATGACCACAGGGCGTCTAATATGAACCAATTCAAAACCGTAATCAAACGAATTTGGGACGAAATGCCGATGGAACTCGTGCGTGCCGCCTGTGACGGTTTCGGTCAAGAAGGTTAAAGGTGGTGTCATTCCAAAACATATGCTGTAGTTGATCAGTATTATATTGCAATATAATATGTAAAGTTATCAATAAAATCTGGATTATGGATTTGAAATAAATAGAGTTTTATTTTGTATGAGAATATATTGGACACGGAAGCAATCCACCCATGGGAAAAGTAATTTTTCTCCATGTCGTTTCTATTTCATGGGAAAATTGACCTACCGTCAAGTTGAAAAAAAGTTGTGAAGTTGTATAAAAACCTCACTTTTTACAACTTTAAGTTCTTTTGCCCTAGGGCAAGAAGCATTCACCGTGTAGATTAATTTTCGATCTGTCATCTGGCACTTATGTCAAAAAAACAGAATGTAACCCATGTAAAAAAAAAAGAGAATCCAATTGTGGGACCGCATTCGGTAGTAGCGTTTAAAGTATATGATAGCATTATTGTGACTGACGATATTGCGATGTTTTTTTTCCGTACCCAAGTTCTTTCCTGGTAACTCTCTGACGGGAAATGGTCGCAACATAGTTTTTCTTTTGTTCGAAGGCTCTTTCACCATAACATTCGAATATTTCTGCTGCCTCCACCTACTGCATCTAAATTATACAAACAGGGTCAATTGCTCTTTTCTCCAATGTTTCCGTAATTAACTGACAAGTATTCACATTTTCTTCCTATTTCAACCTTTCACCATCATTTTGTTTACCAACCTTGATGACGTAACAGAACAACTCTGTCAATGTCCCTTTGTCAAAATCGAAACACTGGTGCCACCCCATTAGACATTCCATACTAAAGGGTGTCCACGATGAAATTGCCACACTATGAAATTGCTCTAACTTTTTAACCGTTGGGTAGAATTTAATGAAAATTTGGGTGGATTTAGTTCATAGTGCATTATTTACATTTAAAGTTTTAAAGTCCTGTGATCAAAACTCGCGGAAATGGAGTCGAAAGAACAGCTCGTGCGTGATAAAATCTTGCGCATTCATCACGAGAACAAGGATCTCTCGCATCGTTCCATCGCTAAAACGTTGGGAATCGCGAAATTCCGCGGTGTCGCGAGTGATTAAGCGGTTCGAGGAACGGTTGGCCACCGATCGGAAGCCCAGAAGTGAAGGAAAAAAGTATTCCGTACAACACCAAAAATCACAACCGCGTAGTTGGGGCCTTCAACCGAAATCCGAACGCCTCCGTTCGGGATGTGGCTAAGAAGCTGCACCTAAGCCGAAGTTTTGTCCAGAAGGCCAAAACCAGGCTGGGCTTCGAACGTTCAAGGTACAAAAGGCCCCTAATCGCGACGAGAAGCAGAACAAGTCCTCCAAAACCCGTGCCAGGAAGTTGTACCTCAACATGCTGACGAAAGTTGAATACTGCATCATGGACGACGAAACATATGTGAAGGCCGACTTCAAACAGATCCCCGGCAACCTGTTTTTCACGGCCAAGGATAAGTTCAGCGTTCCGGAGCATGTCCGCACTCAGAAGATGTCCAAATTTGCGACGAAATTCCTGGTTTGGCAAGCCATCTGCACGTGCGGGAAGCGGAGTGCACCTTTCGTGACCCAGGACACGATGAACGAACAGGTGTACATAAAAGAGTGCCTCCAGAAGCGGCTGCTTCCTCTCCTGAAGGCCCACAACGTCCCAACAAGTTTCTGGCCGGATTTGGCCTCATGCCACTACTCCAAGGACGTCCTGAAGTGGTATGCGGACAATAAGGTCAATTTCGTGCCGAAAATGTTCAACCCTCCCAACACTCCGGAGCTCCGCCCCATCGAGAAGCACTGGGCGATTATGAAGCAGCACCTTCTTAAACGACCTAAGGTAGTGAAGACAGTCGAGGAACTGAAGAAAGTATGGGTTTACATGCAAAAAACGGTTGATTCACAGGTTGTGCAGAATCTTATGGCCGGGGTTAAGGCCAAGGTGCGGGCATTTGCGTATGGACTGTAAATAAAATACGAGTAAAATGGTAAAATGAAGTTTAATAGTTATTTCTCAATCCCTGAAAATTTGATGGCAATCGGATGAAAACTCGAATTTTGCGAATCAATTTTGTGTGTGGCAATTTCATCGTGGACACCCTTTATTCTGTTTCTGCTGCTATTAACGGACACGCAGCACTGCTGAGCGGGCGGAACCAGGCTTCCGTTCTACGCTTTCGCCTTTCTCTATAAGGAAGAAGATGTTGTAAATGTCGAATCAGCTGTATTCGGTGGACAAAACGTGTGAATAGGGGTCAATCTAATCGTCCATATTTTGTGGTAAAATCGTAATTGATCCTTACTACAGGTTCCCCCAAAAATGTTCCGCGAGTGTTTAATGTAGCCAATGGCTTTTTCAAGTCTATAAAAATCATAAATATGAAAAATCATGACGGTAGAGCTGCCGCACGGCATGTTTTGGAATTAAACGGCCCCTACTACAGTTTCCCTCTGGGACGTTCCGGTAGTTCCGGGAGTGGCCAATATGGTCAAGGATCCACTTTAAGAACCTGTTTCACGGAAATGGCCATATCTCAGTCAATTTATGGCCAATTCACCTTTACGTTTTTCATTCTATTATTTGTAGAGTGTGCTAGCTAGCACTGTTGTGTTTCGATCTGTACTAAAGAATCACTCGAAAGTTTTAAAATGGCGCTGTTAAAAATGAAAGAGAGCGAGTCAGGAGAGAAACTCTCATTGTTAGATTCGGCCTATTGAAAAAAGTTCTTAGACTTATTATTTGTTATTATTATGTCCATTTGTCTTTAAATCCCTTTCAATTAAATCTTCCCTGTTTTCCTAACTCTGGAGCAATAAATATTAGACTGCGGTGGGTTCGTATCTGGATAATATTTTGATGACTGAGAGCCTTCCTATTTTGGTTTAGCCACCCACTTTTGCACCGGTCCTTCATAAAAAGGTAACACAATAAGACTCAAATTTATTCTCGCACCCGTTTCGTTTCGCTAAATATTTCTTGCAGTGTATAGTTTGAGTACTCTTCCGTACAGGGTTTCGACGTTCTGGTTTGTCCCAAAGATTGTATCTTGGGAAACATCCAGCCAAGCCCTGCAAAGCACTTCGTTGTCTTGTTGCGTCCAATTCCTTCCACGGGGTTTTGATGCACTAATTTTTTCACAACATATCACAATAAACGTGAAATTAGCACATAACACTTTAAAAACCAATCGGAAACATTCAAATTGAAATGAAAGTCTTCCAGATGAAGATGTTGTTTTAACGTTTCAACTTGTTTTGCTTATTTTTCTTCACATAGCTCGGCTCGGTTGGGTCGGGTTGTCAAAACTACGAACCGGCTACTCGCCGAGCGAGCAAATTGTCATTTTCAAACCCGGTTACCAACCACCAGTGCGGTGTCGAGATGTCAAACAGGGTAACAATTTACGGATATTAACGTATTGGTGCGGTTTGCCAGCAATAATAAAAGCGGATTGTTGTTATAAAACCAGCATCAAGCAGCAAATAGTGACCATGGCAACAGTAAATTAAAACGTATAAATGTTAATGTTTTGAAACTGGAAATATCTTCCCAACATCATGGGATTTGTGCTAGAACCTAAGATCTGAAGAGAAAGTATCGATAGGTCCGATAGAACGATTCCTCGAATTTTGACACTCATATTGCCAGGGTTCAATTCAAATAATTTTCTGGTCATCCGTGACCCCATGGGAACCTCTTCTGAACTAGCCATTCCCAAGCCAAGTGACCTGATGGTTAATAACTATGAGAAACTTCCCTCTGGAACGATCCCAAGCATTTTGACAGCCATATTGCTAGGGTTCAATTCAAATATCATTTTCTGCCCATCCGTGACGTCATGGGAACCTGCTCCTGAGGGGGGTGGGTGTTCCAGGATCAAGTCACCAAATTGGCATAGGGCAATCACACACATTCCTGTGTATGCTTTGCACGACTTTTAGTATCATTACTGCGGATTTTCTATTGGAATCTTTTATCAGTATCTCATTTTCGGAACATGGCTCAGGAAATCCGGTTTTCCATGAGACGGGTGATGTCCATCGATCATATTAGACAATTTTGAGAAAGTGGTTGTGCCTCGCATGAGAACATTACCGATATCATTTGGATAAGAGAAATGTTAAATTTTCAAACCTATTTGGTATTATTTAAAATTCGGATTTGTTTTGTATATTTATAATCAGAATAATCTCACCAATCACCACTGCCAAAATAACACTTAAACATACAATAACACACTTACTTACCAATCTGGCCAAGGCCGGGCCGGCCTCTGCTGTATACAGAAGTTGCCTCATTTTATTCGGTCCATGGCTGCACCTCGCCAACGTCGCAGTCTGCGAAGGGTTCGCAGGTCAACTTTTACTTGACCGATCCATCTTGCTCGTTGCGCGCCTATTCTTCGTGTGCCCGACTGTTCGTTTTCGAGAATCACTTTAATTGGGTTGTCGTTCGACATTCTTACGACATGCCCGTCCATCGTAGACGACCGATTTTAGCGGTGTGTACGATGGGAGGTTGGATGTACATCATGTGTTACGTGAAGATATCGGGTGCGTTATCGGACTCGTTTGAAACACGCAAAGCACTTCGGCAAGGCGATGGTCTTTCCTGCCTCCTGTGCAACATTGCGCTTGTGTGTTGTGAAACGTGCAGACCTTAACATGCGGGGTACGATTTTCAACAAATCCGGCCACCAAGCTGAAACATGAAGCGGAAAAGGTTGGATTGAAGGTGAATGCGTCGAGGACTAAGTATCTCTTGGCTGGAGAAACCGAGCGTTATAGAGCTCGCATAGGCAGAACTGTGACAATCGACGGAGATGAGGTGGTGGATGAGATTGTGTACCTCGGAACATTGGTTACGTCAGATAACAACTGCAGCAGAGAAATTCGGAGACGCATTGTTACCGGAAGTCATGCCTACTATGGACTCCACAAGACCTTGAGGTCAGGTAAACTTCACCTCCGTACAAAGTGTACCATGTACAAAACGCTGATAACACCGGTAGTTCTCTACGGGCATGAAACGTGGACAATGCTCGAAGAGGACCTGCAAGCACTTGGAGTTTTCGAACGACGCGTGCTTAGGATCATTTTTGGCGGTGTATGTGAAAACGGCGTATGCAGGAGAAGGATGAACCACGAGTTGCGCAGCTCTATAGCCAACACAGTATCCAGAAAGTCGCTAAAGCGGGAAGGGTACAATGGGCGGGACATGTTTTAATAATGTAGGACAACAAATGGTGTTTGCCTCGAATCCGACCGGTAAAAGACGCAGAGCAGCGCAGCGAGCAAGGTGGTTATACCAAGTGGCGCAAGACCTTGGAAGTGTGGGACATTCGAGGAACTGGAGACAAGCTGCCCTCAACCGAGTTTTATGGAGAAATATCGTGACGCAGGAGCGGTCCTAATAGGTCGTTGGACTAGCAAAAGTAAGTAAAGTAAATAGTACGATGGGAGGTTCTCGCAACAACTGATGCACTTCGTGGTCCATTTGCCTCCTCCACGTTTCGTCTTTCATCTGCACTCCACCGTAGATCGTACGCTCGGACCCAAGGGTGCGTTGGTCCTCTAATCAATGTCTTGTACATGATCAACTTAGTAGTTCGGCTAACTATATTCGGTCTTAACGTCATTCGGAGTCCAAAGTAGGTACTATGGCCAGCCATAATGCGCCTTGGTATTTCTCTGCTGGTGTCGTTATCGGTGGTTACCAATGAACCCATGCATTCGAGACAAAATAAGCGCAATAATTAACTTTGCTAAGCTGTCCGTTAGATATGCAACCAGCATAACAAAACTCTGTACACCACTTGGTTAGTGCACCTGAAATTATGTGCCAACCTCTCAGGCACGCATGCGCGTTGGCTTCGTTCGTTGCTTTTGAGTAGCAAATGACCGTTTTCTACAGTGCACTGGATTTATTTTTATTACAAACATTTTTTTTTTCATTCTACACTCCGCCAATAATCAAAATCTCCCGCTATGAGGTGACTCTAAATCGAACTTCAAGACAGCTAATAATCATCAAGTCACTCGCGTCAAAGCGGAAAAACACTCTAACTTAATGAATTATGTCCGAGTGGCACAAGTAGTAGCACTAACAAACAAAACTAAGCTTATACTTATGCCAGACGTACAACCATAGACTAACTCTAAGACCAGTAGGTCCCGAACAAATACGATATTTTTCATGGCTCAGTCAGTACTAGCACATCGGTCCCAAGCTCGGTCCCAAGCTCAATGATTCGCCCCTAACAACGTAGCTCACACCAACACATTCTCAAATGTTGTGTCAAAATAACATAGTGAATCAAAACAACAGCCAAGATACTAGTACCGGAAGGTACCGAAAAGCGCGAGAATTATTACAAGGTGCAGACTGCAAGGTAAAGGGTGATACGGTCAAAATTTGGTCAAGGGAAAACGCGTGTAAATCGGTGAAATCGTTTATTTAAAAAATCAAATTAAATTTCTTTTTCAAGTTCAATTAGTATAAAATTCAGGAAAAATATTCAGTTAGGCTTCCGCTTTTCCAAATCCGAATTGCCGGGCCTTACGCTTGACCCCTGCCATCAGATTTTGTACAGCCACCTTGTCCACCTTCTTCGCCGCAGAAAGCCAGTTTGCCTTGAACTGCTGCTCGTCCTTAGCAGTTTTTTTTTGGTCTTCTTTAGGTTTCGCTTGACAATAGCCCAGTATTTCTCAATTGGGCGGAGCTCTGGCGTGTTGGGAGGGTTCTTGTCCTTGGGAACCACCTGCACGTTGTTGGCGGCGTACCACTCCATGGCCTTTTTACAGTAATGGCAAGATGCCAAATCCGGCCAAAACAGTACGGAACAACCGTGTTTCTTCAGGAAAGGCAGCAGACGTTTATTCAAACACTCTTTCACGTAAATTTCTTGGTTGACAGTCCCGGAAGCTATGAAAATGCTGCTTTTCAAGCCACAGGTACAGATGGCTTGCCAAACCAGATATTTCTTTGCGAACTTTGACAGTTTCGTGTGCTTGAAAATATTTGCTACCTTTCCCCTTCCTTTTGCCGTATAAAACTCCTGTCCCGGAAGCTGCTTGTAGTCGGCTTTGACGTAGGTTTCGTCGTCCATTACCACGCAGTCAAACTTCGTCAGCATCGTCGTGTACAGCCTCCGGGATCGCGCTTTGGCCGTCGTATTTTGTTTATCCTCGCGATTTGGAGTCACTACCTTCTTGTAAATCGATAGTCCGGCTCGTTTTTTGGCTCGATGCACGGTTGTAGACGATACACCCAGCTTATTTGCGGCATCTCGGAGAGATAGGTTAGGGTTTCGCTTGAAACTACCGGCAACTCTCTTTGTCGTCTGAGCGGCTTCCGGTTTTCGATTTTCCCCCGATCCAGACTTCCTGGCTGTCAACAAACGTTCCCCAAACACTTTAATTACATTTGTAACGGTTGATTTGGCAACTTTTAGCGATTTTGCCAACTTTGCGTGCGAGTAGCTCGGATTTTCGCGATGCGCGAGCAAAGTTTTGATACGCTGCTCTTCTTGCTTGGACGGCATTTTGACAACTGAAGAGTGAATTCCAAAATAAAAATAGGAGCAACATTCTACACACACACACCTTTAAAATGAGGGGTGTTCAGGTTTTTTAAATGCAAAATTGAAAGAAATACGTCAAGTTGATATTGACCAAATTTTGACCGTATCGCCCTTTATACTTCGGACCTAGGGGTTCTACAACAGTGAACCAATTTCAAATCGCTAGTTGCACATTGATTGTTGGTACAACGCTGACATTTGTACGAACTGTCAAATACTTTAATCCAGTACCAAAAAACACGTACTAGACTAAAGGAATACAACGCTGTACGTTGTATGTCTGTCCCAGGCATTATGTAACTCTTCCTCCGGGTGTGAGGGCGAAGCACAAAAAAAACAAAACATAAAAACGGGGAAGTACTGTCGACCATCACACATTCCGGGAGGGAATCGATTAAATTCACTGCAATTCGTTTATAATTCACGATTTATAATTTCACTGTTTGTTTAAGTCGGATTATGAAATATTGATTGATACTTTGCCGCGAAAACGACGCAGCATAAACAAAATACGTCAGTTTCAAAGCACGGCTTGCAGCCGTGAAAGAATTCAACAACAAGATTCAACAATTGGTCAAGAAATCGCCCTTTATCCACAAACTGTTAGCAACAATGCGTTGACATTTTCAATCGGGAGCCCTGATGGTCCCACTCATATTCTGATTACACGAATTTATACGTTAGAGAATATAATACATGTAGGGGGAGAAGGGGCATAATGAGCATACGGGGTGATTTGAGCACCCTTTTTTTTCTCCAACTCCTACACGGTTTTGAAATTCTACTATTGGTCAAACAAACTAGTATCTATTTCTAAATTAGGAATCGTTTGATTATTAACAAACATCAACAGCAAATTTAGTGCATATCTATACAGATAGGAGGATAAAAAAGAGATGTTAAATCACTCCGTATGCTCATTATGCCCTGTGTTCCCCTATGTACAAAATATATTTAACATCCCTAGGGGAAAGATATCGACAGGTTATGAAATTGAATAGAAGTAGTTTGAAATTGAGCGTAGGGCTTTTGTTAAGCAGTATTTCGAAGCAAACGCGCACACTTTTGCCACACTGATATTTCCAGTTTCAAAACATTATAATTTAAATTTGTTCGCAATAAAAACATAATTAGTGTTAGTTTTGTATATGTTAAATGTTAGTTTTGTAAAATTTCAACAGATTTAAGAAACTTTTTGGGGATACTTAAAAAAAAAATATGGGGGAGGGGGGGGAAAAAAAAAAAAAAATGGCGAAGGCGGGAAAAAACAAAACACTATATTTTAAAATTTTAAAAAATTTTTGGGGGTTGGGGGAAAAATTAAAAAAAATTTTATATATATGGTTGTGGGTTTTTTTTTTTTTTATAAATGAATATATTATTTTCGGGGGGGGGGTAGTGAAGAAAAAAAATTTTTTTTTTTTGGGGAGGGGGAGGAAGAGAAAAAAAGCGCCCCGGCCCGGCCCCAACAAATGACTCCGCCACCAATAAAAACACACCAAAAACCCACACAATAATATAAAAAAAAAAAAAAAAAAAAAAAAAAAAAAAAAAAATCTATTATAAAAAAAAGAAAAAAAAATTGGGAGGGCTGACACTCAGAAAAAAATCTAAACTAATTAGTTTAAAGTTCACTCTAAATTGATATTCGCCTGGGTTGACGCGTAGCTTTGTATAAATGACAGATATACTCGCTTAGTATAAACTTGAAATATAAGCGGTATTGTATAATGTTCAAATATAAGTGCGTAGTTTAATGGCAGTTTATTTAAAACCCAGAATAAAATATTTTTCCGACACCGATTTGTTTTTGTTTTGTCGAATCTTTAACCCCAAACTAATAATATCAAAAAAATCTTATCTGTCGCTTGTATTAAATACCGATTGACCTAATAATCTGGTCGATTGGATTATTCTCTGGTATGTTCGGGAAGATTTTTTGGGTTGAAAGTTTGGAACTTGGTCATATAGCAGCGTTGAGCATGCCACATATTTATACTGATTTTATGAACAGATGTAAATCTATCGGAGCGTTCTTTCTGCGTGTTAATATGCCATCATTCACCAAGCAGAAAGAGAGATCCAATTTACTGCCATTGATATTGGCGTCGGGAGCTGTTACTTTATGAATTTAGACCATCGTTCCGAAACCGCCAAAACTCGCTGCATATGCGCAGAATGCGCATTAATAGGTTGGAAAAAATATCGCACTGAACACAAAATAGCATTTTTTTTCGAGCGTTTACGAAATTTTCCGGGTGCTTAGCACCCGGAAATGACAAGATCGCGTTTAATAAGGGAAAATAATACTATGTGGAGATCTCCAACACAACTTTGACTCAGTTTAAACTTAATGGGACGTTAGCATAGTTTTTATACTAAGCTACTGGTAAACGGCGTGTATGATAAAAATGAGTACTTTTTAAAGTATCGATGATTAAAAAAATCTCAGAGTGCAGCAAGGTATACTTTGGACCAAGGGGTTCTAAATGTGAAAATTTAACGTAATTTAATTGTGGTGTTAAGTAGAGATTCTAGTAGGAACGACTCTTCTGGGCTTTTTGTTTGGGGGAAAAAAAAAAAAAGGGACGCATGATTCTTATAAGATCTAACTGATGGACACATTTATCTTGTGCTTTATGAGACATGTATGTTAGTCCTAAGATACGACTTATCCTCTTAGAAGCATGGCTGTCTGCAAACTACTCGTTTATACGTTTGATTATAGTATTGGAATTATATATTGTAGGATTATAGATATATACGTTTTGATTATAGTATTCCTACAAATAAACGGCAGAATTTTTTAAGGCATAGAAATAATTCCAACGTCTGAATCTGGTCCGCCTGATTTTATCATACTTATTTTGTTGACCATCATGATGAATCATAGGAGAAATTTATGGAATAGATACTAATTGCCCAAATTTATAAAGCAACGTCATAGAAATCAAAACTTATTTCGCACAATAAGTGTCATAAAATGATGTTATGGATATCATAGATTTATCTTTTGCCGAATTCCTAAAAGCAAAATTAATGTTGGTAATACCAACAGTTTGCGTCACGTCAGATAAAAAAAAACCTACAACTTTTCCGTCCTCTTTAAAAGTAATAGACACTTAACTGTTGTATGTTCATGGAAACAAAAAAACAGTCTAATTAACATTACAATCTCATTTTTGCCACTTACTCCGTCTCAAGATGAGTGAGCTATTTATCTTTTATTCTTGAACAAGTGCTCACCAACTTGACAAATAGCAAATCGTGTGAAGAAGGTACGCCTCTGAGTAAGCAGTAAGAATGATACACTTTCGTTTAATGCCTCTGTTTCATTTGTATGCCAAGAACAGTTACCGTTTCAATTATGTGTTGTCAACAAGACGATCTAAGAAACCGTTTCTTGAAAATATTACGTGAGTTAGATCTAATGTTAATCAATTATTTCCTCGAGCTAATAAATGATTATCTCCTACAGATGTTAAAATAGCCGTCATAATCTCTCAACAAAACATTTACTACCGACCAGCTGGGAGTGGAGTGGTTGACATCGTTTCAAAGTAATCATTCGATCACATACTTCACTTGACCTAGTCAGCACTCGAATCGTGTGTATTTAGCCACTCGTTACCATTTAGTTGCAAAGCGATCCGTACAGGAGCTCGACACCGTACATAAAACTTTTATCCATTTACCTCCTGGCGATAATTTCGCACCTCGTTGACTACCTTATGGTAACGTTTATCTTGTTTGCACCTTTAACAAACTGGAAGACCGACCGACGGTGAGACTGACGCCCGCCCGGTAGTTGGTGATTAGAGACGAGGTAAAAGATGGATCCATTCCGAACGAGCGAGCAAGCAACCATAGATCCGTCCGGTCCGTCCCGTTCGTTGATGGATAACGGCCTTCTTTCCGGTCGGTTTACTTTATTTGATAGTAAATGGGAGATTTCCCGGGAAGATATTAGGATGTGTAGATGAAAGTAGTTATTCAGGTGTATGTTTTGCAACTTTGAAGAGATAAATCAGGTTGCACGGTTACAAATCCTTATGAATCGCAATAGTTATCTTGCCTATTGAGCAACATACTCGTCATTACTCACATTATAGAGAGGGGTGTCAATAAAATATAATCTTTCGATGTTGGACGGCATGCTTCGGCCACATATGGGTGTGCAAATTGAAAATCTAAAATTGCGTGCGTCCTGAAAATTATCAGTTTTTGAACGTTAATAACTCATTGATTTGTCGTAAAATTTTGATATCAATTGGTTGGAATTATTTCTAGCAATTGTTGAAAATTTTAAATATTCTGCGGCAAAACATCAAAAATCATCAAATGGTATAGTCATGTCTTATAATTGTGAAAACCGATTATACCCAGGTAACCAACAAGCAGTTCTTTACGGCAGCCTATCAAGCAATTAAGTAACTATACATGCAACATAAATGCCACTTTTGGCCCAATATACGGCTACGTTACTGCAATGCTATGATAATGCTTCATAAATGCTATTTTGTATTCGAAATGCTTATTACAAGCTACAAGCATTTAAATAGCATTTGAAATCCAACTTTACAACAGATAGCATTTAAGATGCTGATGTAATGCTAATATATTGCTTGTAGCATCTGAAATGCAGATTTAGGGTTGATTTACTGTATATGCTAATGCTTATTGGTTCATGGGTACTTATCGCTTTTCACGAGTGTTGCTAACACAGACTTCTCTATTGAGTATTTATCGTCTAAGGAGTTGCAAGAAATCTTTTTAATAATAGAAGTACAAGCCAAAATGACTTCGGAGGTATACATCAGCTTTCAGCTTATACCAGCGGCTGGATAGTCAAGAAGAAAATGGATACAGTTTTTGGCTCAGGTAGGACCAGCACATCGGTCCCAAGCTCGGTCCCAAGTTTAATGATTCGCCCCTAATAACGTTACTCACAAGAACGCACCCTCAAATATCCTGTCAAAATAACACAGCGACAACAAAACAAAAAACAAAGATTCTAGTACCGAAAAGCACAAATATGTATTGCAAAGTGCTGACTGCACGGTTTTCTTTGGACCAAGGGGGTCTATAACAGTGAAATAATTTCAAATCGCTAGTTTCATATTGATTGTTGGTTATACCGCAGACAGACGTTTAAGGAAGAATAAAAGTAATCGATAACTTTGTGTAAATTTTCTAATAAAATACGATTGGAATCGCTTTCTTACTAGCAACAATCAATGTGCAACTAGCGATTTGAAGTTAGTTCACTGTTGTAGAACCCCTAGTTCCGAAGTACACCTTGCAGTCTGCACCTTGACATGCACTCTTGCGCTTTTTAGTACCTCTTGGTACAAGTATCTTTAACTAGAAAATAAGAAGAATGATTAGTAATTTCCATTTAATTCCAACTACCTTTATTGCTTATCTTGACAGATACGCGTATTTCGTCTACAATGTGCAGACTTCTTCAGTGTCGTGTACTAATACTCGACTGAGAGAAAACCTTCGCCACCTGCCGTATTTATCCTATTTTCTAAATACAAACACTTGTACCTACAGCTAACATTTCTTGTACCTAACCTATCCTGAGTCCAAAACAAATATTATGCTTGATATCTACCTCGCCTTTTCCTTATACCTAACCTGATTATTCCGTAGCAGCGGGTGTTCCACTGCGTCGGTTTTGATATCGTTTGGGTATTAAGTTAAAGAGCCATGTGTACCCGTTACCTTGGTCTTTGTTTAGTAGATTTGTGTTTTGTTGTTTGTTGATTTCTAAGCTTTCTGCGACGTCTAATTTCCAGGGTGTAGAGGTAGTCCGTAAGATTGTGATGTCATTCGTCGTTATGTCGTGATTTTCCGTAAAGATGTGTTCTGCAACTGTCGATTTGAAGTTATGTGAAATTCCTTTGTCAGTCTGTTTGACAGCCTTAGTCACCTCCGCTAGATGCTCTTTGAACCTTGTTGCCAAGGTCAACTACATACATTTTGCTGCAGTGTTTACACTTAATTTTGTATACCCCTGCTCTGCCTAATACATCTATTGAATCTTTGGTGGAGCCTAACGACGATGCCAATTGGTTGTTCCTGCTAGAGAAAACTAAGTCCAAGCCAAATTCCCTAAGTCGAGTTTTTAGCTTTTGTGTAATATCTTTATCGAAGGGGACAGACACACGTTTCAGGGGTTCAGGTGAATCGGAAAGGGTTGTTTGTGATTTCCTGTGAAGAAGTTTTTCCTTTTTTTTTGATGATAGCTTGAATTGTCCTCTTTTCGTAACCGTTGAGTCTAGCAGTTTCGAAGATATATGCTAATTCTTTGGCTTTTCCGGTTTTATTGAGGGGAAGGGTCAACATTCGGTGGATCATGTGGTGGAAAGTGGCCATTTTATGTTGAAAAGAGTGGTTTGAAGTGTAAGGGATGACTCTTTGGGTGTTTGTGGGTTTTCTGAAAATTTCAAACTCTAAAGACGATGATGACAATGATTCTCTCACTACCAGAAGGTCGAGGAATGCAAGTTTCCCATCCTTTTCTATTTCATAAGTGAACTTGATGTCTTTATGGAGATTGTTGATTGCTTGAAGAATTATGGGGAGATCATCTTGTTTAACTACGGCGAAGATGTCGTCGACGTATCTCCACCAGCGA
Organism: Aedes koreicus; assembly: GCA_024533555.2. Classification (NCBI taxonomy): domain Eukaryota; kingdom Metazoa; phylum Arthropoda; class Insecta; order Diptera; family Culicidae; genus Aedes; species Aedes koreicus. Next base: position 16,218 of record JAHHFK020004966.1, read on the forward strand.
GTTGGAAGTAATCCTTCCGTTTTAAGAATGGTTTCTAGATTTGCCATAAACAGTTCACAGAGGAATGGGGATAGAGGGTTTCCCATGGGGGCTCCTTTTAGTTGTTTATAGAAAGAACCTGTGAAAGTGAAGTAGTTCTCTTCCATGCAAAGTCGGGTGAGCTTAAGGTACATTCGCACCTTTTGCTTCTATGCTGTATCATCTCCTTGTTTTAAAAGCCAATCTTCTAGAAAGTTAATCGCGTCCTTGATCGGTACGCTATGGAAAAGGGCGGTGATGTCTACAGATACCATTACTTCATTTTCATTTATATGACCTGATGAAAGAAGATGTTGTACGAATTCCTGAGAGTTACGAACTGAGCTTGTTGGGAATTGCTCGGAGATACCTTGAAATTCTTTCACTAGCCATTTTGCTAGCTTATGGGCTGGAGATCCTACAGATGAAACAATCTCCCTCATTTCGTTTCCGGGTTTGTGGACTTTTGGGAGGCCTTTAATTCGGGGAAGGATGGGGTTTGGTTCGCGAAGACGGACTGCTGCATCCCCTAGTACTGCTTTACACTCCTTTAGTGTTTTATCCACGTGTTTCACCATGTTTGGTAGGGGGTCTACTCGAAGCTGCCTGTAAGGTCCATTATTGATTTTTAAAGCCATCTGCATGTCGTAGTCCTCCTTATCCATGATGACGACTTTGTTTTAACAAGTATCTTTGTTTTTGTTTTGATTCGCTATGTTATTCAGAGAGAATATTTGAGAGTGTATTGGTGTGAGTTACAGTCTTAGGGGCGAATCATTAAGCTTGGAACCGAGCTTGGGGCAGGTGTGCTAGTACCTGAGCTAAAAAAAATCGTTTTCTTCATGACTATCCACCCGCTTTTATTGGCGCCGCGTAGTTCACTTAGTCGATGTCCCTATTGATGTTATAAAGTTACGACATCTGCTAGCATGTCAATATATCATGCCGACAATCACCACACGCCACCCGATATTGACACGATGTTTTGAAGCGCAATGAGATGCCACATGGTGACACTTCGATGGGCACCTCGCCTTATCGCTGCAATAAAACTGACAGATTTGCTAGTTGCTAGTTGCTTATTTTTATTAGTTTATTATTTTTAACGGTAATGGAATTTTACACATGCTTAGATTCAACATTGAATGACTGTGTCTACCGTTCGTAATAAAGGAAGTCACATTCACCGGCAACTACGACGAGCACGTTGATGCCGGTGCTCCTGTCTACCTGGTTGCAGTGATGAATTTCCGGGCGCCTTTGTTGTGAAGATCAGAATTTTCGCACAAAAACTGCAGTGCCGTTTACTATCAAATTTACTCATTCATTTACAGTGAGTGAGTGGTTACGATATTGACAATAGTGTACAAGACACGATTGCACGATTTCGAGTATCAGGCTGACATTTATTACACTGAAAATATCTTTTTGTAAATCCGCCACGCTTGTTCTGTAAACATAATTTATACCTAACAAATAGTTAGTAACATAAATTTTGCTTGTCATCTCACAAAATCCAATCTTTCCCTTTAATTCAAATAATGTGCAAAATTAATTTCGTACAGACCAGGAAATAACTGCTCCTCTTTTATCATATCTGCACTCGTTTGATTTTGGACTGTTGGAGCTTCACCTTAAATTCATATTTCACCTTAGGAATATTCCACAACCTGTCTACCACCATTGATTGTCATTTATATGAAGCGAAGAAGAAAAAGAGAATAAACTGTCATTAAGTTGTACGTAAATGAACAAGCAGCACGCGTTTTACTTTTGCCCGATACCTGTCCGGATTGTCTATTGTCGGTTACAGCATGGACCTAAGATTACGATTGAAGAATATGGTAAAATAAGAGTCTCTAGAAGCATTTCGTACTTCTGGTAACTTTATGCTTCTATTGATTTCCAACCTCAACTGTTTTGCAACAACCAGAAGACTTGATCCTATACCCAATGCTTTCATTATCTCCAATTAGCTCAACCAACTGCAAAATTTTGTGATATAGTGGGAGAAATATTATAACGTCTATTAAATTTGGCAGATCAACAGCCAATCGATGGGTCACCATATGTCACCTAATAGCAAGATGCGAAGAAGCGGACCGGAAGATTCAATGAGTAACCTCCCCCATAGCTACGTCTAGTATACCCGCAGTGCCTGAAGAATGACAGTTGTGGATGAAGCATCGTGTACAGGAAAATTAGACAACTGCTTATACTTATGACAGACATACAACGCTGACCGTTGTACGAACTGTCAAATGCTTTAATCCAGTATATAAAAACACGTACTAGACTAAAGGAGTACAACGCTGTACGTTGTATGTCTGTCCCAGGCATTACGCTTCTTGAGCGAAAAGCAAAGAAGTCTGAAGTCTTTCGGAATTAGGCGAGTTCACTATTTTATTGTCTAATAGACTATTTTATTGTCTATATGTAAATACCATTGAAGATGTAAAGATTGTACTCGAAAAAAATGTAACAGGCAAAACTGATCTCCAAAAACTCATTTTAAGCCGGATACTTTTGAAACTCTCAGGAAATAAATAAACACATATTAGCTATATTTTTTGCCAATTTTGTATATTCAACCTCCTCTCCTAGGCTAAATGCTCGCATCTTGGACTTAACGCTACCCATCAAATCCTGTGCAACACTTGCGCCATCTTACTTACACACTTTCATCCACTTTATCTTCAAATCCTTGTGGTTTTCCGGAGCTTGCCCTTCATAATCGCCCAGAACTTTTCTATTGGGTGAAGTTCTGGCGAGTTTAGCGGATTCGCCATTTCAGCGACTTCATACCACTCCATCACCGGTTAATGGAACGATGGCGTAATGGCACGATGGCGTAATGACACGATGCCAGATCCGGCTAAAACAGAGTGTCACCTTCGTGGGACCTGAGAAAGGGAACCAGGCGCTTGTGGAGGCATTCTTCTTCATATATTTGGCCGTTGATTGTGCCGGTCGTTATGTACGGCTTGCTGAATTTGCTGCACCTATAGATTGCCTGCCACACTCGGTACATCTTGACAAATTGTCGACCTTTTTCTTCCGGAACTTCTCTGGAACATCCAGGTGGGACTTGCTGACGAAAAACTCTAGTCTGGGGATCTGATTGGCCGATCCCGCCTGCCCCATCCGGGACTAAAAAAATCGGCCAAGATTCTGGCACTTCTGGAGAAGGGAGAGTCCATCGCCGTCCGACCGTTTTAAGCAATCGGAGGATTCAACAGTAGCTCAAATGGAAAACGGAAGGTAGCAACCTCTTTCCGTGCGTTGGGCCGGGAGGTCGGTGCGCCAAACGATCAAGAAGTATTTGGACAAAATGGATATCCACATGCAGAAGCGTCAGTCCAAGCCAGCCGTGTCGGAGAACCAAGCGTGGTGGTCGTTATGGACGACGAGACGTACCCCACGTTGGACGGCAACGGCTGGCAAGGCAAAGGCTATTTCACCTCCCCGACAATGTGCGACAAGCGGCGATGTGAATTATATAACGCACTCGAAGTTCCCAAAGAAGGTGTTGCTGTGGCTCACAATCAGTGAAAATGGGATGTCACGTCCCCTCTTCTTTTTGTCGGGGCTGAACGGCGAGATTTACAGTACGAAGTGCCTCTTAGAAGTTGCGCCTCAATTAAAAAGTACCACAAAAATGAAGACGTGGTGTTTTGGCCGGATCTAGCATCTGCCTACTATTCGAAGCGGGCACTAAGGGAAATGGAGCGGTTGGGCATTGTGGTGGTTCCCAAGCATGCTCACCCTCCCAACGGGCCCCAGCACCGCCCAATCGGCAATTTGAAGAGGAGGGTATAATCAAATAAAGTCGTGGCCAAAACGACGGATGATTTGTTCAAAAAGGCGACCAAGGAACTGAAGAATATGCCAACAAGCTTCTTTTTTCACCTATGGCCAAAGTTCAGGCTAACTATAGAAGTATTTTTGTGATGTTTTTAATTGTTTAATGAATAAAATGCAATTTAGTTTGTTAAATTATCCTTTTCCGTTCGTTTTTACCATCCATCCGAAAATAGTCGCTTTTTTAATGCGCGCATTAGCTGCTTGGTGGAAGAAACCTTTTTAGCGTTTATCCACAGAGAACAGACAATGATGTTCATATACTTTTTCTTGAAAAACGTATGTAAAAGTTAATGGGCTGCTGGTATAAAAAGCAAGTGTAGAGAACAAAACTTTTCAGGTTGTGTGCTAGGCTTTTTATTGACAAATATTGACATGACAGTTATCGCACAACTGCAGCGCCGCCTACCAGTAGCATAACGACATACATTTGGAATGTCGGTTTAAAGTTTTACACAAGCAGCAGACCGAAGATGAACGTCTGTTCTCTGTGGCTTAACCTTCTTTTGGTGTCGGGGTCAATATGACACGGAATGGATTTTCAAAATGCTATAACTTTCTTAAATAAGCATCTAGAAGATTGAATTTTCTTGACATTTCCTAAATCATATTAAGCTACGTTTCTGCATCCAACCCACATTTTTTTGGACATTTCTAAAGGGCCGTTAAAAAAAATATGACTTATATGACCAAATTTACGGTCATAATGGTTGTTGCAGTCCCAACTTTCAGTTTCTGGTGAGTACTTCCCATTATGACCCGATTGACCACAAGGAATCTGTGCCGGGAGAGAACATGTTTTTCCACAATCCGTGAGGCGGCGACAAATCCAAATTTTCATCGTAACATGCATTTCGACGGTTCAAACTTCATGATATTTCATGAGTAGTCAACTTCTAGCCTTGAAATGGATCAATGACCATATTGGCCATTATAGGACAACCCGGATGCCCCTTTAGGACTGGACAAATATCGATTTTCGCCGAAACATGCCTTTCAACGGCTCAAACTTCATGATTTTTCATGAGTAGTTTACTTTTAGCCTTGAAATGGACAAATGGCTATATTGGCCATTCCAGGAAATCCGGATGCAATGTCAATTTCACATTGACTATCTTGTCAATGCCCAACATTTGCAGTTTTCATTATTCGCTAAATTGGTAACAAACTTAAACAAATTCAGCTTAATAAATCCATGGCGCCGGCAAAGTAAATAAGCATTCGTGATTAGTTCAACTGTCTGGATTTCAATAACAAAGCACAAAATGAACGAAATTACTATTTTTATTATCGGGTGAGTCTTGTCAATGACGAAGAATCAATAGAGCTAATTTTTGAACCGCAATTACTGCTTTTTGGAGCTTCCGACATTATTCACGTTTTCCCGGAGTATGAGGGTTGCCGCAAATGAGCGGCCAATATGGTCATTCGTCCATTTAATGACTAGAAATAGATTGTTTACGAAAAATCACGAAGTTTGAAACGTTGAAAGGCATGTTTCGCATTTGTCTCTCCTAAAGGGTTCTTCCGGAACATCCGGATTGTCCTGGGATAGCCAACGTGGTCATTGTTCCATTTCAAGGCTAGAAGTAGACTACTCATAAAATTTTATGAAGTTTGAGCCGTCGAAAGGCACCGTTGAAAATTTGTGTCTGTCGCCGCCTCACGTCGTGGCAAAACATGCCCTTTTCCGGCACAGAATCCTTGTGGCCAATCGGGTCATAAAAGGCAGTACTCACCAGAAACCAAAAATTGGGACAACAATAAGCATTTTGAATGCAAAGACTTTGGAAATTTGGTCAAATAAACTTTCGTTAAAAAATGTTGACATCCACGGAAGGTTCATCCTCTTTTTTCTATTACCCAAGGGTGAATCAATTGTTTGTTTTCCCACTGTTTTGTTTCCCTCTCGCTTGCACTGATTTGATTTAGATGATGCATACACGGTGTTCAATAAGTTCGAATACAAGTTTTCATCATTGCGTAGGTATGCGCCATGTACATATTCTGCATTGGTATTGGTGTCAGCTTTAGCTTCATTCATACGCTACCGAATGTGCGCGGTGTTGACATTCTGTTAGTTGTTGTTTGTTTGTTACGCGCGATGAAAGAGTATCGGGACTTCGTAATTAAGCGTTTTTTGAACGGTGAGCGACCCGGCGATATATTCCGGCTGCTGAAATCGCATGGGGTCAAGCGGAACTTTGTCTACACGACCATCAGGCGATACCGGGAGACGTCCTCGACCAATGACCGTGCGAGATCCGGTCGGCCGCGTTCAGCGAGGACGCCACGGGTCATCAAGATCGTGAGGGAGCGAATTCGGCGCAAAAAGAACCGCTCAATCCGGAAAACGGCTGCAGATCTCAACGTTTCCATTGGAACCGCTCACACCATACTCACCAAGGACCTTGGTTTCAGGCCTTACAAAAAACGTAAGGTCCATGGCGTTTCGGAGGCTACCAGCAAAAAGCGGTTGGATCGAGCTAAGAGGATCCTCTCTCGGCACGCTGGTCAGGAGTTTGTTTTTTCGGACGAGAAACTGTTCGTGCTGCAGCAGCCGCACAATGTGCAAAATGACCGGGTGTGGGCGCCATCGAGGGACAGCATTCCTGAATCCAATATAAACATCCCTCGGTTCCAAAGTGCCGCGTCGGTGATGGTTTGGGGGGCAGTATGCAAACGTGGTAAGCTGCCCTTGGTGTTTATTGAAAAAAACGTCAAAATCAACGCGGCGTACTACAAAACTGAGGTTTTGGAAAAGGTTGTTGCCCCCAGTCTCCGAAGCCTCTACGGCGATGAGCACTACGTGTTCCAGCAGGACGGTGCACCAGCCCATACGGCAAATGTGGTTCAAGCCTGGTGTCGGGACAATTTAACCGACTTTCTGGACAAAACTTTGTGGCCTCCCAGCTCCCCGGACTTGAATCCTCTCGACTTTTTTGTTTGGTCCTATATGATGGCGAAGCTGAACGAATACAAGGTCAGCACTTTGGATCATTTCAAGACGGTAATTCTCAAAATCTGGGACGAAATGCCCATGCAGTCCGTGCGTGCCGCCTGCGACGCGTTCGAGAAACGTTTGAAGCTCGTTAAGGAGTACAAAGGGGGGGTCATTCCAAGAGAAATGTTGTAAACGTTCCTTGTAAACATAGCTTTCAATAACATAAATCCAAAAAATAAAAAAACATGTTTTCATTTTTTTAACAAATTTTGAAAGTGTATCCGAACTTATTGAACACCGTGTAAGTGAGCGTGAATTAAACGTCAAAAAGATCCATGGTTGCCAATAAGCATACATTTTCGATAGAAGTTCCAACAGATATGTTGATACACAGTAACACCTTCTGGCACCCCGGAACACGGTCAAAACAAACACCATATGGCAGAGTGACTTACTCCCTGAGCCCTTTTTGATATCAAAGAAAACAGAAGCCATTTGCTCTTGTCCAACTGAATTTCTATGGAAAGCAACGCAAGACAATCCATTTCTCCAGACGGAGAAGGATCATTTTCTCCAACAATTTTCGGATACACGATAACATCGTTGGAGTCGGTTAAGGTAGCCCTATGGCAGGGCCCATTTGCGTTGCTACCTCGAACCGTTCAAAGCCCTCATCAGCGGAAAATTTCCTCCGAGAGAATGGGAAGAAAGACAAAAATGCGGACGAGGGTGGGGGGGACAAAAGTAAGCACCGATCAACACTTCAAGCTGAACAATGCATTAGGTCCTAAGCAACATTGAGAGATTCTCTTCGACGACTTTCTCTTTCGTTAATTGTAAGTCTATTAAACGATTTGCTGATGTTTTTGACGTATTAGATTGTTAATTACACTTTATATTACCATACTGTGTGTTGAAAATACTTGAACATGTTTTTACATAGCCGTAGGAACGCGAAATAGAAAGTCGAAGAAGAGAGTCTCCCAATGTTACTTAGGACCTAATGCATTGTTTAGCTTGACTTTTGAAAGATTAGCCTTCACGATTAGAAAAAAAACCAGGGGGGGAGTAGGGGGGGGGAGGCAAACATTGGGTAAAATAATTTTTTTAACCTGTTGGTGGGAATAAATAACTTTTGTAGAGTAAAATTAATAAAATAGTTGAGTACAAATTAACAAAGAGAGTAATTTTACCCAAAAGTTAGTTATTTGTACCCAACGGTAGGTTAACATGATTATAACCAACGTTACCTTCCCACACTTAACTGTTCCGTTGGGTACTTTTTCTTAGCGTGTAGCAGGCAGTAACAAAGTCGTCAACCAACAATGTGGCCTTTCATAGGAGGAAAAACCGGAGATATCCTAATGGGTCAAACACAATGTGGATGGAAACGGAACAGCAACGGCAAGTTTGACAGTTGTTGCAAATGACTTCGATATGTCCAATTAGAATAGGCTTGGATCTTTCCAACGAGCAGGCTTACTCAGATCGGACTTTGCCACTGCCGTTGCCGTTCTGCTTCCGTTATCATTGTGTTTGGCCATAAGGAATGATCTTCCATCCCACTATGTAATGTCATACTCCATTGACGGGGCATTAATCCACTGCTTGCGTCAGTTGAAACGCAACGCCAAACAACGCGAGCTGAGTGGATTCAGTTCGATGTGAACGGATGGTGTTATCCAACACCTGGTCGAAGGCGTGGCGGAAGATGTCGTACCAACAAAGACAATTAAATCTCTTTCATGTCCAATGTAAATTAAAACAAAATACGCCAGTCTTCATTCAGGAGTCAAAGGTATCGTGTCGTTTCTTGTATCACAATCCAGAGAGAGAATTGGGTGCGGGCCAATTCTTAAAGGTTGACATCTACAAAGTGCATTTTTAGGTTGCTTGTGTGACGACCTCTGGGGAAGCGGAACCAGCGTTCAATCTTTGACACGATCAACCGCAATAGGTCGATAGCAGTTGTGGTCGGACGCGAGGTTACCAGACTTTTGAATTGCAATAACTCTCCACCCGTCTCCAATCATCCGGTTGAATGTTGAGTTCCAGAAACTGATTGCACAAGTTCAACATGCGCCTCTTAGCGAATCTGGACAAACTTTTCGCGTGAACTTGAGGATCCTTTGGCCCGACTACTCCTCGTTCTCGTTGTTCGTATTTTGGCATGGCCATCTTTGGAGAAGGAGGTTCCTGGAACTGGTGAGTTTGAGCGTGAAGCGCGTTGTCCAATCAGGTTGGAAAAAAAATCCTCGAAGTCTCTCTACTGTCAAAAGGTAAAAGTTGTAAATTAATAGTTTTTATGTTTGCATTTCTATTATTGTATCAAATGCACAACAAGGGAGGGGATCAACGGATTTAATCGGTTAGGTACCATACACCGTATGCGTGATAATGTTTGCACAAACGTACTAATAAGGTTCCCGTTTTACCTGTGCATATAATGCTCTAGTTTTCTTTGCATGCACGTAAGCTATAATTCATATCATAGTGTTACCGGCAGGTAACATTAGTTTGTTTAAAATATGTAAATATTGATGTGGAGAGTAGGGCAACCGATTGTTCAGCTATAAACGGTCAGTTCAAAACGTTGCGGAGCGGTGTGTGGACCATGAGCGGGCAACACACGATTCTGTGCCGAACGCTAAAGATGTTCGTGGACCGAGGAAGATAACCGCAACGCCAATATGAGTGCTTGGCAGATCATGAGTTACCATGGGAGCGAATGAGTTCGTTTGGCTGACGAGAGAGCTTAGTTTGTTCGGTGCAGTCACTAAAGACGGACATGTAAATTCGAGAGTTGAGTTTAATCGCCACTTGAGACGTCATTCCGTTACTTCAGTTTGGCCGCAACATCATCCGGCTTCCACGATGCCATTCCGGCCATCAACCCGGTGTACTCTAACCGCCACTCCGCAACCACGCAAGTTACAACTACAACCACCACCCGACCGCCAAGTCAGACGTCAACCCCAGTCTGGCCACCACGCCATCCGCCATCACCACGCTAATCCGGCCATCACGTAGGCCATTAAACCAGCCGCCCTTTCGACTGGCAACCCGGTGTCACCTGCAACCACCCCTCCGGCCACCACGGTCGTTACCACTACCACCGCCACCTGACCGCCACGTCAGACGCTTGGCGTCCTCGTCGAGATTCCGGCCATTTCTCCAGTTTAGCCGCTACGTCATCCAGCGTCCCTGTCACAATTCCGGCCATTAGTTCAGCCGCCATTCCAACCGTCAACCCGGTGTCGCTCTAACCGTCACTCGAAGCTCCTCCACGGCAGTTACCACTACACTCACCACGTTAGACGCCATTCCAACCCCAAACTGGCCGCCACACCCCCTGGGGGGGGGGGGGGGGGGGGGGGGGGGGGGGGGGGGGGGGGGGGGGGGGGGGGGGGGGGGTTATCCACCATTCTCATCGCCATTCCGGTTGTCACTCTGGACGGACCTGTTGGCTACCGCTTCAGCCATAACGCAGGCACCATCCAGCCATCACTACGTTGCACTCCCTCCATCTTCAAAACCCATCTCCGTATTGCTCTACACTACCACCGCTTTCGTTTTGTGACAGTAATTAAGGTAAAACAAACACATTTATATTATTTAGGACTCCCACATCCGAAAAACCTACCTCGCCATAACACCCTGAGACAGAACCGATCGCTATATTAGTATCTCCTGGTAAAAGACGTGGCCGACGAGCATAAGATCGGGTATCCTGCTAGCGTTATGGTGATTGGTTTGGTGGCTTCCGATAGCAAAAAAATGAACCCGGTGTTCATTCCAAAAGGTGACAAAGTAAACACGGAGGTCTACATTGTGATTTATAGTAAGTATGTTCTTCCGGGGATTAAGGAACAGTACGGCCCGAAGCCAAATGTTGTATTTCAACAAGATGGGGCTCCGTGTCAAACCTCGAACCGCTCTCTGATGTGGTTGCAGCAACATCTGCCGTTCTGGGAGTAATCCGTTGGATTACTCGGTATGGCGCATCATGAAGACCACGGCCTGTTCTAAACGCCACCCGAGTACAGCAAGCCTTTACTCATCATTGGCCCGTACCTGGAGTACACAGAAAAAAATCTTGTAGTAAAAATTTCCATTTTACCCGACTATGCCTATCTTTAAAACTACCATGAAATTTCAGTCAAATTTACTACGTTTATGGTAAAACCTTCAACATTTGTGGTATATTTGACAGACCTCATATTGATATCAACCTCACCATGGTCGATCTAATTGCAGGCATGGTAAAATCAAACGCATTTATAGTCAGCTAAAAATTGTTGGTGTTTGCGCTTAATTTAACCCTCGAAATGGTAGTTTCTACTGCGGTTTTTTTTGCACAGGTAGCAACTTGGGTTCTTTTTTTTGCAGCGTGACATACACCACAAATGAAAATAAACAATACGCAAAACGGAATTTGTATACAGAACGTGGCTACGCACTGTTGAAATGTTTGAGTGCGAGATCACTCTCCCTTTTTTTATTTTTTGGGTGATATGACACTGTGGAAAAGCATCAAAATAGTATTTTTTTATTTTAATTGAACTGCATGATATATTGCGCACAGGAAATTGCATAATTGATTTGTAGAATATTTGATTTATGTATCCTATATTACTCAAAAACATTAAAATTGAAAACCCTTATTTTTCAGAGTGCACCCGATTCCGTCACGCACTGCCGGTCAAATGAAATCACCTTTCCTCGTTGACCCGAACCGGCTTTTAGCCGGTTGGCATTTCAATGTTTCCATCGTGATAACTTGCATTCATTTATTTCCTTCGTTTGAATTCCCACCTTTTTTGCTCTCTGATTCGCTAATTTCAAATTCAAGTCGGGAGAACCACTTTTTCTTATGTGTGCTGCAATGCCTCACCCCTCGTAAGGCGAACTCTGTACCCGCGTGCGGTCACTATTAACGTGTAGTATGACGCGATACACCTCAATCTCAAATCTCAGCTGAGGTGGCTGTTGGCATTTGATTCTCCTGCCCGTAATACTCACACAAGAGCTCGGAAGGAAACAACCAAGAAAGTAGTAAAATCCAAACAACGCTCGTTCATTCAGTAAACGTCGTCGCAGTCAGATGTATGACGACGACCGGCAGTGACTCAGCGTCGAAAGTACACACAATCAGTCAAAAGGGTTCGAGTCGAGGGCACGTACAAAATTAGAACCAACCGCGATCTATGTCTGTCACATTATTGAAAATTGATCAAATGAATAGGTGAAGAAGAACGCGCGATCGATGAAAATTGATAACGATCGAGCGAGAGTGAGAGAAGTGAACAGTCGGTGACTCAGCCAGAATCGATACGAGACAGTGATTGTGGTGACGTATCTTACACATGCTCGAATTTCGAAACTGATAACAAGCATGCGTTGCTTTATTTTTCTCTCTCTCGAGGGAACCCTTTAATCAGTGAGGAGCTAATCCAGTGATAATGGAATTGTTTTTCGTTTTCTCGCCGAGTGACCGTGATAGTGCGCTAAAATGATGAGATCGAATCTGATAGTAGGATTAAGAATTGTGAGTTTCTGATTCCGATCGGTGGTCTTGTGACAAAGCGCACATAACAAATTTCTAGCCGTATGCAAGTAAATAGGACCGACCGGACCTAATTGGATTCTCGAACGCGCCAAGTTGACGACGGCGAGTTCATGCACCCATAAGGCATACCAGCAGAAGAAGTGCGTTTAAGGTATTGTTTACGATTTTCTTTCATGTTATTTGAATCACATCTACGTTACTAAATGTGCTTTGTGGATTTGATATGGTTCGCAGCAGAATGCTTGCATTGATATTCCAGACAGACGATGGCCAATCATTTTTATGGTTTCGTTTTCGAGCGTAGGGAAAAATCAGAGACTAAACAAATGAGAACGATTATGGAGATTTAAACTGTACTTTGTATTTGGTGCAAAATCGATGTGGGCCGCTTAAATGGCGATGGGATGTGGCGATGGAAATTATTTTATCAGTACTCTATGAACTAACACTCAATAATTTACAACAGCAATCTAAGTTGACTATACAAATTGAAGTGGATGATTCTTGAGAGCGAAGAGTGAAGAGTGTTTTTTCTTCTGCTTGACTTTTTAACGTCCTAACACCAAATTCTTGTTTCGGTGGACAGTAATTTCTTTCAGTAAATTGTGAATTTACACTGAATTATTTGTGTAATGGCTTTGATTTACAAGTTTTCGGTAATTCCTATGAGAATATTGCCGAATATTTGTAATTACTTTAATAAAGTGTAATTGGTAAACTAACTATGTCATTAATATGTCAAATGTTTAATAAAGTATTACTGGTTTCCAG
>JAHHFK020004967.1:0-101737 GCA_024533555.2 Aedes koreicus
GCACAACCGCGTGGATCGCTCGCTCGTTTTTCGGTAAGTCTGAAAACAATATTACGGTATTACCAACTAGATTACTGACTTTGCTCAAGTTCTCTTTTATTTTTCTTAAGCTCTTTGAACTTTATCATAGCTTTTTTTTAAACATTATGGAGTTCGGCTGGCAATGGTGGAATTCTGAACACTTGAAGTTCTTTGAACTAAACTGATATTTTGAGAAATATGTAAGTTCAACTTTGCAGCAGCTCTACGAAGTTTGAAGAATTTGGGCGAACTATATTATGAAGTTCTTTGATTATTGATGAAGTTTTGTGAATATGGCTAAAGTGTTACGATCATTATTGGTAAGTTGAAAGGGAAGGGTGAACTTCTAGCGGAAGTAATCCATCCCTATGATTTAAAAAGAGTATACTGAATACGTTACCACATATTGTCACAGCTATGACATGTTGTTAAAACAAGCCTTACGTGCTTTCATGGCTTTGTTTATTTTTATCATGCGTGATTTTGCTAAACTTATATGTTTTACACGTTGCTTGAGTCTTCATCAAAAAGTTGTAATTCCCATACATTGAATTTTGTGCACTTTGGAAGCATATGAAGGCTAGCAAGAAAGATGCTATATAAAATCCCAGTTACAAATATGATTTTTCCAAGGTATTTGAAGCATTTCAACTAGCACCACAAGCTTACACACCTTGGGGTAAATTGAAATAAGGGGCTGCAAAATGGTGAGTAGACACCTGGGATGGAGCGTGCGTCCCCGCAACATAGCTAGGTCCTCACAAGTTCCTACCTCATGCTTCCACGGGCCAAGAGATGACAAAGACCGCCAGCTAAGGGTTGCGTACTTAGCTGGTAGTGCAGCCTGGGCACTGTTGTCCTTCTGACTTCAGCTAGATTGAGGAGGTGCGTGCCAAGCGTCTCACCACCAAGGAGGTGCGGCTCAAACAGCGTCTATCCTGGCATCCAGCGGCTGAGTAAGAAACGCTGTATCGCGTCAACTATACATTAGGTGGCAGCCGCACCAAGGCGATGTAGGCAGCGTGACCCCGGTAAAGTAGCATGCTGAAATCTTACCCAACCACGAAAAATGGAAGTATTCTTTATACGGTATATAATTTCAGATCATCCATGGAATTCCCAAGTATTGTGTAATGGTTTTGAATTATTTTCTTCCCCCTTGGCTATGATAATGCAAGCCCGTCTACAATTGCAGCAGGATCACCAGACATGCAGACTTTACAAATATAATTGTTTATGATCCTACATTTTCTATTTTACAGACGTGGAGAGTCATTTAGGGGCCCAGTAGGAAAAAAGAGTTATCGAAGAATTTCCTGTCATTTATTTTTAATTTTTTTCGTTTTGGATTTATTGAGTTTCCGTTTTTGGGCAGTAGTCATACTCATATTCTTTGCTATTTTGCTAGGCTGCCAGGTTATCAACTTTATTTCATTATATCACGTTGGAATTTTCGCTATTTTAGAGTTTCAATCATCTAACATCGCAGCGGAAGAGGCAAATAACGGCATTTAATTATTATATGTACATTATGTAGTATTTCTTTACAACATCGTATTATTTCCATCATATCATGACCTTCACATTTTCATACAACAAACCTGATTTAACGGTATCTGACTTAAACACGAAATATACCTTCAATTTATAACATCTAGCATTCCATATATGTCCAGTATATAACGCAGAAAAATTACATCTGTGGTAGGCTTTTGAAAATTACGGAATCTGTGGTAGGCTTTTGCACTTATTGCTGAATGTATTTTTCACTTCCGGTTTGCAAATGGACTTTTTACCAATTCTGAGCTGATCTGATTCATGCAGCGCTGTGTGCCATTTGGCGTGTTTGATTTTACATTTCAATCTTTGTCATTACTTCATCATAACTTACAAAATCATTATGTTTGGTAATATTGTTTTATTTATTTTACTTCATAGATTATTCAAAGATTACTTATTGTTTTTTTGCCCATTTATCTTTAACTCCCTTCCAGTTAAATCTTCCCTTGCCTAACTCAGTAGCAATAACTATAAGGTCAGCAAAAATAAAAGCGGATTGCTGTTATAAAATCAGCATCAAGTAGCAAATAGTGACCATGGCAACAGTAAATTAAAATGTATAAATTGTAAAGTTTTGTAAAATTTCAATAAAGCTATTATAATCTATTATACAAACTTTTTCAGGATACCTCAAATTAAGATTGTGGTGAAATGCTGCTATCGCTGAAAACGAACGAAAACTTGCTTAAGCGCGAAACACAGATTTCTACACTTTAGCACTTTACAACATTTCTTGCATTTCAGGATCAACCGAATGAAGATCATATATTATAGATACGAATGCTTGTAGTATTTTCCATTTACATAAATATATACACCATTATATAAATATTTCATGGGAATGGGAGGGACCATCAGGGCACCCGATTGAAGCACTCTGGATGGGGAGAGTGGGAATGCCAACTCCCCATTGCTAACAGTTTGTGAATAGAGGGCGGGCTCTTCTCCCCGCCCATTGGGGCATCTTCATGTTAGATAGCTTGCTCTTTTGACCAATTGTTCAGTCTTGTTGTTGGAAGGAGATTCTTTATATCCCTGTGGATACGTATAAGTGATGTTGCATATCGATCCACCCAACCCCTTTTTGGCCCTTCATACAACGGCATGATTAGGATAATCAGTGGTTATTAAAGCTTGATCAAGTCTAACAGAGAGGAGAGCCCATTGCTGTCGGACTTAGTTTCCGTGCTACAATGGGTGGTAGTACATATCATACATCATACATCATACTTGGGGTAAATTGAAATAAGTACACAAGAGGAAGAGTGACACAATTTTTGCCAAGCTGAAAAATCCCAAAACTTACGCAATCAATTAAAAAGTCTAAAAAGAGTGGGGAAACATGGGCCTAGAATCCCGAGGGGGGGGGGGGAGGGGATGGGTTACCGCGAAGATGGTTTTGCGGGAGAGAATTCCGGCAGGGGAAAGGGGAAACCTAAAGTCCGGAACAGAAAACAAGCAGAGGTAAAACGCCACCTAAAATTGTTCCAGTTCTATTGTTTGTATTGAAATCCAGCGCAAAGATCCAGGATATTCTCTCGTTTAATCCTGAATAATGTAAACCTTCTAAAATTTAAACCTTTAAGTTTTGTTCCAGTTCAAAACTGGGAAATTCAAATGACAATTGTTTTTACTGCTGGTTTGAACGTTATACACAAAGTTGCTGTTCAGCTGTACAGTGCACTAATTCTGACATTATATATAAAGTCACATCAGATACTCAAAGATACCTGATTTCTCTATCTATATTCCTCATGCCCTTCAACTACATGATAATACCAAATTAACCTAAAACTAATATGATTGAGCCTTCAAAATGAATGATATTTATTTTAAAAAAAAACAAAGGTTCGAAGTTCTAAGTCTAAACGCAACGGTGTTTTCTCTTTCAATTTCATCTTTCATCATCTGCACTTCCTCCGGTGCCAATCGGGAAGATGAATAAGTTATGTTATAATGAACGTCTCAACATCCTGTCTAGTTGTTCGGAACATTTTGATTTCAACATCGTCTTCCGGCGTTTCCAGACTTTTATTCCACTTACTGTATCGTTTCGCGAAACTGATGGAATATATTCTGATGGGTTTTTGATGATCATCTGCGAGAAACCATGGAAGTTTGTTTCCTTTTAATACTTTCGTTCCGAACAAGTGTATTAATTGAGGACGCGATGCTCAACTGACTAAGAAACGCGAACTTTTTGCATTGGGACTTGTAGAGAGTCCTGTCGTAGGAAACCTGTTAGCAATGGAGTTTCAGGGTTTTCAGCCGGTTGGAATGCTTTATTCAGGCCCGAAATCGTTGTTGAAATAGAGTTGAACTGGAGCGACAGATTGCCCAGCTCAATACCGATCCTTTATGTCAGCTAGTTCCGTACTCTCATCCAGTCAAACATTCATAGTTACGCGTATGAGAGCTTCCTCCTAAAAAGGAAATTTCCATGGAAATCCTCCACATCGTCTACCATAAAAAAGGGAAAATTTTGACTCCGGAAATAACTTTCCTATCTGGAACCAATCATTCATTTTAACATTCACCCAGCGGGCACGGGACGTCGCCCTCGTTTCTTTGTTATTCCTGGAAATTTTTTGGAATAGTTGGAAATGTTGGACGAGTTGGATCAACACCAACCAAATTCAAAAGAAGGAGGGGGGGATCCAAAAAAACAACACACATGGACGTTCGAACAAAATTTAGAAAAATGGGGGGGGGAGGGAAAATAGTTGGTTCTTTTTTTTTGGGGTATATATTTTTATTGTTATAATATTAAACAAAACTAAAAGAACACGCGAAGATAACCGTTCTGCAATGGAATAAAAGCATATGGTTCTTAATTTATTTCAAATATTTCATAAATAAATTTCCAATTATCCATAAAAGGTTGAATTTGAACCATAAACTTATAAAAATAATCCATAGCAAACCAACTTTGTGGACTTAAAATTATAGGTTTGATCCAAAAATTATGCCTGCATTTTCCCAATTTTGGGTAAGATTTTGCAATTTTAACCATAGAGATTAAGAAATTGATCGTTTGCTGCGCTATTACTCATATTGAGTGGCATGTTCATCCTTTTAACTATTTATGTGGTTAAAATATTGTTGCGAAAGTGTTGGTCGAAGCAGATTTTGCAATTATTCGGAAAAATTACTTACTAAGACTGTTCTTGAAAAATGAGACACTATGATTAACTCAAACTTTTTAGCGTGTAGATAAAAATTTATGAAATATGAACTGAAACTTGTTCAAAGTTTTTAAATGTTAAATATTAAATGTTAACGTTGGCTATATTTAATCACAATCTATTAAATCGTTATCGAGATGGCATCGGAACAATAGCAGATCCACCAAAAAATTACGTGCGCTGTCGTGAAAATTCGACTGCGTCCGCAGATGGATCGGATAACACCTTCATTCGACGGTGTCCGGGGTGGTGAAAACAAAACGACGCAGTGGCGGTCAGGCAGAGAGAGATAACCGAAGATAGCGGATCCGGTGGAGGCAAGGCAAGGTGTTGAATCTGTTGAAATATCGTATGGACCTCTCGATCCACGAGTGCCTCAAGAAGTGCCTCAAGAAGTGCCTGCTGCCCTTCCTTTGGTCTCACGGAGGCTTGACGCTATTTTGGCCGGATTTCCCATGCTGCCTCTAAGTGTGGGTGGTTTTTTTTTGTTGGGGCTAGAACTTTTGATACAACATAACTATCTCCGTACCAGCGGCCGATGTTAGACTGGTACAGAGATAGTTATGTTGTTTTTGTACAAAAGACTTCAAACCACCAAACTCACCGGAACTTCGGTAGATTGAGAAGTTTTGGGCCATAATAAAGGCCAAACTTGGTAAAACACCAACAGTACCCAAAATCGAGCTAGCTTGAAGAAAAAGTGAGAAAAGTATCAAAAAAAGTCGGCCCCGCTATTGCTCGAAATCTTATGAGGCAAAGGGCGGGCATTTGGTCATGGAGAGGAGATCTAGGAGATAAGTACAGATTTAAACCCACAGTAAGGATACGAGTCGTTTTTTAGTGGATTTTCATTGGGAAAACAAGTAAAATTTTAAGTAACGCTTGATAGCCAAAGAAGGTTTGAATCTTCGAACCTAAAAGAAGCAGAAGCTGCCAAAATGGAGTCGGACACTATACGGCTTCTCTTGGCTGTTCAGTTCTGGAAGACTATTCTGTCTTGCTCACCTTCTCAAATCATTCTCAATTTCAACATAACGTTCGAAACTTAAAATTCGATCTTTATTCCGATCCTATCTGCCTAGTCAAATCGATATTCTCTATTCTATTGTGTCAAGAGGTGAAGTTTCGTAGATGTTACTTCCCACTAGACGTCCGAATGGCAACCAGTTGACATGATGGACGTAGTTGCCAGAGCTGAGGACGTTGTGCGTCATCAGCTTAAGTAATCTAATGTTCGATAGAGAAGTTCCAGTGTGGATGGAATTGCTCCGATATAGCAGAAAAAATGAAGGCAGATCGTCCCCTAAAATAATAAATATATTGTGTGTCATAATTTTCTTAAAATGTCGGTTATTTTGTACAGATTTGATAAACCCTTTTATCTGAGAATAATATAACTAAAAATATTCCAGACAACAACCCTAGCATGTCTCCAAAATCTTTTTTTTTTTAAATCAATACAGGGACGTAGAATGTGCAGCCATACAGCGGATAAGTCACCTTCCAAGTGGCGGCATATTTAAAAAGAAACTTTACAGAAAACCTACTCCACCTAATCTCACTCATGCGATAGATTATGAGTATGTTTACCAGGGAATCAAATTCTGCCACACAAAGCAACTCGTCCCATATGCACGGATACCACAAGCACGCATAAATGCATTTTCAAGCTTCCCACTCAAACAACAGGAAAAAAATATGCGAAGAGCCTGATGCTATTTCTCCTCATTCATGCATTCAGTATGCGTTGATGCAATTTGCAAATTTTTATTATTACTACACGCAATCCTGACTCGGGCTGTTGAAAAAAAAAATAACAAGAGAAAGAAGCAAATAAAAAGACCAACTTTGAAGAAACAATAAAGCGATTATAAAACCGAGGTCCGTCTGCGCTGAATAGATGAGGTGAAATCGTGCTCGAGCCCAAAATCGGGAGGATTAAATTTAGGCTTTCCTTGTTCGGTCGGCTGTTGGCCGGGCGTCCTACTCCTTCGTCGCCTTGACGGGGCGGGTGCGGTCGTCGTTGTCGGTGCCAACCTTCACATGCTTCTACCTACTATCCACGATCGTGTGTGCATTGTGTTGGCCGGTTGTACTGCGTTGTTGGTTGAGTTGCCGTGGCGATCAACAGGGCGGCATCGATGTTTGAGAACTCAA
Source organism: Aedes koreicus (assembly GCA_024533555.2). NCBI lineage: Eukaryota > Metazoa > Arthropoda > Insecta > Diptera > Culicidae > Aedes > Aedes koreicus. Next base: position 6,924 of record JAHHFK020004967.1, read on the forward strand.
GTATGTCATGGTGTTTGGAACAAAGGCTTTTGACTTCTCGCTTCAGTAAAAGTGACAGTAATAATTTGAATTCAACGTTCTCCAGTGTTTGAAACTTTCATCCTGCAGTGTAATTACATGTGACGATTGGTTCACCGGTGCGTGCTGTTTTGTACCTTGTGTACACACCTTTTATTGTGTCAATTGGTCTTATTCTCGCCGAGTGCCCTCTCTCACTCCTTCCGACCCCCTCCATTCAACATCTCTTTTTTGGTATCCCTAAATCCTTATTAACATTATTGATTACTTCCAGCCTCCGCAAGAAAATCAATCAAACAGATTAAAAAACCGAGCCCTCACAGCTCTCCCGTCTTAAAACTGATAGATGGTCTTAGGAAGTGGCATGTGGAAAAGCAAAAACAGAACGAGAAGAATGTTACCTATTGTTGCGGGCACATCTCATCATCCGTGAACCTCCAGTGGTCCAAGGCAGCCGGCTCTTGGGCCCGATAGAGGACCACCCATGCAAAAGGATCGTCCGGATCCTTGCGCAATCCCATGCTCTGAGGTTTCGCCACAATTGTCCATAGCCACTGGAGCGATGAGCGCGGTGGTATCTCACCAGGATAATCCGTGAAAACGATGGTTTTACATGTTGCGGTGCTTGTGATGACGATGATGATGCTTTTGGATAACGGTTGCTCTATACTTCGATTGATTGGCTCGGGTGAAATTGATGCGTGATGAGTTCGATTTTTTTTTGCGGTGCTTTCCATTGCAACGGGTAGAAGGGTCAGAGGACCACCACCATGGATCTGGTGGGAAGTGAAATTCGATACGAGCCCGCATTTGGTCATCACAGATTTTCGGATTCTGCTGCATTGAGTTAGAATCCATGTCGTAAAATTCAATCAATGTCAAATCAAAACGGTAATAAACAACTTGATTTCCATTTTTACAGCTTCATTAGCATGTATGAAAGGAAACTTAAGTGGAATTCTTTGTAGCAGAACATTTTAAATGAAAGTTGTTTGGTTCAAAAACACAAATAGTACTGAATTTACAAGATGTCCCAACATGCTGGATCAAAATGTTGCATTGAAGAAACCACATCGTTTTGCTTTGAGCCCCATCGGCTCCATCACTAGAACCTAGCAACAATAAATTACAAACTAATCTATAGCTTCAAATAACAATTTGCCACTATTAGAAAATCAAGCGTACATAATTCACCGCACGATTTCTATGGGCATCCTCACAATCGCTGGGGCAACCGTCTTGGGCAACGCATGCAACTGCAAACAGCGAGAGTTACGGTGCAACCTTCTGCACTGTTTATTGTTACGAGATAAATCATGTAGGTATTCAAGGAGGCCAGTTTTTTTTCGGTACCCCGAGGGGGACAGGTAGCACTCGACTCGAATGTGGCGAATCGAATCTTAAAGCATGGATGAAGCCAAAGGGAAGCCTGCACGCAGCATATGGACGTTACCGTCACGAAGGCCTTGACAGTCTATCCAAGGGTGTTTGGGTACAAATTAATTGAATGTCGATGCTTCAGGAGGTTCTCCTCTGTGCTGGAGAATTAGGGTGGTGATAAGATGACTTGAAAAGATTTCTTCTGTTGCCTGGTTAGTAGTTGGTATACTGATATGGGATTGATTTTAGAATGTAACTGAATCTATATTCATGAAATTTCACCAGTAGGCAATTTCTCAACGTTTTGTGGCTATCTGATGATTTGTCCTCGGACCTGTCCTTCTGAAACAGGTTCCCCTGGAGCCTCGTGTGGTCATGAACATTTTCAAGAGAATATCCTGGCAATATAGGTATCCAAATACCTGAAATTTCTCCTGTAGGATATTTCTCAACGTTTAGTGGCCATCTGATGATTTGTCCTCGGATCTGCCTTTCAGGAACAAATTCCCGTGCGGCCTCTAGTAGCCATAAACATTTTCAGAAGGAAACTTTGGCAATGTGTGTATCAAAATTCATGAAATATCTTCAGTAGGAAATTTCTCAGAGAAAGTAGAAACCCCTGGCAATGTGGGTATCAAAGTTAGTGGCTAGTGGTTTTTCGTCATAAACAATGCAATTAAATAATTTCAATGAATTGCACTATAAGTTCTACATGTTAAGAACGGTTTGATATTTTCCACCTTTGCTAAGATAACTTCACTTAGAAACAGTTGTGTCTTAAGTAATTGAAATGAAACATTTTATTTTATGTTATAATACCATTTGAAATTTTTGTGTGTGACCTAGACCAAAATTACGGATTGTCCAATTGCGAGCATTCCAGATTTCGCATTCATGGAAGAATTAATAATACTAGGATTTTATTTAATTATTCCGATTGAACCTCTTAACGAAATCCCCACTAAATTGCTCTTCAGTTTTTAAGTAAAAAAACATGGTGTAGCATCTAAATTATTCTAATTCTGTGTTCCAATGGATTGAACACTTTTCAGTACGTTATGCATATCCTTTGAACAAATAAGCAGCTATTAGTTTAGTGTAGTATTAAATTTATTAATATTATAGTAGTTTTTAATTCTAAGTAAATCAAGTTTACACAAACAAAGAAAACTCACTATCAAACTACGACTTTCGCTACCAGATTTACTATAATTTTAAGATGTCTGCATAAATAAATATCATAGAAGTACTTCACGTGTTAAGAATGGATTCAAGATTTAGCCGGTAGTGTATTTGGTTTGATCGCAGTCGCCATATGCCAAAATTTTGCCATACAAAATTATATTTTTAAATTTCACTCATTTTTCCACAGTTTGAACCTAACATGAACCTGTAACAATTTATAATTCTTCGAATGAATCAAAAATCTGATTCTTCCACATGTAAACATAATTTTACACAAATTTTTCTTTTTCAAGTTCTGAAGCAATGCTCTATTCTCGAGGATTTATTCTAGGGCGTTTATATTTTTCGTAGTAGAAAAGAATATTGATCTATAAATCCGAAAGCGTTTAAAAATAAACTTATTCCAACATGATTTTCAGATCATTTTACTTCTCAATATTTTGATCAGGAATGTTTGGTTGATAACGATATCCATTAAAAAAAAAGTTATCCTCACATTCATTTAAACATCGGCATCATTGCACTTTCCTGCAACGCGATTTACAATATTTTGAAGTTTTACAAAATGCTATTGGAAGTCTGTAGAACCAGCATCAAGTTGCAAATAGGCTCCACCCTTGCGCTTTTTGCGTTGCTGTTGTGTATGATTTTACGGTACATAGCCAAACAAAACTATCCCTAATTTGTTTCAAGAGAGATTTTTATGCTCTATTGAAACAAGTTGTGCTACTTGTGATATGTTCATGTCTACCCGTGGCTCAACGGGAACCTGTTCCGGAAAGACAGGTCCGAGGAAATATCATCAGATGGCCACTAAACATTGAGAAATATCATACTGGAGAAATTTCATGAATTTGGATACCCATATTGCCAGGGTTTTCTACTGAAAATGTTCATGACCACTCGAGGCCCCACGGGAACCTATTACAGAATGGCCCTACCAGGATCAAGTTGGCATACGGCCCATAGTAGAATACAAATAAATTCTAGGAAATACATCAAAGATTTTTACATCCATTTTCTGGAAATTCAATAGATGTTCCGACATTGTGTCTCCGTACCGGAACACAGCCCCGGAGACCTGGATTTTCTGGATCCAGATGAATTCAAATGGTCATTACTGATAATTTTCTTGAAGCGAATAAGTTTTTAAATCCAACGGTGCCAACAGAATTAAAGTCGGTCGATACTTGCCAGAGTTATAATCATTTAAGTTTGGTGGGTACCCGGGTACCCTGTTGATCACTTAAGGGATAAAAAAAATCGAAGTCCCCCCCTTCGGCCCCCCTTTCTACTATACGAAATGTTTTTATGCAAAAAGTTGCCTTTCATCTGTTATTAAGATGTCACTGGATTTCGGCTTCCTGATTTAAAATAAGCTATGAAATTTCGTAATGTAAAACACGAAAAGGTACCCGGGTACCCTGTCGATCACATTAGGCTTAAATTGGGTCGCGGAAATTGTCAGCATGGTCTTTAAACATGGAGATATTTTGAAGTTCTTTTCCACATTCCACATACCACATGGCTTGTTTACGATCAGCATCGTCTTACATACACCTCAGCGTGGCGTACAATACAATTAGCAAATGTTCTTAACGTAAATATACTTAAACGTTTTCTCTTATTCACTTCTCTTTATAGATCCCACTACGAGACGTCGTCGTGGGCTGATGTCTAGCCCTTGGAGTTAACTATATCGTTAACATCATTTAATTAGCTTCATGTTTGCTGGCTAAAGTTTGGAACGGCCAAATTTAAATCAAATTTCACATTAGGAGTTAGTTTTGTAGATATATGATGGATTGTAACACAATTTGGGCTTCAAATGGTGAGTTGACAACTTCAAAGGAGGGTGCGACCAACCTCTCGTCCTCACAAGTTCCTACCTCACGCCACCACGAGCCATATGATCACAAAAGACTGCCAGCTGAAACATGGAGACGCTGGTTGGCGTAGCCTGGGCAATGTTGTCAATCTGACAATAGCGAAGTGAGGGGGTGCGAACATTTACATTCAATTTATAATTTCAGCCCGGTTTGGGATCACCTTTGGGTTCTAAACTATTTACCTTATGGAGCAACATTATTAGCATTAAAGGCTCAATTTGTTTTTAATTATTTCAGCATAACGTTTACATTAGATGTCTTTGGACTAATGAATGTCAGATATGTTGTGTACATTAATATATTTTGTTCTCTTATTATTATTATTATTGTGGATACAAATATTAATCTCACTTGATATGAGAGCCTATTGATGAGAGGATGACCAGCTTGGTTACAGATATTCATTCTTTTATCGTTAACTGTCGTGCTCATATTTATATTTTATTACGTCATTATATTATTTTATGTTGAGATATGAAATGAAAGTATATTGTTAAATTAAAATTAAATTATTACTTAAAATCATTGTAATACCTACGAGATCCACTACAAATGATTATTGCGAAGCAAAGAAACGGAACAGCATATCGAAATTTAAGATATACTATTCTTTAAAAATATGATGTGTTATTTCAGGTCATCCATGGAATTACCAAGTTTTATAAAATAATTTTAAATTCAATGTTTTTTTCTCATGGCTATGATATATCTTCAAAATTTTCAGGTTCATATTGGTTACGGAAGTTATTTTACAATTGCAGCAGGACAACAATCTGCAGACATGTAAATGAAAATAGAATTGGTATCAGTTCATTTTATAATATCGCTTCACTGTATATGCATATCAATTTGTATGACATTGTATATTGATTTAATTTTTATAATTACTTTTGTTTTCGTGTGGGGGAGGTGGTATGTGCTTCCAGCTAATACGTCGTGAAGGTTCTCAATAAACATTGCTTCAATGAAAATTGACTCAGAAAAGAATATCTTGTATTTTCATTCTTTTAACACATTTTTAAAGTGTATTCGAACTTAGTGAACACCCTGTAGGGTCCAAGTGGTGGAGTCATCTTCCTTACGACGGTGGTTTTTACCACGTTGTGAGAAAACAGGCCAAAGGAGAATAAATGAATTAAAAAAAGCAACGCCTGCAAACATAATACACTCATACCGACATAAGGACATGAACAGGGAACTATAGGGCATCCAGAAGCATACTCGGCCGCTTTTGTAAATCTGGCCCTTCCATCATAGAGCGATGTTAGCGAGTTTACAGGGAACGACACCTTTTGAGATGGGATGTGCCGGGTCCTCCAAACTTGCAACGTGATCCCACTTGCCTCCTTCCGTTTACCACGAAAGTTGAATAATCAGATAAATTGCTTTTGAAGAGTGGTTGAAGAGTCAGACCAAACCTAAAATCATTTAACATTCTTTTCATTTGCATTTTCATGTCTCTCTCCACTTCTTCCTCCACTTTACTGCTTCAGTTTTCTGCTTTATTCACTCTTTTTCAGCTATTTTTGTTAAGCTACTCTTCGTGAGCTTTATTCCTTCCGCAATTGTTGTTCGGCCGTGTTCTTCTGCTTCTTCTTTTCCGACGTCGTTTCAATTCTTCCTCCTCACCTCTGCTGATTTCCTTCTTCCGTTTTTTTTTCTTTCGTTTCTCTCCTTCCGTTTGACTTTTTACTCTCCTATCACTCGTGACAAAAGATTATAACCATTTATTGTTCCGCTTCTCTCCGTTTATAATCTTTCGCTTATATTCTACGCCATTTCTTTTTCCACTTCTATTCCTTCACCTCTCTTTTCCGCTTTTCTTTTTCCACTCTTCTTCTTTCGCTTCATTGCTTCCGTTTCCCTCTTTCACTAGTCTTCTTACGTTTCTTTTTTTCCGCTCCGCTCCTTCCGCTTCTATTCTTCCGTATCTCGTCTTCCACTTATTCCGTTTTTTTTTCTTTAGCTTCTGTTCTTTTGCTTTTCATTTTCCGTTTTTATTTTCATCCGCTAATCTGCTTCCGTTACTTTTCTACCGTTTATCTTTTTCCACTTATCTTCTTCTGTTTTTCTTTTTTCACTTCTCTCCTCTTATTTCTCTTCTTCCGCCTCTCTTTTCTAGTATATTTACTTCCGTTTATATTCTTTTGCTTCTCTTTCTCCACTTCTCTTCATCCGCATCCACTTCCCTTCTTCTGGTTTATTTTTTCCGGTTCTCTTGTCCATCTCTCTTTCACCACTTCTATTCTTTCGATTCTCTTTTTCCGCTTTTTTCTTCCGTTTCTCTTCTTTTTTTTTCTCTTTTCCGCCTGTCTTCTCCCGCTTGTTTTTTACGCTTCTCTTGTTCTTTTCAACCATATTTAGTAGAGCAGTCCAACCTTTAGAAGAAAAAATGTTATTCATAAAAGCAACTCACCTATAATTAGTGAATTTCATTTCATTGGGAATAAAAACAAAAACCGATTACCAACAGAGCCGAATGCGTCTGATATAGGGGCTTATTACGGTTGTTGCCTTCAATTTCACATTCACTTCACTTACACAGCACATCACTAGGTTTATGTTATTACTGGCATCACCGTGATTAAAATGAACTCCATGAGGTGAAAGTGATACAGAAATAAACATCGTAGTAGCCCTCAGAATAATCCACGGTTTACGTCACTTTTTTGGTGGCGTGATGGTGCCTTTTCAATCATAATAACACCGAGTTCATTCGAATCGTCATCTCGGATGAACTCTTCCATATTTTTTTCACTTGGGTGACAATCGTAATAAAGTTTTTTGTTTTTATTTCGTTTTCACTGTGAAGTGAAAACCGTAATAAGCCCCATAGTTTTCTTATCTGACAGTTCCTGACAGCAGATTTCAGATTGCTGTGTTTTGCGTTGCGCAAAATGCGAAGATAGCAAAAACAAAGAGGTGCGATCAAATTAAGCTATGGTGTGAGTGAAGCGTTTGCTCGTTCGCTCGAGCGTTCGCTTGATGCAATGCAATTATGTAACAAGGCTACACAACATATTCTGGTGCTAGAAATACAAAATTAATTTGAAGTGTATTGGTGAGATCATCAATAAATTCTGACCAATCTCAACGCTTTTCTACTTTGTATGGTCAGTTATAGTTTACAACTAGAACTGAGAGAAGCCATTCTCAATGCTGTGTTGCAGTTCTACTCTTCGAGTAATTTTTTATTAATATTAAAAAAAAAATCTAGTTTTAATTTTGACAGTTCTAAATTTTAAAACTGGCAATCAGTTTGCAACAAACATGAAACTCAGCGTTGGGATTAGCTTCAATTAGTATTGGTGAGGTTGGCTGGTAAAATTGAAAGTATGGGTGAAATGAAAATATATCAGAGTATGTGTGAGATTTGTGTGCTAAGGGTCGATCTTCTATAACTTCCAATCTTCTGACTAGCTTTGAGGCGTACGGATGCGTATTATTTTCTTTAATAAAACAAGATGGCGAGCAATCTTTCATACAACATCCATATATTTTCATAGCTATTTCCATTTCATAGTAATTTCCATTTAATTCCAACTACCTTTATTGCTTATCTTGACAGGTACGCGTATTTCGTTTAAAATGTGCAAACTTTTTCAGTGTCGTGTACTAATACTCAACTTTCACTAGTGTTTTCATGTTCATTCCAACTTTTCAACTTTATCTTTTACTTCTTCGTCATCTTGCTACGCTTCTGTTTCAGCAAAACATACTTCAGCCCTATTTTCATTGTGATATTTTCTGCTTCTGGAAGCTCTATTTCCACTTCATCGTTTGTTTCATTAGTTTCCGTTTCTTTATCCTCTTCATATGTTACTTTGCGCCATCAGCATCCTCTCAATAATCTGCTCTGATTCGCTTTCACTGTATATTAGTTTGCTTAGCTTTGGTTAGCTTGACTGACTGCACGTATCAATGGTTGCTACTCCGTGATTGATTAGAATCAGTGAAATTGCACAATGAATCAACTGAATGGGGCTGGGATTAACCGGCCATTCTCACTGTACACCTTTCAGTGACTCAATTTCTTTAATAATCAATAACGGCGCCGGCCGCGTCCTTGCAATCAGGTGGGAATAGGGAAGGAAAGTTAGTGTGACCTTTGCTGTTTAGGAACCGTGTTTACCTCTGCATCCCTACAAAGGTCACAGGAAGGAGGTTTTTCTATGTTAGTAGGGTAGGGCTCGATCGACCTTGATAAGTGATGTGATTATATAATATAGTTCATATAATTCAGGGGACAAAAAGAAAAACAATTACCTGTTTCGCTCCGCGTTTTTGAGAGCACTTACCACCTCTCAATTTTCTGAAAATCCTTTGCGGAGTCCAACTCGTTGGCGTTCTGCTTCTTCCAAGGTATCTCAATGATGCCTATCCAAACCCGCCATTCTTGCTCCATATGGCATTGCAGATGAACAAAAATAGCATCGTATCTCGAACATAACTCCTCCAACCCATCCACGCTACCTTTTTGTTTTCTTCAGAAAACTCCGGCTCCGGCGAATGTTTGTTCAAAATTTCCTCCATTCTTGGCTCAACCGGCTTGCACTGGTCTACCAAAGTCAACTTTCGGCATCGCTCCAGGACTCGGGAAAATGTCTCCGGACACTCCAGATACCCGGTATCCTACAAAAACCGATGTTTGGAAAATTTCTCGTCGTAAACCAGTTCCGCCATGGACCAGTTCCATTACCGACATGTAGATACAGTTCCAGTTAATGGTCAAACTTGAATGTCTCCGATAATAATTACTTTGTAATATCGGAAAACACAGCGGAAAAAAATGCACGTCAAACTTGCTACAAACACCACCTAGTCTCCCATTACAAGCACAGGTTCACACATCACAAACATATTTTTCCACAAATGCTTTAAATATCCAAACAAAGGCAAAAAACCAAACTGATAATCCGTTTTCTCCGGTAGTGGAGCGGAACACCAAAAATATAAGAAACGGAAGAAACCCCGCCAGAGCACAAGCCAAAAAATGAATCGCGGCAATCACACCGTTAAGACAAGATTCGCTGCCATACACATGATGGTTTACTACAACACTGCGATGATAATATAATTTCACGTTATTATGAATTTATATCACAAATTAAATTGAATCCTGATTCGCTTTCACTGTATCTTATTACATTTATTTCGTTTTCTCTTCCATTATTTTTCTATTTCATTTCTTCGACGTTTTCAATTCCATTGCACCTGGTTCATTCACTATTTTCTTAGTGGTGTTATTTCTTCCCAATTTCTTTGCTAATTTCTGCATTCACTGTTTTCATTATCAGGTGTCGTTTATTTATTCTCTTCATCTTCTTCGTAATATTCGCTTTCATTAAGTTTGATTTTCGTTCGTTTCCGATTTTTTTTCTGCATCTGCATTAACGAACAGAAATGTGATAATCGATGAAGATGAGCTCGAGGTGGTAGATGAGATCGTATACGTAGCATCTTTCTTGAGGTTTCATAAAAACAACAACAAAATTCTGATTTAGGGTTTGTTTCCACTCATGTGGTTTTGGACAGTAATTTTGTCGCATTTTCCGGAAGCCGCAAACCAAATATTTTTGAACTCCTTCATAGTATTGCACCGCTTACCACTCTTCTTGAAGTTGCGCTTGACGATAGCCCAGTAGTGTTCAATTGGACGATGCTGTGGACAATTTGGAGGATTGATGTCTTTCTCAACGAAATCTGCTTCATTTTCTTGCATCCATTGTACAGTGGTTTTGGCTGACGCCAAATCAGGCCAAAACAAACGAAAGAATTTGTGCTGCTTGTATAACTGAAGCATCCTTTTTGACAAACACGCAGTATGGTAAACTTCGGTATTTTTCATACATTTTGTGAAAAAATCTTCGACTTGGAGCCGCAGGAACAAAATGCCTGCCATACGAGAGCCTTTTGGCTTATTTTTCCACACATTGATTGTTGTTTTTGTATTCTCCCAAGCGCGGAAGTAACGATCTTTGATGAAGGTTGTCAGAAGTAGATAATTTAACATCTCCATGGAAGGCAGGAGGGAAAATGCTAGATGAAATAGACATGAGAGAAAGTGTATTGATAGTTCCGTCTAGGGCAACGGCAGGCTTTGAAAATTGAAAGATCAAGTTTGAACACGAGCGGAGGGCATTCAAGGGGATTTCCTCCTCTTGCCTATCCTGCATGGGGTAGTATGGTAAAGGGTTATGTGCCTGATCGGATACTACCGTTCAAAATGCCCTCCGCTCGTTTTCAAACTTGATCTTTATTTTCAAAGCTCGTTCTAGCAATAAATTACCGTCCACTCTACTCATGATAAATTATCTACTTCTGACAAACTTTTTTCCACCTAAAACGACTAATCGGAGATGCTCACATCTTCGCCGATGACCTTGGTGTAGAAATGCGGTCCTGGGAGCGTTTTAAAGTTCTTTTCAAATATGTTTCGTCATCGATCAAAACGCAGGCAGACGGTCGTTGCAAAAGTCGCCTGTATAACTTTCTGGCTTCGCTAGTTTTTAACTCAGCACTTTGTTTTGATATTTCCTGCTTTTTGTAGGTTTTCTGGTTTTTGCGCTTCTTGGCACCATTCCTAAGGAGGTACCAGCCTTTTCGGCCAAATCACGAATCGACATCGGTCTGTTCCGAAAGATGAGGTTCACTCCCTTCCTATCCAAATTTGGGTCAGCTGGACATGGTTTTCTTCCTCTTCTTGGCAGCTCATCGAACGAGTAGTGTTCTTCGAACTTGTTGATGGTAGATCTCAAGCTGTCGTGATGAATGCCGAAACGTTTCGCTATTTTGTTCAACGAAACATCCTTCTCACGAAACCTCGTGTCCACCACTTGAATACTAACACTCTTTTCGATTCGCGGCATCTTGAAAACGATCACTGTTTACCAAAAGTTCAGGAGCTGATCTTTGACAGATGTTGACAGATTGTTGACAGATGAACGCGTCGAATGTAGGTAAGCTCCAATGACATTTATGTAAGGTCCGGCCCATCAGGCAGTTTACTTGTGTTGGAAGCAAAAATATAGTAAACATTGCTGGGCAAGCGAGCGCCGACGTCAAACTACCATAACATTCCATACTGAGCGTTTCCAGGCGAAATGACTGTACTGTGAACTGATAGTTTGACATCACCATAAACAGCTGTGCCGTGTAAATAAACATTGAGAGGAAACACAAATACCACTATACATTTACATCTCACGAATACCGTTAAGCCTGGTGGCCCGGACCTTGTATACACGTCATTGGGTAAGCTCAGACTGGTAGGCTTACGCGTGTATGTGTGATCGCATCATAAGCGTTGCCAGTTTGTTTTTTCGATTCAATCCTTAAGTGCACTATGCTCAAGATGCTGGTTATGGCTGGGTGTTCTCTTCATAGGGCATAGACAATGTTCGACCAGGAACCTATGAGCGCTTGGCAAACGATGTGTTTTTAAAAGCCGAATCTGTGGGAACGGTGCACAGAAGAAAAGAATGAATCAATAGCAGATGGAACTATACATAATATCCTGAAAGCCGAAGAGACAAACTGTAAGAATTCCGAACAACAATCCCACAATAATGATATCAGCCTTGCATCCAGCCGGAACAAGATCTTGTAACACTTGAGAAACGATCTTGGACACTCGAGAAACTTTGAACCGAGAATCGTGACGAATTATCGTGAAACAGTTGCGTTCAAATTTGGACGTTCAACGACCATTAGTAAGTTCGCAGCAATAGTAAGTAAGTAGATATGTTTTTACTGTATGCCACACAGCCAGCCTTATCCTTCCAGATAGGGAGTCACATCACAGTAGCCATATTTTAAAATAGTTAAGAAAGAATGTTGGAATTAGAAAATGAGAAGAATGATTAGTAATTTCCATTTAATTCCAACTACCTCTATTGCTTATCTTGACAGATACGCGTATTTCGTCTACAATGTGCAGACTTCTTCAGTGTCGTGTAAGAATACACGAGTATTAGTACACGATACTGAAGAAGTCTGCACATTGTAGACGAAATACGCGTATCTGTCAAGATAAGCAATAAAGGTAGTTAGAGTTAAATGGAAATTACAAATCATTCCTCTCATTTTCTAGTTACAGGTATTCCACTAAACAGCTCACACTCTTCAGGACTCAATAATGTTGGATTCGTTTTGATAGTTACGCTTGCTTGTGGATCCACGAACTCTACCAAAACGAAGATAGAAGGCAAAGATGACAATGCATTCCTTCAACTCGCTTGATACCATCATTAAATGTTTCGCTATCTTTTCTTCTGAGTCCCGAATATTATCTATCCATTATCAAATCATATGTCTCAAATATGCAGTGAAATAGATCCGGCTGAATTCTCTAAATTTACGTCACAATTAAGTATATGAAACAAAGTCCAACGTAGTCTTCAAATTTTTTCTCATGTTTGTAAAAAGGCTACACTGAAATGTTTATACACTCAGGACCACCATACCGCAGTGTCCAATGCTGACCTTATGTACCTTAAATGTAGCTTCATTAAACAGAAGGCAAGATAAATATCGCTTGCCACAATAGCCCAAAACCATTCAGACAGAACACTAGAACTATGAAAATTATCATTCATTTGAAACGTAGAGCTCTTTTACTTGGTCGCTCACTGGTTGCGGTCGCAGCTGTATGTCAAACCTTGCAGAAACGTATTTTTCTTAGAGGCTAAACCTTCTAGCGAGCGTTTCGTCGGCTCTCAACTTTGTATGTCAAATAAAATTTCATTGGAAACCTCTTCTATTTTAATCAAATCAAACATTTCTGCCATACAACCAAACCTGAACAGCCGATAGAATCCGAACCCACTGCCTCTGTCTGGCTTAGCAATGCCGTAAATAAACAGACTCGTCCAACGAGGCAACTTCCTACCCACCTACTACTATATCGTTCGTGGTCATTCCGATGGCTTCCAAGAGTCACGACTACGCCGCAAAGTATGTATGCACTTTTCAAATGACGACGACAGCAACGGCGAATGGCGGCCACGTTTGGCCGGCACAGGCGGAGTGGAACGATCCGTCCCCAGGAGGAACGATAAAATTTGAAATAAATGGACAGCAATCGGTCGGTAGTGACTAGAATATCGGTTGGTTCCTTCGGTGTTTTCAAATTAGATAAATTGGAAACTAAATGATTGTTTAAATGTATGGTATCACGGCTGGACTGAACTTTGCAGGCATGAAGGGCTTGATTTTGCTTCTGGAGATGTATGACCATTTCGTTAAACACTCTCCAAAATTGGACCCAAATCTAGCCGCTTCCAAGTGGACATTAAAGACAACAATTTATTAATGATCATTCACCATAGCCGACGAATCGCTTCGAGGCAACACCCGATACCGTCGGTAGCTTCGTGCCAACTTGAAACGTTCCGGCCGCTAACAAATATCAGGAACGTGGCATTACTGTGATGATTATACAGTGCGCGCAGCTTGGCTCCCGGGGCTGACCTGCTATTGCAGCAGCCACCAACACCTACCGCCGTGCGAGGTAAATATCCGAGCGAGCTGCGGTCGGTCGTTTCACACCGATCGCCGATCAGCGAATATCACTGATAAACACATAAAAGTCAAATTAATTATAAAATATTGCACTCGTATTACCCGGGAAAAGGGCTGAAAACGGGCCGATTTGGCGATAAAACTGAATCACTTATAGCCTCAAACCTTGGTGCCAAACGGACGAAGCTCGAAAGAAGATCAAAAGATGAATCCTGGCTCGGGGATATGAAATAATTGAAACCAAGTGCTGCACTTGAAATGTTCAATTGATTAGTTATTGGTGATTACGAACCGGTGGGGATGGTTGGTTTCGGAACTCGGTAATTGGTACCGGAGTAATGGCAGCCTAACACGTAATGGGTTGACCTTGCGGTGCCGGAGTTGCTGACGCATATTTAAGCTACCCAATTGACAAATGGACCAAGTCCGAGCGTGAAACGAAGTGGAAGAAAATATAAATGCAATTAGTTTTTGATTTCAAATATTGAAAAGATGAAGATGTTTCGGACGTTCTGGGTCAAATCAAAGAAATTACAGACAAATCAAAATTATATGGGAACTTATTTTTATTATCTTACAGGTTTGAGCTGAAGGCAGTCAGATTTTTTGTTTTAAATTATGAAATACCTAAGTAAAAACTACAAAGTACAGCCCAATAAGGTTGTGCGCAAAGGTGGCGTAGGACTACGCAGCAATGTGCAATCTAGATCGCTTGATTGTTTAAAGAGTGGCCGAAATTTCGTTCCAAATCTAATTCCCAAACACTAAAAGTTCGCACTACAACCTTAATTATTTGATAAAGCCTGTCTTGCTATCTACATTCATACATCCTGCTTTCACTGGAAATAATATGTTAGACATATGATATTATGATACTCTATATCAGTCGGGAAGCTAGGCCATATGCTGTTCAAATCCGTTCCGTTCGCTAAATGCTGTGACATTTCACTTAGACTTTCTCAAAATTATTTGATTCCTATCAAATGGTAGGGACTCTATCCAAGGCACTAGAACGTAAGGAACACTTTCAAGCACTAATTGGAATTTGAAGAGAACATTACCAGCATTAAAAAACTAATTATAAGAGAATGATGACAGTGATAGGGAAATAATCACATGCCAGCAAACAGCGGGCAGCGATTGCAAAGCAGCAAACTTCAAACAAGTTATTTAGTTATTGGTTATGTTCAATACTGAATCAATTTTTGAAATATTTATTTTATACCACCACCATTATTCCAGATAGATTGTTGCAAGAATTTTTAAAATCGGTCATGAAATGAATTAGTTATTAACGTTCAAAACCGTAGCAAACCTAAGCTGTATTAAAAACAAAGACGTAGTCCTAAGTCAAAAATAAAAAGAAACAAAATTAATAGATTAATAATACACTTTTTTAAATCACAATAACGGGCGTATTAGAAGAACGATTGTAATTGTTATACTAGGGAAATTTAAACTAACACTTCACTTGTTCACTCTTCAAAAATAAAAATAAAAATAAAAACTTAATCTGTTTTCAACACTATCTTCTCTTATTAGGCGCGGACAAATTCCATTAGATTCCATTAAAAAACTTAACTTTTTACTGATAGGCCTATTTTGTCTATGACTTACAGATTCCTCAATTTCGGATGCTCTAAATATAAGTCGTCACTTTGTGTGCTTCCCTACGAAATTTCCCGAATTTCCCTAGCCATCCAATCATCACCACATTGTGTAGTAAAATAAGTTACGACCGAGTATTCGAAAAATACTCAAAACGTACTTTTAGACGTATTTGACTTCAAAAGTGATTAACCAAGAGACTGTTTGCGACAACGGGGATGCGATAAAAAAGTGAAATGATTTGTGAGTAATGTGAAAAATTAGGTGAAAGTTGGAACAGTGAAAAGGTCCAGCATGTTGTTCTCTTGTCCATTACGTGAGTTTTATTACCAGATCAGATCATTATAAACATTACTCGTGTATCAAAACTCGTATGAATTTGGCTGAAGGCTGAAAGTTTTAGGTAACTTGGTTTAGTTGTTGAGGAGTTTTAGTTTTTTTTTTGTCCAAATTTTTAATAATTATTTTTTATTATTGTAAATAGTCTCGTGTTGTATTTTTTTTTTTTTTTTTTTTTTTTTTTTTTAGGAGGGATGGATGAAAAAAAAATATAGACTGTTCCAGAAAGTTTAAGCACACTTTTAAAATAACAAAATAGTCATGTTTTTTAAGTTTTGATAATTTTATTTGGCAAATCATATTTGTATTTGTGTTTTATATGATATTTTACTCTCGTTTAATCAAAATATTCAATCATAGCCAAGACTCCTTACTTTTCCTCGAACATGACCCATTAACTTCTGCACAGTGGTACTTCCCACCAAATTGACCACTTTTGGCCAATCTTTTTAAAAATTTTGAATGTCGTCCGCTGGTTTTATGAATTTTCGAAGCTTTGCTTTGGTTAAAGCCCAAAAAGTCTCGATTGGCCGTGCCTCCAGGCAGTTCGGCGGATTCATGTCTTTCGGCACGAAACATACATTTTGACTTTTGTACCATTCTAAAGTGTCCTTTGCGTAATGACATGACGCCAAATCAGGCCAAAACACTACTTGACCTTCGTGCTGCCTGATCATCGGCAATAATCGCTTCTGGAGACATTCCTTAACGTATTTCTGAGTGTTCATCGTCTCCGTTGTGATGTACGGACTAGATGTTTTACCACACTCGCATATTGCCTGCCAAACCATAACCTTCTTACCGAATTTTTCGGTAAAAATTGCCTTCTCCGTTTCGAGGATGTTTTTGTCTTCGCTTACAGTATAGAATTGTGGTCCGGGAAGCGTTTTGTAATCTAGTTTCACATACGTTTCATCGTCCATTATTATACACCCAGAATTTCTACACAATAACGAATCGTAGAGTTTGTGGGCCCGTGGTTTCACGGACGCGGCCTGTTTTGGGTTCCTTTTGGGTTTTTTCTGCTTCCGGTATGTTTTTAGCCCAAGTCTTTCTTTGGCACGCATGACGTTACTCGACGAGGTCCCTAGTTTTTTCGCAACATCCCGAACGGAAGTCGCTGGTTTTCGCTTGTAGGCATCCCTGATCTTTTTATCGATATCCGGACTAACAGGACCGGATTTCTGACCACTCTTCGGCGCATCTTCAAACGTTCTGTTCTCTATTTTTTCAAATCGCAGATCGTACCGCTCCGACGCTTACACCCTCTTCCTTGGCCAATTTTCTCGAGGAGAGTCCGCTCACAGTGCACCATTTGTGCACGATACTTTTTCGTTGTTCCGGAGTAAGACCGCGCATTTTGATAGGTAACACAAAACTGAGCACTTTTTTTGATGCTATGTCATTCAGAAATGTGCAAACAAAAGGACGCAGCCAAAACATGTTGAAATATTTCATTATATTCAAAGTGACCGTTAAAATAAGGTGTGCTTATACTTTCTGGAACAGTCGTTATTTGCAATATGTTTATGGTTAATCCATACAATTTTATCGATAATTTCCTGTACATTTTCGACATTTTATTGCTAAAATTTATGTAAAATATGGACACATTGCTGTTTATTTTTTTTAGCAATCATTTATTTATACAGGCTCAATCAGATCAACTTTACGGAGCCATTTTTTCATATTTTTATACATCATTTATCTTAAAACTAAAGTTAGGGGGATAGAACCGATTATTCGCGGCCGTCTCGAGGTTAATAGGAATAACAACTGAAAGGATGGGAAGATGGGTGGGAATTTAAAGTATGGTTTACATAACACATTAAATTTAAATTCTAAATTGTCTTAACCCTTATAACTATACAATGTATGGATATCTTTTAACTTGAACATGTTTTGAAAAAGAAAAAAAAACACACAAACACAGATAAAAATAAAAGAAAAAAAACTTATAGTAAACATACAGGTTAAACTTACTACAATCTAAGGCTAATGTTAGTCAAAAACACATACATTAATTTCATGTACTCCAAATCGCGCAAAGCCAAAATATCTCGAATTGGCACATTGGGTTGTCTACCTCGAGCCCGAAGGGAATCATTAAGCTCCGATCTAACTCCACGATGCTCAACACAAGACCAAATAACAAAATCTGCGTCCTGATTGCCTTGTCCACACTCACAGAGATTGCGGTTGCTCATCTCAACCCGGTATAAATGAGCGTTCAAAGAATAATGATTGGACATGAGGCGAGACATGACACGAATGAAGTCTCGTCCCACATCCATCCCCCTAAACCAAGATTTCTTCGACACCTTTGGGATGATAGAATGTTGCCATCGCCCCAAATCTCCTTTACTCCATTTATACTGCCAGCTGACGAGTGACTGTTGACGAAAAATAGTAAAAAATTCATTGAAGGCGATTTGTCGATCATAAATATCGCCTTCTATACCGCCCACCTTTGCAAGCGAGTCCGCTTTCTAATTGCCTAGAATCAAACAATGAGAAGGGACCCATACAAAGGTTATGATTAAATAACGCGAAGATAAAGCACTTAGAAGCTCCTGTATTTTCATGAGAAAATACAAAGAGTGCCTTACCTCAAGGAGCGAATAGCCTGAAATAGAACTGAGATTATCCGTGAAAATGAAGTACTGATCCGGTGTTAGTGAGGCAACAATTTCTAGCGTAAAGTGTATTGCCGCTAATTCGGCGACATATACGGAACAAGGAGCTTGAAGCTTACGATTGGCGCTATAATTTTCATTGTATATACCAAAGCCTGCTGACTCCTCTATCAATGATCCGTCAGTGAAGAACGATTTAGTGGAATTAACTTGGCCAAACTTTATCACCGGAGCAATCATAGGACGATGATGCTCTGGAATTCCACGAAGCTCTTGCTTCATGGATAAATCAAAATGAACCGAACTGCCGAAGTCGGAGAAGCAAACACGATTGGGAATATTCGGCGAAGGGCTGACATCCTGTGTTATGTACCAATGGTACAAGTCATGAAGCGAGTTTGAGGATTCAACTCGAGAAGCTTCTCAAAGTTTTCGATTACCTGGGGGTTCATAACTTCACACCTGGTGAGAAGCCGGAGAGACAATTCTGAAAACCGATCCGAGAGTGGCAACATGCCAGCCAGCACTTCCAGACTCATCGTATGAGTCGAGTGCATACAACCTAACGCGATACGAAGACACCGATACTGAATACGTTCCAGTTTAATGATATGTGACCGAGCCGCCGACTCAAAACAAAAACTACCGTATTCCATAACCGACAAAATCGTTGTCCGGTACAACGTTAGAAGATCTTGCGGATCTGCTCCCCACCAGGTTCCAGTTATTTTGCAGAAAAAGTTGATCCTTTGCTGGCATTTTCGCTTCAGATACTCAATGTGGGATCTCCAGGTGCACTTTGAATCAAACCAGACCGCAAGATATTTAAAGGACATGGAATGAGTTATCGGTGTACCCCAAATTTGAAGCTTCGGTTGTGCTGGGTTATGCTTCCTTAAAAAAACTACCAACTCAGTTTTCTCCGTAGAGAATTCGATACCTAGCTCTAGAGCCCAAGTAGACAAATTGTGTAAGGTATCCTGTAAGGGTCCTTGCAGATCGACCCCATTGGGTCCTGTGACAAACACTACGCCGTCATCTGCAAGTTGTCTCAACGTACAGTTGTCACTTAGACAACCGTCAATGTCTATTACATAACAATTATACAAAAGGGGGCTTGAACATGATTCCTGGGTGAGACCCATGTAGCTAAATCGGGAAGCTGTAGAGGTTCCATGATAAAAGCTTACATATATGTTACTCTGACAGCAAATTGTACAAAAAAATATTCATTTATAGAGAAAAGCCACAAGCGTGGAGTTTATCTGAAAGAACTTCAACAGATACTGAATCAAAAGCCCCCTTGATATTCAAGAATACAGAAACCATTTGCTCTTTTTTAGCAAAAGCAAACTGAATATCCGTGGAAAGTAACGCGAGACAGTCGTTCGTTCCTTTAACCCTACGGAAACCATATTGAGTATCTGAAAGCTGGTTATTCGTCTCAACCCATTTGTCCAGACGGAAGAGGATCATTTTCTCCAACAACTTTCGAATGCAGGATAACATCGCGATGGGTCGATAGGAGTTGTGGTCGGACGCGGGTTTGCCAGGTTTTTGAATGGCGATAACTCTCACCCTTCTCCAATCATCCAGTACAATGTTGAGTTCCAGAAACTGATTGAACAAGTTCAACATGCGCCTCTTAAAGGGTGATACGGTCAAAATTTGGTCAAGGGAAAACGCGTGTAAATCGGTGAAATCGTTTATTTAAAAAATCAAATTGAATTTCTTTTTCAAGTTCAATTAGTATAAAATTCAGGAAAAATATTCAGTTAGGCTTCCGCTTTTCCAAATCCGAATTGCCGGGCCTTACGCTTGACCCCTGCCATCAGATTTTGTACAGCCACCTTGTCCACCTTCTTCGCCGCAGAAAGCCAGTTTGCCTTGAACTGCTGCTCGTCCTTAGCAGTTTTTTTGGTCTTCTTTAGGTTCCGCTTGACAATAGCCCAGTATTTCTCAATTGGGCGGAGCTCTGGCGTGTTGGGAGGGTTCTTGTCCTTGGGAACCACCTGCACGTTGTTGGCGGCGTACCACTCCATGGCCTTTTTACCGTAATGGCAAGATGCCAAATCCGGCCAAAACAGTACGGAACAACCGTGTTTCTTCAGGAAAGGCAGCAGACGTTTATTCGAACACTCTTTCACGTAAATTTCTTGGTTGACAGTCCCGGAAGCAATGGAAATGCTGCTTTTCAAGCCACAGGTACAGATGACTTGCCAAACCAGATATTTCTTTGCGAACTTTGACAGTTTCGTGTGCTTGAAAATATCTGCTACCTTTCCCCTTCCTTTTGCCGTATAAAACTCCTGTCCCGGAAGCTGCTTGTAGTCGGCTTTGACGTAGGTTTCGTCGTCCATTACCACGCAGTCAAACTTCGTCAGCATCGTCGTGTACAGCCTCCGGGATCGCGCTTTGGCCGTCGTATTTTGTTTATCATCGCGATTTGGAGTCACTACCTTCTTGTAAGTCGATAGTCCGGCTCGTTTTTTGGCTCGATGCACGGTTGTAGACGATACACCCAGCTTATTTGCGGCATCTCGGAGAGATAGGTTTGGGTTTCGCTTGAAACTACCGGCAACTCTCTTTGTCGTCTCAGCGGCTTCCGGTTTTCGATTTCCCCCGATCCAGACTTCCTGGCTGTCGACAAACGTTCCCCAAACACTTTAATTACATTTGTAACGGTTGTTTTGGCAACTTTTAGCGATTTTGCCAACTTTGCGTGCGAGTAGCTCGGATTTTCGCGATGCGCGAGCAAAATTTTGATACGCTGCTCTTCTTGCTTGGACGGCATTTTGACAACTGAAGAGTGAATTCCAAAATCAAAATAGGAGCAACATTCTACACACACACACCTTCAAAATGAGGGGTGTTCAGGTTTTTTAAATGCAAAATTGAAAGAAATACGTCAAGTTGATATTGACCAAATTTTGACCGTATCGCCCTTTAGCGACGTCTGGGAGGTTCTTAAGCAAGTTGAACTTGATCCTATCAGCCGCTGAAGCCGTATTGCCACACGAAAGGAGTGCGAGAGAGAGTTCTACCACTGAAAAAGGTTGGCTGATCTCATCTATCGAATTTTCGGTTTCGCGAGGAATCATCCGTGCCGGCACCGAATCTGGACAAACTTTTCGCGCAAACTTGAGGATCCATTAGTCCGAGTACTCCTCGCTCTCATTGTACGTAGTTCGGTTACGCAATCTTTGCGCTGTATTCCAAAGAGTACTCATCGACGTCTCGCGCGATAGCCCGTCCATGAATTTTCGCCAGTAACCGCGTTTCTTGGCCTTGATGAGGCTCTTAAGTTCGCGTTCGAGAGCCGTGTATACTTCGAAGTGCTCAGGTGTTCCACGTCTACGGAAAACTTTAAACGCGTCGGACTTTTTACAGTAAACCTCGGTGCATTGCTGATCCCACCATGGAGAAGGAGGTTTCCTACGAAATGACGTTCCTGGAACTGGTCGAGTTTGAGCTTGAAGCGCGCTGTCTAAGATCAGGTTGGAGAGGAAGTTATATTTCTCCAGCACTGGAAGCTCTTCTACCGTCGTTACGGCTTCATCTACTGCTGTCTTGAACTTTGTCCAGCCATTGCTTTTTATTATGGATCATTTTCATAAATACGTTTTTTATGGAACAAATTTCTATTTTTTTGGATCATTTCTTCACTTTAAAGGGGCAAACTTAGGGCTGCCGTTAAAATCACATATACAAACATTAAACACGACATCAGTCTAGAGGAGAAAAAACTATCTCAATTTATTTTCCCTTATTGTAGCCTAACGATAATATATATTTACCTATTTGCAGCTTTGATCTCCTCTGCAAAAGTTGATTTGACGTTTTTTATTTGATCCGAACAGAAACGTATAGCTCAAATGGACAATTAAGACTCCAACTATAAGGCTTGATCTATCGAGCGTTGGCGAATTAGAACGAATCAATATGTATTTCACAGGTTTTCAGTTATTCTTCGGGAGCAATCCTCGCTGTTCTTCGTTCAGTTTCACTTCAGTTTTATGTATTGTTGACAATTATAATTTGGAGAGGATGGTACCAAACGCACCGTTTAAGCTACATCGTGAATTACTTGGGAATGGAAGCTCAAATTAAAGAACAAGTTATTGAGAATGGGACATTACGATGTTTTATTTGTAGATCAAATGTGATTTAAATTCTAAGCGAAGATTTTTCATGATTTTATAAACCTTTTACAATTTGATGCCAAGACGACACCAGGTTAAAACGCCTGTTTCATTGCTCAATATGCACCCCAACAATGGGGTAAGACGCACCACAAGATTGGGATAGCATGCACCGCTTGTAAAAGGTAAAAACACGGCTATCAAAAGTTACTCATTAGGATTGTAAAGTGAGGAGGTTGTAACATATCGCTAAACCCTTTAACTCTGTTTGGTTGTCAAGCAGCCAATGGATATCGAATAAAGATAGCAAAACGTTGCTATATGTTGCCAACACCTCTTTATATAGATCAATTTAGAAACTCGCGTTTACTCATATCCAAAGATGAAAACCAATACAAATCATAATCTGAGTTATTGTTGTTGTTATGCAAGCGGTATTTTGCTTAGGTAAACGATGAATGAAAAAGCAACTGCAACACGTGTGACTAAGTATGACTGGATGTTTGTGGAGAAAGCTAGGCAACCTGTGCTTTTCAAGGATGAAAAAAGTCTATCGAAGTAGCCACGCGATTGGATTCATATTTCTGGTTTTCATAAACAGTTCGGAACTTCCAGAAGACGGTTCAAGCTCTGATTTGCTGCAGACCTGATGTACCCTGAATTGAAAATCCTTGTTCAAGAGAAGTTATCAGCTTAAGGAATATTTCACAGGAACCAACCAAGTAACTGTTGCATTATCTTTTCTACGGAGTTCTCTAATTTAACATTGAAGTGCTGATTGAATATTAAAAATATTAGGCCGATGACTAATTGAGCCTAATTGAGGTATTCATCGCAATTGCTTAGCCGTATTCAACATATATATATATATATATATATATATATATATATATATATATATATATAATATATATATATATATATATATATATATATATATATATATATATTTAACATCCAGAGCAACCATTACTTTTGAATATATAATTAACTTCCATAAGAAAAATGAGTTGTCGTGAGTTTTATAGTAATCCTATACCCCTGCAGCATACTTGCTGCAAAACAGTTAAAATAACTTGAAAATGACTGAAATAAGTTACAATACAGCTACTGATACTAATTAAAACAGAGAAAAGGCTTTCTAATAGTTCTACGTCAACACTTCGTTCAAACCATCGGACAGTCCCTAGTAGTTTTTTTTTTGTGAAGGATGGCAGATATACGTATTTTTTCTACTTTTTAAGGTCTTCTCCAAATTTGCTTTTTGTACTATTTTGTAGCTTTGGTCAATTTTCAATCGATTTCACACACATGAGGATAATTTTGGATCAAACTGTTGACTGCATGCATCATATTTTGTCAATTCGATTCATGGTTTGTATGCATACGGTTGACATCGATTTTTGAATCCTGCATATCAGCATTTCAAGGCAATTTTTAATTTTTGTCTATTGGAAAAAAAAAGATAGGGGTAACCAAACCGTCACCATCTTCTTTTTTGTTTGTTGATTTCAGCTACCCAGATGAACTTTTTTTCCAGTATCCAATATGTAAAGAAGGGAGGACAGTGAAAAAAAACGTAATGCAATCCGAGCGCGTGAGGATATTAATATATTTAGGGACAGACCATCAGATCATAGGGTTAAAAAATGTGAGTACACACAAATAGTTTTTTTTTTCCCTTTTCCATTTTCCTCCTGCCATCAATACCCATAAATTTGACTGCGGTCCATCGTTTCATCTGCCGCAGCTAAACATCTGCATCTGCTTTACATAATGAATCATTCCACTCCGGGGACATGGTGTTAATTTACCCCGTAATGCCGAGTGTCCCGCCACTGACTTGTCTCTTTTTTTATTTTTAATAATTTCAGTTTCACTTTCCCATTGTGGCAGTTTTCAATTTCAAACAGAAAAGGGTAAAAAAGGATACATTTCACTATTCGATATGGAAAATCAATAATTCATTTCGTCCTCGGTCGCCGAGGTGGTTAAAATCGGCGGGTCGTTGAAATGGGAACACAGCCAAAAGGCCTACAAGAGGAGGGTCACGGATTAGCGTTAGAGACAAGACCATTTTCCAACCGTCATCATTCAAATTTGACTTGAAACGCGAAACTGAACTTTTAGATGCGACCATACTTTCTCACGAACGTTCCCTGGGTAACGGCGTTCGTTGCTGCTCGAGTAAAACCTTAATTACTTCCGTTTTTGGTTTTTCCTAACGCTTCAGCTCCACCCACCTAATATGTAATGCCGAAAAAAAAAAAAACAGAAAAAGTCCAGTTATAGAAGCAAGTTTAGATCACCTAAACCAAGTGAATATCCTAATACAGCTGTCCTGAAAAGTGCATCATTCAAACGCATCCGACATCATATTTCCTTTACCATCTTCTCTTCACAGCCAATTTTCAAGTGATCAAGGTCCCTCGCTCGATTAGGCACGTTATCGCCTCCGTCGAGGAAGGGAATAAAAAAAAAACCTTTAAGGAAGTAGCAATTTAGGAAAAATCTATTTTTTCTCACCCTAGTATTTTCGGGAGTGAAAGACGCTAGACAAGTATAGCGGATAAAAAAAATCCGAGGGGTCGTTTTTAAAATACGTATGGGTCCATTCGCTGCCAGACGAAGGGACGAAGCTCACTGCAGATGATCGCAATTTCCTTTGTCGATGGCGAGATTACCTTTTTTCGTCTTCCCGTGGACACAGTTTTGTAAACATTGATTTGCGTAGCGGCTGAACAGGAGGGTGATTCATCGAATTGGATGGATTTGCAAATCAGTTTGCCGTAAATTTTTTGTTTTTTTGGGGGGGGGGGGGGGGGGGGGAGAAAAAAAGGGGGGGGGAAAATGGTGTTGGGGGGGGGGGGGGCGGGGGGGGGGGGGGGGGGGTTTTTTGGGGGAAAAAAAATGGGAAGAAGGGGGGGGGTGATTTTTTTTGTTGTGTTTTAAGAATTTTTTGGGTAATTATTTTTTCAATTAAAAAATGTGCACACCAAAAAGTAGTCGTCGGAAATGCCCTAATGCAGTCTTCTCCGTGTACGCTTTGCTAATCCGATCACTACTACATGAATATTAATGTATGTGTGCTATGATGAAGACGTCGTTTGGCTACAGTAACCTTTATTCAGTAAAATGGCGTCGAATCAAGAACGCGTGCGCGAAGCAATTTTGCACAAAAGAGTGGAAAATCCAGATATGTCGCACGGCGATATTGCCAAGTCATTAAAAATCGCAAAATCGACGGTTACTAAAGTGCTAAAAAACTTTCAGCAGCGCTTTACTTTAAAGAGAAAGGTCGGTTCCGGAGGTAACCATGATTCTCGTTTCGTCGCGGAGAGGAAGAAAGTGATTAAAGAATTTAAGAAGAAACCGAATATCTCCGTTCGTGATGTGGCGAAAAAAGTGAAAATGTCTCCATCGTTCGTCCAGAAAGTGAAGAAAAGTGCAGGCTTGAAATCATTCAAAGTAGGTGTTGCTCCAAATCGTAACGACAGCCAGAACAAGAGCGCAAAATCTCGATCGAGAAAATTATATGACACTATGCTGAAGGAATACGACTGCATAAAATTGGACTTTAAGGAAATAGGGGGAGTTTTTTTTTTTCTCTTTTTGGAGAAGGGGAAATGGTGGTGGTTTTTTTTAAAAAAAAATATTGGTGCAAAAAATACCTCGTATGGCAGGCAATATGTGGATGCGGTCTCAGAAGCGACATCTTCATCACGACTGGCACTCTATATGGACAAATTTACGTAAAAGAGTGTCTGAATAAACGACTGTTGCCGTTCATTCGGGAACACAACGGTTCGGTGCTATTCTGGCCTGACCTGGCATCTTGCCACTATGGAAAACTGGCTAAGGATTGGTACATTGCTAATGGTGTAAATATTGTCCAAAATTATTGCAATCCGCCAAATTCGCCATCCATCCGATCGAAAAGTATTGGGCTCTGGTCAAGAGGAATCTTCGAAAATCGAATAGCGTAGCAATTGATGAGAAAAGCTTCAGGCGTACTGGCAGAAAGCTGCAAAATTGGTGACGGATGACACTGTGCAAAAACTGATGGAAGGTGTCAAACGAAAGGTGCGGGCATTTGGATATAACAGGTCAAATTGACTTAACTGTATATGTTTTATATTTGTATTTTTATGAAGTCTTAAATAAATGATTTACTTTTGATTTTCTCATATTTTCCATTAAATACCACTAATTTCCCGTTGACTACTTTTTGGTGTGCACATTCTTTATGTGCTTAGTACGCAGTGTACAGTGTGAAAACAAATACTGGAATATCTAGCAAAACACAATTTGGTCATCGTAGGATTTAAAACATACAGCTTTAATCATTTTAAATCAAGCGTTGCCGCTTGAGCTTTTTAAGTAGCAAAACCAAACCACACATGCTTTATGTCAGAATTACTACAATAAAAATCAACGTAGTCACATTTCCGCTCATCCATCTATAACTCTGATTTGCAGCAGCTACCAATTGAATTCACCGTGTGATCTCATCAACAAGGTTCTTCGTAGCGTAACTGTGTTTCATCCCGAGCACTAACTACGAAACAGCACTTCTAAATGAAAACCGTAGAGCTACTTTGATCAAACAGCAAAAACATTCAATAGTGTAATTACGCATCAATACTATCGGAAGTTGAGACCTTCATCAGGACAGTTTCCGTTAGATAACTAAGGGTGTCCCTACAAAAAACAAGTTTTTTGTTCTAACTTTTTTTATTTCAAATTTGCCAACGAAGTTGTTTCCAAATGGTTTCTACAACTTAAAAAGATATAACTTTTGACCTATAAATCTTGCCGATATCGTTCACCGTTAGCGAGTTATTTACGATTTTCTTATAAAACTACGCCCTTTCCAAATGTGTTTTACTCAATTTAAAAATAATAACCTATCTTCAATTTTCAGTTATAATATGCAATAATACAAAACCTTTCAAATGCAGTTGAGAAATATTTTTTTTTGTTAGCCCCAACCAGAGAGATAAACATTTGAAAAAGGCCTATTTTTGATACAAAAACCATAATAACTTTTGTTTGACATACGATAGCGAAAATTTTAGTAAACCAAATCTTTTATTGTTCTAGAATCAATAGGAACACAATTTTGCTGAAAAATTTAAAATAAAAAAGTTAGAGCAAAATAACAGATTTTTATAGGGACACCCTAAGCTACGCAGGCAAAATTACTCTAACTTAGTCATTTCGAAAGCTACAGAAAAATTAAATTATTGTTTAATCTACAACTTTCCCGAAAAATACATGCCTTTTTTTCTGCAAATAAAAAAGTTAGATTTTCGATTTCTTTCGGAACAAGCACCACCCTAGTTTTCATTCACACCAAAAGAAGGGCCTTATTATTAGAAACAACTTTGTAGAAGACAATTTTTCTCCAAAACTTTAAATTTAGGCTGAAAATGTATCTTTCCAGCTAAATTCGCATTCTGGACCACTGTGCACTGGTAGTACATATGAGCACGATCAAACGCGCACTCTTTTGCCAGTCAATGGGGGTATCCTTTCCCCTGTGCATACCCTGCATTGGGGTAGCTTGGTAAAAGATTGTGTGCTTGATCGGGTACTGCCTTACAAAATAGCCCTCCGCTCAATTTCAATTGCTTCCATTATTCACAGCCTGCCGTAGTCTAACGGAACTATCAATACTTTCTTTCCATATCTTTGGGTCTAGAAGAAATTGATGTCCACTCCTAGGGTCTCATGTTGATAAGAAGATATTGTTGGCATGGGTACTTAAGACGTTCGGAATAGGGTATTCAATTAACGACCGGAATTTTTGTCGTTTCAACCCTTTATTCACTGACTTCTACACTCTCTGAATTATCGCAAGCTACTTCGACCGACGTATACGTTTCGATAGTTTATTTTGACTGATCTAGTTCTAGTTTGTGTATAGTAATAAGGTGCAAAATCTAGTCAAAGAATAACTTGCATTTTAACATTATTTCTATTTATTTCTAAATCTGAAAAAAATCATCATAACAAAGGGTTAATTTGCAATTCATTTACACCAAAATATCTATGCAGATGTTCTGTGGGATATGTTTTTTTTTTTCCAGCGAACATAATTTGTGACGATTGGTGGTTGGGGGAAAAGTAAAAAAAAAAACAAAAAATAGGAATGCTTTGGGGTAAAACGGGGCAGACATAACATGTTATCCCTGTTAAGTTTCTAAATGTGATCTGTGTAAATTAGATGCATTTTCACTCAAAATATATTGTGGATATTGCAACTATATGAGCAGAATTAAGTAAAAACCATCAATTGAGGGTGAACTGGGGCAAAACGAGCCACTTTCCATGCTCTACATAA
Organism: Aedes koreicus; assembly: GCA_024533555.2. Classification (NCBI taxonomy): domain Eukaryota; kingdom Metazoa; phylum Arthropoda; class Insecta; order Diptera; family Culicidae; genus Aedes; species Aedes koreicus. The sequence goes on from JAHHFK020004967.1 coordinate 35,989, forward strand.
CACGAAAGCTGCGCCAATCGATATATTAGCCCATTTTCCTTCTGGAATGCATTTGGTTTGGTTCAAAACCAACGGCTTCACTTATTTGCGAATTTTTTCCCACTGTGCGTTGTTTTGCGGAATGAAACTCAAGACCAGGAAGCTGCTTGAAGTCTGCTTTGACGTTTGTTCCGTCATCCATAACCATGCAGTTAAACTTTGTCAGCAATTTGTCGCACGGCTTACGCGCTCTTGTTTTCGAGCTGGTTTCCTGCTTCTCGACCCTGATAGGGGTTTTAACGTATGACTACGTTTCTCTTTTCTATACCGGGTGTCATTTCAAAATTTGGAAAAATAAGAGCGTTACGCTTAAGTGAAAGATAACCTTCGTTCAACTGAACATAATGACTTCATTTGTACACCATTTGATCAGAAAAACTCACAAAATTTTGCATTGAAATAACAATTATGTGCTCTTAGTTTAAGCAGTTCAATTTTTTACTCAAAAATTACCTACTCTTGCTCCCATACAAATCTCCGTATGAACAGGTTGAAAATATGTTTTTCCCTTTCCGGGTCCTCAAAAACAAGTAACGAATGGTTCAAATTGGCTTCTTCTTTTTATTTCATTTATTTTCATTCCATGATGCGTACAAAAATAGCCACACCCCTCAGCTGCAAAATTATTTTGCTTTGTTGCCGGCGCTGATTTTATAACTGAGGCCCGTCCCTTCTTTAGGATTTTACTTCGTACTGTTTTTTCGTGCCTCTCTTCATTCAAGGCTATGCTATAAACGCTAGTATATAGAATGCGAGATGAACCGAAATGATTTCCCATTGATCAACAGAAGGTCCACATCATCCCTGAAAAACAAGTTTGCTGTCTACAAGCAAATTATGCTTCCAGTCATCGAGTATGGCATGCCAATCTGGGAGAGTTGCGCAAAAACACATCACCTGAAGTTTCAGCGTGTTCAAAATAAGTTCCTCAGGATGATCCTGAACACCCCCCTGAGGACAAGAACAACTGAGGTCCACCGTCTGGCTGAGATAAAAATGCTCCATGATCGCTTTAGTGAGTCTATCAATCGGTACAGGGCACGCTGCCTGACATCGGATCACCAGATCATCCGGAATCTGGTTCCCCACCCCTAGGATTTTCAAATTGTAGTTGTAGTAGTAGATTAAGTAGGTTATCAAATTTTAACATACAATGCCCCAAGGGCTGAACTGAAAATTAATTTTAAAAAACATAAAACATACAAAACTCATAAAGCTCATAAAACACACTAAACAAAGCTGAAGAGCCCATTGGGCTGAAACACTTAAAAATTGTTAAATAGTATATAAGACAAAGAATGCAAAATAAATAAAAATTTTACTACTACCAACGAAATGATGTATGTTGTCGACGAGAGCTCGCGCGGTGGGGGGAGGGGGTGGTGGTAGGGGAGACAAAGCCCCGCAAACGGGGGAATTGGGAAATAACTCCCTCCCAAGGAAAGAGAAAAAATCGGGGCGCTGGGAAAACTTGCCATTCGTTCCTTATGAAATCATTTCGGTTCGTCTGGCGTGCTATTTACAGCGTTGAATAGCAGGCCGGGAAAGAGGAAGATCACGAAAAAGCAGAAAAAAGAATCAAAATTAGGGAAGGGGGGTCTCAAACAAAAAATTATAATATTATTATTAATAATTGTATGTATAATAATTATTAATTAGATGATGCTATTATTATTATTAATTATTAGTGTGGGGGTAGAGATATGGGGGAGAGGGGGTTTAGCGGTAGCGAGGCGAGTGATGTGTTGATGTAAGCGAGACTAGTTTATGTTTTTTTTTTTGTTATATTTTTTTTTTTTTTTTTTTTTTTTTTTTTTTTTTTGTTGGGGCGTAGAACCACTGCGTCCACTGAGTTGAACTTTTGTGGTATACCCCTGTTTACTATTCTAATTCGCATCTTAAAGCTAGATCACCATTTGTCAAGTGACCAGCCCAAGACGCGTCTCCCAGTCTGGCAAAATTGAGTTTATAAAACCCACCACCTTTCCAGGATTTGCAGTCCAAATTTCTTTAGGTTGCATATAGCCACTGTACAGAAATTTAAGTCTGCTCTTGTACAAAGCATCACAACTGCAAAGCAGATGTTCCGAGGTTTCACGTTCCATGTTACAGAAACGACAGATATCATTCTGAACCTGGCCAATGTTTTTCAAATGATATCTACTCGGGCAATGTCCGGTTATTAGGCCAGTATAGGTACAAAGAACTCTCTTATTGAGCTCCAGAAGCTTTTTACTGATTGTAACATTTGGAATTATAAACCTTTTCGCTTGAACACACTTTGTGGTGACCAACCAATTGGTCATCACCCTTTGCACTTCCCAAGATTTTAATTCCATTTTTATGGCACAGTATGATATACCGCAGAATGGTTCTGGGCCAATAAACTGTGCATTTGAACCTTGTTTAGCAAGCTCGTCTGCCCTTTCATTGCCTTCAATGCCACAGTGTCCCGGAACCCAGAATAAATTTACCGAGTTCTCTTGGCACACCTTTCGCAGTGAAAGAATGCATTCCCAGACAAGTTTGGATGTACATTTATAATTACTTAACGCTTTGAGTGCTGCTTGGCTGTCTGTAAAAATACAAATATTTGCATATCTATATTTTCTCTTCAGACAAACGTTAACACATTTTATTATAGCAAAGATCTCCGCTTGGAAAACCGTTGGATAGTTTCCCATCGCCACTGAGATTTCTACCCCAGGGCCGAAGATTCCTGCTCCCTTTTTTGTTCCAATTTTTGAGCCATCTGTGAAGAATTTTATGGAGCCATGGCGAACAGTGGGACCTCCGACTTCCCAATCTATACGTGACGTTTCACATATGTTGTAAGGGATGTCATGGTTTTCCACAGGTTTCATCCAGTCTCCATTCATATACATCACTGGCCCATTTTGAAAGCTTTGTGAAATGCTCAGGTGACCGACTAAGTCACCAGACAGGAAAGTTTTCAGCCGTTTAAGTCTAAGCATACTCTTTTCCGCTTCTAGTTGCACGTATTCGTGCAAAGGCAGCAGATTTAGAATTGCATTCAACGCATTTGATGGAGTGCTGCGCATCGCTCCCGTTATAGCAATGGATACTAGCCGTTGAAGTTTTGTAAGCTTTTTCTGTGCAGTAGCCTCTTTTGTTTTTGGCCACCACACAAGAGAAGCATACGTTACTTTTGGACGTGGGGGTAACATTTTTTTTTTGTTTATTAGAATTTTGGGGCCTCATTGCGCATTTCGAATCGAGCTTCTCGAAACGATTGTTTTGAAAGTCGACTCGAAAATGTTTCGGCATTATGTATGCATTTCGACCGGTCGATAAATTATTTTTCTTTGTAGTAGTAGATTTCGACTAACCGTTGTAGATTTTCGAGCACCTGCTGTCAAACAAGACATAAACAAATTAATTTAGCGCCGGCAATCCAAATCGTTTTTTTTTTATCAGTGAAAAATAAAGTTATTCTTTTAAGTAAGTATCAAATGAATGTTTTGCTTTATACGGGAAATAGTGGTGTGATTCTTTTAGCGCACAGCAGATTATGCTTTTCGATACAGATAGTGATGATGATGAGGAGGAGGAAGCAAGCAACCTTAGAATTTCAAGGCGCCAGCTTCGAGATCATAATAACCCATTAAGCTTGAATGAATTGGAGTAAGTAAACATTTAGTAAACATTAATTTTTTTATTGTCGTTGCAGTAACATACTCTTGAGGATGTATTCGAATAGTTTATGGTATCTTTGAATCGGCATATTGAAGTGAAAAACCAATCGGCAATTTGGAAGACGAAAAGTTTAATTGGATTTTCATTCGATTTCTGTATTTCTGTTCACCTGGTAACGAATACACCGAGTATAGAACGCACCAAGGTTTGTTGTCCCGATAGTTATTGAGCAGATAGTTTGCTGTTATGCTGTTACCAGTTATACATTTTCTTAGATAAGCTCAATAAGACGACAAATGTTTTGAACCACGAAAAGTTAAAACACTTATAGCGGATTCGTTTTTGATCCACTTGCAAACTGGATCGGGTATCAAAATTGGGTCGGCTTGTGAAAAATGTCAGTGTGTTTGGTTTTATCTGTAACTCGTATCGGATTGGGGTTTGTACTGACAATAAGTTCGGGTATCGCAAGGTTCAATAACGAATTCGATATTACTTCTTGAAGACGAGAACATCCGACGGATATGGATGGAATGTCGGGCTATAAGAACCGTATTGGGTCTATTTGTGGATGCAACCTTGTCTCATCATTGAAGTTTCTTGTTAAACAAATCATCCATATGTGTGTTATTATTATTTTTCCAGACATTTTATTTAAAGCAATGTTCCCTTTACTAAAATCTTCAGAACATTTTCAAACTAAACTTCTTTAAAACACTTCAACAGTTTGACATATCCACATTGAAAACACTATAACTCTTACTGTATAGATTTTGTTGCTTCACACTTGGCAGTATGGACCAACTAAGGTCCCGCCACCAGTAGGAGAAGAAGAAGAAGAAGATTTTGTTGCTTAAGTTTGGTTTGGTTGTGCCAGATCAAAAATGTACAACTAAATTTCCATACATTTACATTGAAAATAATATCAATGTCAAATTGTTACTGTGTAATAAATACATTAGACCATAGTTGGGAACATAGAAAATCATAATCATTTCATAATAATAATCATTTAAATGTTAAAAATTTGACTAATTATGTATGCACATTTTAAGTTTATGCATCACAATTACATATTATTATGTTCCCTTGCGCTGAACTGGCCGGGCGGGCTCATTTGGGATTCTTGGTCAAGACCCGAAGCTAAGAGTCAGTTCCATTGTGGAAATATCACATCAAGTAGTTTTTCCACCTGCTACAGAGCATTGTGTGCCTAGAGCTCACATTGAGAATTTTACTATTGACATTAGGTTCGTAGTTGCAGTGCGCCTAGGGATCATCCTTGCCTTAGAACATGGAAAGACATTACGGGAAATAGAGGCAAAATACATTTTTTATCTTTTTTTGTTGTTATGATATGATAGTATATTATTGCATATAAATTGGTTTCAGGTTATTGAAATTTGGGATGTACCGTGAAGGTACCATATTCTGCGCACGGTGTGCTGCTCTATAAAACTACATAACGCTTCTACTTGCGGTGGATTGATGCCCAATGAGTTCTTGGAATTCACAGAGGTCCTACGAATAAAAAACACATGTTTTTGTAATTACTACCCAAGAAATATGTTACAAAAAATAAAATACTTACATGGCAATAGTTAATTACCGCCAATTTATTAAAAACAATATTACACTAATAATAAAACTTAAATCACTCGATCCAAAGTCATTACGATACGAATGGCGGTCGATAGGATAATAGTATTCGTCTGTTTTGTTTCGTTTCGACCGCTCATTTTGTTTCGAGTGTATGGTTACATAATGTCAATAAAGCTCGAAAATCTAGTACCTCGTTGAATTTAAATCGTTCTCGAGCTCGATTCGAAACCATAATGCCAAACAAGCTCGAGTCGACAGAACTTTATTCGTTTCGACTTGCGAAATGTGGCTCCTCTCAGGTGGGTAGGAGTCACCGTCGACGAATCTGGGATACACGTTGGAGGACAAAACATACTTCAGATTTTTGAAATTTCAACGACAAACAATACTCACAGGGGTCGAAGGCCCGCATGCCCCCGATCGTTATGCAGTACCGATACACCGCGATGGTAGACAACAGTGGTAATCGAGATCTTGTTCATTCCCATTCGTCGGAACGGCTGAGACTTGGCACACGGACACGATGCTTATCATGCAGATTGGACGACGACATTCACAATTGGCTGTCTTAACGTTGATACTCGTATGTTGTGGTCGTCTCCTCGGAAGATGTGGGCAATTCTGCCGTGTTTCCACTTCAGTGGTGGAAGATTATCCTCCTTGAGGCGTACCATTGTGCCTACCGCGATGTTGTCCCGAGCCCGCATCCACTTGGTGCGAGGATGAAACCAAGACAGGTAGTCAGTCGTCAATCGTTTCCAAGTTAGCCGGAGGAGCTCTTGGTTCTCCGACTGAAGCGATTCCTAGGTACTTCCAACAGATTAGGTTCCGGAAAGAATGTAAGCGGACGACGAATAAGGAAGTGGCCTGGAGTTAGTACTTCCTAATCGTTTTAGTTTGCGGTGAGTGGTGTAAGTGACCTTAAATTTTGGCAAGCTTCGATGCAAGATAAAAGCGTGACGAACTCGTCTTGGTATAGAACAGAGTTGCCAACTACTGAGCGCTTTTAGGACGATTTCCATTTTCAGCACAACGCTTTACTACAGCTGTTCGCAATTCTGCTAGCTCCCGAACGACTCCCTTGAAGTTTCGGCATTGTCACAGTTGATGACATTCGGATTTCCTCTTTGAGCTAAGAACCGGTCCAGGGCCAATGAAACTGGCTGTCAACAGATCATACACCAGCTCAATATGCATCGCTTTTGTGACAATGCAGATGAAAATTGCCTCATAGCATTTGATTGGAAGATTTTCGCAAAGGTTGCGAAACTAGAACGGTCCTCACAGGCCAACACCGGTGTTCAGGAACGGTGGCGTGGGCGTAACTCTTTCAACTGGCAAATCTCCCATAAGCTGCTCGAGTACCGATGGTCAGCAGCAATAACTATTGATGCTAGAGTGGACAACTTTCCGTGCCAGGTTACGGAAGCGAAGTGGCCAACACTTTTCCCAGCTGTTTAGGTCCGGCGTTCAAATGTTTCTGATGGTAGTAGGACATAATTTCTCGGTTAGTGGATGCCATGCATGAAAGATCATTGGATACTTCCTGTCCTCAGAGATCTGCGCATTCCGCAGTTGTCCACCGACCCTTAACACTCCGTTTCACAAGATCGGGCAGAGATTTTTGAGAACGGAGTTCGATTTGACTTGACCCTCAGTGGCTACAGTGCTTAAATCGCTCAAGAAAACTTCGGACTGTCCTAGCTGTACCAATGTTGATGAAACTTCCGTGCAACAATGTCCGCATAATTCCGGCAGCAGCATAGGAGTAAGCCGAAGTAGGGAAATGAACGAAGACCGTAGTTCAAATATTTCATTCTGTGCGTTAACTCTGACCGATAGCGATACCAATCGTTCTTCGAGGACGTCAGCAGGCAGTTCCGGTAGATTGCTTGGCATGACCGGAGGCCAGAAGCGGGATGGTTGTTTCAGCCAAGATGATCTTGTCCACAACTCCAGCTGATTGGGTTCGATTCCACGGGAGATTATATCCGCTGGATTGTCGATACCCGAAACGTGAGTCCAGACACTATTGATTGTGAGGTGCTGAATTTCCCAGCTTGACGGAACCGAGCTTATCGAATGGAGGGTGATCGTGGAGTCCGAACAGAAAAACGGTCGGGTGTTTCAGGCGAGGCTTGAGTTCACCTTGTGGTACAAGTGACTTAAAACGAAAGCCAGTACTGCTGCTACGTTCCATCGAGAGGGTACTTTACTGGACCGATCAGCCCTAGCAGGTCAAAAAGTTTCACTGTATCGGATAGTACTGTGCGTTTAGTGATCACATCCACTTCGGACCACTTGGGAACGGAGTAGTGCAGCAAATCTTTTGACGGTTCCCAAATCAATCCGAGGATTTTTATAGTTGATGACGGCTCCAATGCTAACACTGCTCATTTTTCACGTAATTCGAGTGGGATGCTCGATAGAATGGCTATCGAATTTGACGTCCATTTGCGTATGTTCCAGCCAGCAGAATGCAGCAGGCTCTGTATTTGATTGCACAGTTCTTATCCTTCTTTTTCATCGTTGACTCCAGTCAGCTCATCATCCATCAAAAATATCCTTCGACAGGATCCTTCGACAGGACTTCAGCAGCAACGAGGGTACTCATTGGCTTTCTGTCTTGACAACTCAAGAAGACACCTCGTGGTCAAATACGGTGCGGAGGCAAAACCGTACGAGACAGTTGAGAGCTCAAAGGTTTTTAGCGGATACAAAGCGGGGAAACGAATGCGGTGCAGTGGAAAGTCTACAGGATGCAGGCGAGGCTGCTGATAATTTTTTTCGGCGTCGGCAACAATAGCGAGCTGATGCATCCTAAAGCGAAGTGGAATCTTGTATATGTAGTACAGGACCTACCACCCGCGCCTGATTGAGCGATACTCCACTGTCTGTCCAACAAGAGGCGTCGAAAACTATCCGTAATTTGGAAGTGGTACTGTCAGCTTTTTCCACTCTGTGATGGGGTAGGTACTAAGACGGAAAGGTGATTGATCATTGGTTTCTCGCATAATTCAGCAATAAATGCAGCGTACGCCTCCTTTCGTTCCAATAAATCTACGGTAGGCTAAATCCTTCGGGTTTTCAAGTTGAAAAAGCACATCGTCTCGTTACGGAAGTATGGCTACAAATCTACCCGAATCGTCAAGAAAGGTGCTGGCAACGTAGTGGTTTCCGCAGAAAGGTTTGTCGGGAGAACGAGTGCGTGAATAACGACAGGACTCCATTTTTCAAGATCGAGATATTTGGTCATCGTGCAGTTCGGTATTGCACACATGAGCCACTTTTAGTTGGTTAATGGAATGATAAAATCCTACTCTTCCCGACGCTACCCAGCTGAAACCGGGGTTTTTCAGGACCCAGCTTGATGGATCCTCCCAAGAGCAGTTCAAAGTACAATTCCATGCCCAACAGTAGATCTATGGGCCCAGGCTCATGGAAGTTGGGATCAGCTAGGGTGATTCCAGGTGGAATATCCCAAGTAACATTGTCAAAATCATCCAGCTTTATTGAGTTTTATTGAAGTTTTATGAAAGCCACTAGAAATCAATTGGGTTTTATTATGGCTTCGAGAGGTGCCAATAGGTTTCATATTTAAGTTAGGTTTATGAGAACCTACACAGCTTGTTTACAGCGACCTTAACACCTTGTTTTCTCAAATTCCTTTTACTCCTATCAAAGGTTTTATTTCGACTTTACAAACTAGTAAAATGCTGTTTTGAAATGCCGTTTTAGGACTCATTAATATTATCTTATTATGGTCAGCTAGAAAAGCATTTTAAAACCATTTTGCCTATAGTAATTGCATTAAACGGCAAGTTGGCTTTGAAGGAAGTCGCTAAATGACCACATAGTTTTATAGTAGTCATTGCGAAGATAAGTTGGCTTTTTGGGAAAACTGTGATTTTTTTAAATCCCCAGATTGAAATATAAGAATTCAATGAAATGTGGAAAAATAAATGCACCAAATTTTAAATGTGATGCAAATGAACTGTAGATCGGAGACCAATTTTGGTTTTCTTTAAGATAAGCTTATTGAATTTCATCAATTTTCAGAAAATTCATGATTAATTTATCGAATATCTATGTTTTAATTTTGTTTTCGGTGTTATAAACTCGCATAATTTTTGAGGCACATGAATTTTCGGCTCTTATCGTGCCAATACACACCATAAACTTAATTGCGCATATGATTTGGAGCATGATACGCTGTAAACAACTCATTTTGTTTTGGATATTTTGCTATCAAACAACATTTCCCGCAACACTTGACTTTTTTTTCGATATTATTTACTGCTAAATGAATCAAAAGAGCAGAGAATCGAACAAAGCGGACAAAAAAAAAACAAACCACGATATCACAGTGAATTTTGACATCTGTGGCTATTTGGGCATATGTTGGTTTTCATGGCAGCCAATAGGTTTTATGAAGGTTCTCTAATGGTCATAACACCATTTACTAGAACATTTTTAAAATCTTTATGGTCTTATAAAGGTTTAATTAACTTGTTTTTACAACCGTCTATAGAGTAGGCCACTTTGTACACATTTTGGCTTTAAAGAAACATAGAGGAGGTGTTGGTAGACAAAATGTAGTTTTATCAACAAAGCCGGGAAGAGTGCTATACGGCTTTAATAAAACTAAAATTGTTACTTGGGAGCAAGTAAATCGAATTTACAGGGAGTTTATGGGTGATTTTCTTCAGAATATGACAGGGTTCCTCGAAAGTATCTTCGGTGTTATGAGATCCTATCCGAACATTTACTGCGTTTTACAATACGACGAGAGTATTACCAACGCCTCCTGCTCCATGTTCTAGTTGATAAAGCACAGTTGTATTGCATGATCTAACATAGCTCTAGTCCAATTGGTGTCTCAATCAGGACCGAAAACCTTGAAAATCGCGGTTTGCAGCAGAACCGTAGCAGGAACTATTCGTCTGCTACTAACGAGAGTGGTGGGAACGAGACTTTTTTGGACAGAGGTTGAGGGCAACTGGGTTTCTGTGGGCAAGTTCAACCGAGATTGCGAGGAAGATTGATTCGAGGATTTAGTGTGGTTTTCTGGTGAGGAATTCGAATCACCAACTAGCTAGGTTTGTGTTGCGAGAACAAACAATCGCTAGGGGGTTGGTGTAACAAAGCACACTCCGGACATCCGTTTGAATGCCCACTTTGTTGATTAAGCTTAAATTGCGCTCAAAATCGTCGATTAGGCGTATAAGCGACTTGTACGTTTTTCTTTTTATTAATTCGATGGAGAAAGCGAATCGATGTATGTTTTAACAACTAACTTTTTGTAGTCAAACTGCTTTTCTATCAATTGCCACGCAACGGCATAATTTGGAGTGGTCAGCTCAATTGATTCTATTACTTTCCTTGCATCCTTGGTTAAAGATGCAACAAGGTAGGAAAATTTATCTACTTACGATAACTGAGGGTTTGAATCGATGAAAGATTTGTAAGTATCTCGAAAAGTGATCCATTCCTAAATGGATCCATCGAAAGTTGGTAGTTTCACTTCCGGGAGTTTGATAGGGGTCTGGGGAGGATTTGGGGCATTTACAACTGCGAGATGTTGGGGAATTGGCTGTCGACCTACTTTAAGCTGACGGATTTTTTTATTAAGAATCCATTGGTGACGATATAATCATTCTCGGATTTCTGCTGTATGAGACGATTGCTGTTTTCTGTCTCCTCACTAGTTGCGTCTCCCACGGCTCCATCCGAGGATGCCTCATTCGCTAGTTCAATTTGTATTTCGGTTTTAAGGCGTTTCGACTAAAATTCCCTATGACCGTCTCAATACTTTGCTTTCATCCCTCCAGTTGGTTCATATCTCTGTTCTCATCAAATCTATCCATAAACTGATTCAAGTTGGCCAACGTATCCAGTGACACGACAATGGTGTGCAATCTATCGTCAAAGACTTCAATCCACTTATTTCTCCTCAATTCTGTCCAGCAAATACAATTTTCTGCAATCGTCAACCAAAACTGAATAAGGATGGCAAAGTACCACAGGATGCTGCCGAGATTCAAAGATGGTAGCCAAATTATATTTAACCAAAACTACAATTGAATAATTTTAATGTTCTCTTTAAAACAAATTTTCATTCATATTTATAACATTTTTACTGAGCATTTTAACGAGCAGATCCGACTTGAGATTTCATTGCACGTCTACGGTTTTTAGTTGAGAGCTTTTGATGCCACGTACAGTAATTAAAAAAGTTTTACTATATTCTACTATTCAAAAAATCCTAGTCGATGTCAGAAACTCAATCACTCTTAGCGTGGTGTTGTTTTGTAGCTTTGCATATAAGCTAAATGAGGACCATGAAACCTCAGCCAAGGATTGAAAACTATTTAAGATGTCCTCAATATTTGCTAACTGAAAATGTAAAAAATAATTTATTATGAATATTTATGAAGAATTATTTTACGAAATTCAGAGAAATTGCATCAATTGAAATTGAAATACATTGAAATACAAATAAACCATAAAATAAAAACGTCTTGGACCTTTGATGCTGACCTGAAATTGGAAAAAAAAATCAAAATCATACCTGAATTTCAAAATTGGAACGCATCAAGATATAATTGACAATTTCGCTAATAATTCTTCGATTCGATCAAACTATCCCACGAACAAATGACCCTTTCCCATATTTTTCCTAAAAAAACGCTACCGTCGTAATCACCCAGATTTACAAAACAGATGTTTTTTCAGCTTCTTTGTCATACCTTAATAAAGAAAAAATCTGTATCATCCCCTTTTCCTACCGATGATTTTTTACCTCTATCTTGGGTCCTAACAACTGCTCTGCAAACTACCCCTTGGAATTATCATTGAAAGATAGAAAGAAGAGAAAAAAAATCATCTTCGCACACATCACGCCTTCCGGACCTATCCTCACAACGAATGCCATCAGGACCATCAGGGACAACGTTGAGCAGGACCGTTCCGAGTGCTTCTGGCTGCTAGCGGGATAGAATTCACTCATTAAAAAACCATGTGAATTTCGTACAATATAAACCTGATGGTGGCACAAACATGGGACGAGCATAGAAAAGAACTCTTGAGCTATTTTGAACCGAAAACCGTCCAAAGATGCAGCGAATAGATTGAAAGGAAGAAAAAAAAAAGTTGCATCCTTTCTGCCAGAGTATCCTTTCAAGCCTGGACCGACCGGCACACATGTCAGATCCGTTCGACATCAAAACCGTTAAATGATGCGTTTCGCGAGAGCCTTTCATCCCTGCCAGGAGATTGAATGATCATCACAAAGCGGTGTAGAAGATGTAGCCTATTTTTGATGAAGCGTTCCTCCGGTCGTTTGGAATGTACTTCGCGTTTCTTTGAGGACTCTACCCGGGATGGAAAGAATAGAGAGGATGGGAACTGCACCAAAAGGATGCGCTCTTGATTAGCCGCTGCATCCTGAGGTTGCGTGTATTTTTTTTTACCCCGTAGCTGGTGCAGAAGATGGTTTGGATGGACCCACGGAAAACCACAGAGGTACGCGTTTTTGTAATGGGTTTCGGAGGGATGTAACCTCGAGAATAGGTTTTTTTTTCTTTTCAAGAGGATGGGCTGCAGCTACCTGATGATGGGAAATTAGGGTCATTTTTATATAATCGATATTTTCGGTAGCAAATATAATAGGCGAGTAGACAGTAAATATAGGTGGCAGTGGTTAAGAGCGAACAAACGTGAATCAAGCTTGTGTAGTTGTTTTAATATTTTGATGTTAAATAATGAGACATTATTTATTCATCTACTAGGTCTGTTTGAGAAAATCATTCTTGGTAAATTGATGCATAATTTTTAACGGGTGTTTATTGAACGATTATGCCATATTACCGCTGTACTATTAAACGAGCAACTGCATTAAACAAATAAAAGGAACTGGACAAAACTCTACGAAAAATAAATCCATTAATCAATTTTTTTATAAATCCTATATTTATTGATCATTTAAAAAAAAACAGCAGTTATCAATGACCTTGGCCATTCTAGCTTCTTTTTCGCGTTTTCGATCAACTGCTTCTCTGATTTGGTCACAAAATTGTTGAAGGAAATCCTGCATTTGAGGTTGGCCCAGAAATTCACAATAGGCCACAGCTGGGAAACGTTCACATTGTTTTGGTAAGGCAGTTATTTTCCAATGACCGTTTAGCGCAGTGTCAGTGCCAGGTCCGGCAGGTCCGGCAGGTCCGGCTGAAATACCACACCCTCTCATGCATGGTGCTGCCAGATGAAGACGGTCACTTCCGGAAGGCAGTTGGTCTCGCTACTACCTCTCCATCAGAATCAAAAGAACCTGAACCAAGCTGCTACGTTCATCAAGGTCAGTCGGCAGTACTTTTTCGCATCGTTCCGGTCGTGCTTCATGGGCCGGAAAAGGCAATATAAACCTTTGCCTTCATCGACGATAGATCCAAGCAAACTCTGTGCTTTGCTTGTGCTTTGTGCTTTAAAGAAAGTGATTCAAATATCAGGCCTTCAAATAAATACGATATGTTTCAAGTAAACACCATGCCATCTCTTCAAATCCACCCGCAGACATTACTGCTATGCTAAATGCAGAACAAGTATCCATATTTGGCTGGAATGCCAATCGGGGCATATCACAACATTAACCCACGGATCCTCATTGTTTTGGATCACAAGAATGGAAGCAGAACGAACAAATTGCCGTGAAGGCCCAACTAGGGAGGATGGTTTACGGCATCTGTACTGGCAAAGAAGAGACCACCGGACATCTCAACTATCACAGTGTTCAATCTTATAAGTGTAATAAGGAACACGATGACTATCTCCAGATAGCAATGAAATCCTACTTCGCTCTCGAATGTCAAACCTATCATTGCTGGATTGTCGCTTACCAAATACAAGCACAAAAGATACGAGTGTGGTAATCTTTTGAAGTATTAGAACGTCCGACTCCAGTACAGTAAAGTGATGACTTTCCGGCAATGGTAATGTCTACAAAACTGACTGAATAAGAATCCGGTTCTAGCTTAATGCAAAAATGCTAGACCACATAAACAAAGGCTACGTCAGGAAGCTGACCTCAGAAGAACTCCATTAGCCACATCCAAGAGTGTGGTATTTGCCGATATTTGTTGTAAATCCAAACAAACCAGACAAGTTACACCTTGTTTGGAATGCTGCAGCCACAGCTCACGGCGTTTCTCTAAACTCAGTTCTCCTAATGGGTCCCGACCAGGTGGCATTGCTCCTGCCCGTATTGATCCGGTTTGGAGAATTCAAGGTAGCAGTATGCGGAGACATCAACATTGTCAGCGCTTCTTTTGGTGTGAAGAAAATGAGTCTGAACCCAGCGTGTACATTGTTGAGGACCTTCGGAGGTAGCAGTTTACCGAATATCGCACAATATATCGAAAAAAAAAAATCGAAGTGGTTCAAATAGGACTACCCGGAAGCAGTCGATGCTATTATCAAACGACACTACGTCAACCACATGCTGGTAAGCACGGAGCCAGAAGAAGAAGCCATGAATCTTGCGGAAGAGGTGGAGAAAATTTATGCAGAAGGCATTATTGTAGACAGATCGTAATTCCTCGATGAAAACGGAATTGCTGGAGTCCGAGGTCGCATGAAGGCCTTTCTATTTGCCGACGTACATGGGAGGGCATTATTTCGGCCCGATACTAGTCTCGGTGGGTCGACATTCTGAAAACCACTGGGGGCCCCGACACTCGTCTAACCTCAACCGCCATTCATCTGCAAATCGCTCACACACTGACCACCGACTCCTAAGTAATGGCAATCCGAAACGTCATGGAGAGTTCCTGCTGTCATCGACAGCGACCGTCGGACAATGGAGTTTCATCCCACCTGTTTCACCACACATGGGTGAATCATGAAAACGGCTGTAGTGTAAAACAAAACCTAGCTACTTTGCAACCTAGTAGACTACCAACCGATGGAGTGCTGCAGAATGCGCTGATGGTAGTTGAAAAGTATTGTTTTGGCGAATTTGTCCACTTTCTTCTTCCTTATGTCTTCCGGAACATCAAACCGTGATTTGGCAACGTAGAACTCCAGCCCCGGTATCTGCTTTGCGTCTGCCTTGATGTAGGTTTCGTCATCCATAACCACACACATCGGTTTCGTTAACCACTCTCGATACAGCTTCCTTGCGCGGGATTTGGCCGCCGTGTTTTGTTGATCACGGTGGTTCGGTGCCTTGCGGACCTTGAATACACGTAGCCCAGCTCGTTTCATGGTTTGCTGAACGAACCAGGCGGAACACTTTGCCTTCAGAGCCGCGTCGCGAATCGAAAGATTCGGATTACACTTGAAATAATCCAACGTCTTCCGGGCCTTCACAGGGTCAGCTGTCTTCGATTTTCTTCCACTTTCAGCCCGCTGCTCGGTCGTCTGGGACTCCTTAAATGATTTTACCACTCGAGACACAAGGTATAGGTGATTCCCAGTTGTCTTTCGATCCATCTCCTGGTCGCAGTCTGATTTTCCATGACGGTGTGCAAAATTCTCCGACGATTTTCTTCTTGTTTCGATGACATCTCAATAACCACTGAACCGAATATGAAATTTTGCACATGTAAACAATTCACTCCAAACTAGTTATACCCAGATTTTCATCAATTTTTCCCCACGGACAAGAAAGTTACACACGGATAAAATTGGTGCATTTTTTTCGAGTACAGGCCTTAGTCTTGAGCTTTGAAGGAACTGTTGGTCTCAATAACAAGTCATGGCTGACTTGTACTGAATGCAGTGGGTAAGAGACTACCTGCCCACCATTACACGTCGAGCCAAGTGGCTCACATCAACAAAACCCATTGCGATCGGAGACATGGTAGTTATCGTGGACTCGAAGCTTTTTTTCTTCCTGTGTTGGGGACATGATACCACTGCGACCATTCATTGTTCTATTGTGGTAAATCCTCTTTTTATGTATGCCAAATTGCAATGGTGAGTCACTATTCTGAGCAACTACCACTACTGTTATAGGCAATGCAATCAACTACTACTACTACTGACAACTAGGTAATACATATATTCCTTATGACATTTATTACCCTTTTGGTGCTAACAACCCTGATTTTCCTTTGGTGCTAACAACCCTGAAGACCTTTGTCAAGAAATCTGCATCTTTTATGAAATAGCGCAACGCAGTCGCACCAACAATCAATGTGCAACTAGCGATTTGAAATTGGTTCACTGTTGTAGAACCCCTAGGTCCGAAGTATACCTTGCAGTCTGCACCTTGCAATAATTCTTGCGCTCTTCGGTACCTTCCGGTACTAGTATCTTGGTTGTTGTTTTGATTCACTTTGTTTTTTTGTCAAAACTTTGGGGGGTGGGGGGGGGGGGGGTGGTGTGGGGGGGGTGTTTTTGTGGGGGGGGGGGCGGGGGGGGGCCGGGTTGGTGTTGTCGGGGCGGCGAAAAAAATATTTTGGTTGTGGGGGGGGTCTTGTTGTTGTTGTTGTTGTGTGGTGGCGCAGTGTGCGGGCCCCGCTCTTTCTTTTTTCGGGAAAACAAACTTTTTTTTTTTTTTCTTTGCGTTTAGCGTTGAGCGTGGTGTTTTTTTTCCTTTTCTCTTTGCTCAGTTCTTAAGGTCCAATTTAAAAAAAAAATCTAATCTAATCTAATCTAATCTAATCTAATACAAACGCAGCCAGTACGAGAAAGCATCCTGAAAAGAATTGGGTTAGATGACGCCCAATTATTTTTTTTTGTCAATATTGATGCTTGCAGCATATCAAAGACATGATACAAGCGTCAAAGCGGCCAGGCCTACTGCGTTGCATTTACCGCAAAAGATGATTCTGTAAAATGAGTTGTATTCAAACAATTAGATTTGAACCGCAACGCATTTTGTGAATCTACAGAGATGAAGGATGCGTGGACATACCGTACCATACGCTCCGAGGTAAATATAATAAAATAATAATAAAATATAGCATGAAAACCCGAATAATGATACAAATGAAAATAATAATGATAAAAATGTAAAATCAATGTGCATTGTCTTACAGAATAATGTATAAAATATAGTGAAGGGATATTATAGTGTAAAATGCTGATAACAAATAAACATGTCTTTAGATTGTTGCCCTGCTGCAATCCATAGCGTGTCCATTATGAACCTAAACGTGTTGCCAATGTATCATGGACACAAGAAAAGGAAATTATTTTACAAAACTCTAGAATTCCATGGATGATCTGAAATTTAACATCATATAAAAAACAGTATATCTAAAATTTCGATGTTTTGTTTTTTTTTGCATCGCTATAATCATTTGTAGTGGATCTCATGTACTACAGTGATGTTAGAAAATAATATTATGTTTAATAATAGTTAATAAGTCAATTCATTATTCCATAATAAAAATATGAGCACGACAGATAATTATAATAGCATGTTTAAAGACTGTATTCGATGAAATTTGGACACACGCAATTGTTCGTAACTTTTGAGCGTGTGGGTAAAAATTATTGAAATTTTAACTGAATGTATTTCATTTCTAAGTTGGCCGTTCCGGAGAGTGTACGGAAGAAGAAACTGTCGAAATTCGCCAAAAAATTCCTTGTCTGGCAAGCGATCTGCGGATGTGGCAAAATGAGTCAGCCCTTCATCACCTCTGGGACCATGAACGGACAAATCTACAAGGACGAATGCCTCCAAAAACGACTTCTGCCCTTCTTGAGATCTCACGATAGCCCGACACTGTTTTGGCCGGATTTGGCATCTTGCCACTATGCCCGGCCCGTCTTAGACTGGTACAAAGATAATAATGTAGTTTTTGTACCAAAAGACGTCAACCCTCCGAACACTCCGGAACTTCGCCCAATTGAAAATTTTTGGGCAATCATGAAGGCAAAGCTCGTTAAAACTCCAAATCTGATAGAAAATGAACTTGAACTGAAGAAAGTGTGGTTAAAAGTAAGAAGCAAGTCGGTCCTATCATGTGTGTGTGTGTGACCAATCTAACACCCATCGGCCGGCAATGGTATTATGGAAGAAATCTGTTTACAACAATCATTCAAGTGGCCATTTTAAGCAGCTTTAATCCGGGAGCTAGAAAGTGATAGCTCTACTGCAGATCCAGCAACCCATTTCAGAATGTCTGGAGAGTCACGCCCATTCCGAGGTTACTTTCAAATACGATAAGCCCCGCATGTAAACATTACCGATATCATTTGGATAAGGGCACTGTAACACACTTCCAGATTTGGAAATTTTAAATTTCCAAACCAGGCACGTATTTAGTATTATTTGAAAATAAGTTTATTGTTATATAGTTATAGTCAGATACATCTCACCCATGTCCGCCTCCTGAATCACACTATATTGTTCATTCATAAAAAAAAAAATGTCGACTTTGATTCGTAATTAATTTCTTGCACTCGCGATTAAATATGCGCAAAAATTAACGTTGCGAAACCGCCCGCTAGATATGCAACCTGCATAACACAATTCTGTACACCCCGTGGTGAATGCACCTAAAATTATGTGCAAGCTTTTCACCCGTCCATGCGCGTTGTTTTCGTTTGCTGCTTCTGACCAGCAAATGGCTGTTCTCTACATTGCACTCGTCTTCTTTTTTTTCACTCCACACACTGCCAATAATGCAAATCCCCGCAATGAGGCGACTCTATTTCGAGCTTCAAAACTGCTAATAATCATCGATTCACTCGCGAAAAAGCGGAAAAACACTCTAAACTAATAAAATATACACGAGTGCCACAATATTACCACTAATAACCAAAACTAAGCTGATGTAACTCTTCTTCCGGGTGCGGGGGCGAAGCACAAAAACAAAACAAAAACGGGGAAATACTACCGACACTCAAACATTTCGAAAGGGAATCGATTGTATTTACTACGGCTTACACAACGCACGCGGAGATTTTATGATTTCACTGTTAGTTCAAGTTAAATTACGAATTACTGTTTGATTTTTTTTCGCGAAAACGACGCAGCAAAAGCAAAACACGTCAGTTTCGGAGCACGGCTTGCTGCGATCAGAAGCAAGTCGGTCCTATCATTGCCCAAAATTTGATTAAAGGGGTCAAGGCAAAGGTGCGGGCATTTGGGTTGAGAGAAGAGGTTCAATAAACCAATGATGTCAAAACTTAACCATTTAGTAGTACTTTATTTCCAGAAAGTTTGAAAAGAATCGGGCTCAAGGAAAATTTTTGGTGACCAAAATAGGTCACATCTGGCCCAGATGGAATTTTTCCAGCACTTAAAGACTGTATTCGATGAAATTTGGACACACAAAATAGTGTGTCCAAATTTCATCGAATACAGTCTTTAAGTGCTGGAAAAATTCCATCTGGGCCAGAGAATTTGAAAGAAGTGAAAGAAGCTATTCTCCATTCAATCCTAGATTTCGTGACTCAAAGCTTCCTCGAAACTGTTGGCCGAAGGGTAGAGTGCTTGCAGTAAATCAAGGTTTCGACGGCTACGTGCGTTCGTCTACAGTGCAGACTGCATCTGGTGGGATATACGAGTGCCCGGCAGTATCATTAGCACTTCTCGAAGTAGGTTTTTTTTTGACGAATACGCTATCGGTGGATCCTTCGTGCATTGCGGGGGGAGTGTTGACTGCAGCTCATCGAAAAAAAAAACGGAAAAACGTTCAATAGCTCATCCCACTGAAATAATTCAGGTATAGTATGTTCTACAATGTTTTGTATTTTTATATTGCCAATAACATTGTAAAACATTATATAGGCATAGCATAGCATGGCATTTTCCGACCAAACACAATCCTGGCTTAGCTGTTGTAGATACGATGGAAGCGCCAGAAGAGCTGCCTTGGGTGTGACAGGCTCTTCATCCATCAATCTCTTTGCAAAACACCTGGCCAGGTCATCATGATCAGCAAGGGATGGGAGGGAAGTGTTGATTAGATGTCTACTAAAGAAGATGCACAGAATTCATGCTACCTTCATAGACATCTGGAGTTGGAAGTTGGATGGGATTGTGCGGGAGGCTTTCCTTGGCGAGAAAGCTTATGTATATTTATATGTATATAGGTCGTCGGGAGTGACGAAGCTAAGAAAATTAATACCCTCCTTTGTTGTCCACACAGGCGTTTCCTACTTGTATCCAAGCTCCAAATCCAAGGGTTTAGCGCCTTTTCTTGCGTGGGAGCTTGACTGTCGGTTGGGACATGAACACTAACTCTTGTCCCAGCCTTTTATCGCTTATGGTTATTGCGCCCATACTCGCTTTCTTGAAAGAGAAGAAGGACGCGCCGACACAGAGTTATACGCTCATACACATACACACATACAGGCACACACTCTCTCACACACACATGCACATTCACACACATGCACATTCCACACACACACACACACACACACACACACACACACACACACACACACACACACACACACACACACACACACACACACACACACACACACACACACACACACACACACACACACACACACACTCACACATTCACATATTCATAGTTTGTAAATAGCTTTAGATTGAACCAAACGGTCAAAAAATTTATGTACGATTAAAGGAATTTCCCCCGCTGAACAACAAACATTACGGGAGCTAAAACTCATCTGATATCAAAAATGTAAAAAGTAAAAAATACTAGACTGAATTCCATTTAATTACGTGTCCGATCCAAAGAACCCGATCAGGTAACTAGCATCGAGCAATGTCCATAACCTCCAGCTGAAGACTGAAGACACGGGTATAGTAAAAACAAAATGTTTCGGTGCAAAATGTGTTTTTGGAGGTTAGTTCTCATAAAACACTCTCTAGAGACATACAATTTATATGTCTTCGGCAAAGTTATTTATATTGACTTTTTCTACAACTTTACTGAAGACATCAACGCTCTATCTCAAAATCCTTAAAAAGTTGAATTTTTATCTCACTTTTAGGGGGATTGATAAAAAAAAACTCATGCTGTCAAAATACGAAGCTTGTATTATTCATTAACTTTGCCAAAGACGCCATCGCTCTAGCTCCACTATTAAGGGACCTATCAGTTAAGAGCGTTAAAATCGGCTATTTGAACACTGTGCACTGGTGCCCTATTCAACGCTGAGCAACTGCGTGCCACACCCGATGTTGTCCAGGGAATTGAGGGCAACGAGATTATCACCGCCAAACTGTCGTAGATGCATAATTTACAAAAAAAAAAACACAATTTAAAAGGATATCCACAAATCTTCGTACGTAATTTGAAGTTTATTATCTTAATCTAGCGCATTAATTACGAAGTAATCGCTGGCTTTAGCTGCTAGGCATTAATAAGTAAGAAAACGGATTCTATGGTTGGTCAGATTTAGCTATAAATGAACCGTACAAATATTATTGCAACTACAACTTTGCTCTTCTTTGCTACTTATACATCTCACTCAAAAGAATCACAAAAATAAATTCACAACCCTTAATTGTGAACTACACTATAATGAAATTAAGGTTGACAAAAGTTGATTCTTTGTCGCTGTGAGGAACGTGTCAATTTGCAACGTACTATTTTTAGTCGTGTAAAATTAATTTCTCTCAGATATTTTTATTAATTATGATAGAGGTCAAATTCTTACATTCAATTCGTCATGGTTTAACATGTTTCATTCGAATTGTATATGATTGACGATGCCTAGGTGGATTCATCTCCAGGTGGCAGGAAAACCGCATAAAATAACGATGGAACAGCTTCCATCTTGTTTGACAAAAAAAAACATACGTTAGAGTGGCTGATATTGACAATTTCTTATCACTTCCTAAGCTGAGTTAGACCCAACCCAATTTTGAGAAAAAAAAAATCAGGTACACATACAAATATTCACATCCATCGAATAAAAGCAACAATAATCTGTGCATCGCCAAATGTGGCCTTAACGCCTTCAGACGAACCGAGCCCAACAAGCAACCAGAATACAATTTGTCACTCTTCGGACAAGATTGGAAAGCAATCCAATTATGTGCTCCATTCTTTCCGCAGACCACGTCCGACAAATGTCTCTGACCCACTCGCATAGCAGAACTAACAGCCTTTTCCGCCCCAACCCTTTCAAGTCCCTGCGAGAGGAGCGCTGAAATTCAATTAATTTGACAAGGTGCCACATGACCATTCGTCGTCCAACATAAACCGTCCACGCTCCAACATCGGCAATTTGCCTCAGAGAGACAAACAACCTCCCGCGCAAAGGGACCCAATAACAGGCCCACTATCTAAGGACGTGTATGCATGTTTAGTCCAAATTATCCTAACAAATTCAAACCAGCGATAATTGAAGACGACGACGCTGACTTCTCCTCTCTATATCGAATAGTCGTACACTCTATGGACTCGTTGTGGTCGTCGTCGTCGGCTAGAAGCGAGCTGAAAATTAATGGCTGAAAACGAAATAAACAAATAACGAAACGAGAGTGGGAAAAAGTGCATCGTCGTTGCTTAGAAGAATCCGGTCCTTGGACGGTGGATTGGAGCACAAACCGGCTGCATCTTCAGTCCAAAGTCGTGCAAATTCAATATTTATACGTGTATGATTTTGCTGTCTCATAGTCTCAACAATAATCACTCTCCGGTCGGGTCGGTGCGGTGTGCGAGCAACAAAGCGAACCATGGCACTTCAAAGACCCCAACGTGCGGCCACATGTGTGCGGGGGAGGACTGCTCATTCATAGGTTTGTAAAAGGGACCATAGAGATTCGCGCGTGAATTGTGCCTACTCATTACCACCACTGCTCACCGAGACCAAGGAGATGGCACGACCTCATGCCCGAGATTTTCCCATCCGCTGCTGGCTTGGACCTGACGATAATCTCAGCTAGAAGAGACTTCCACCCTGTACGATACTGGTAACGAGCTGCGCAGAGAAAACTGTGTTGCGATAGTCGGGTTCTTGTGCAATATTGTGTCAGTGAGAATTTAAATCATATATGACGTGATCACGAATTAGTGAAGAGGAGTTGGAATTGTTTCTCCACGTCGCGAGTGGGTCCTTCCAGGGCTCACGGTCGTCGGGTCGGGTCTGGAGATCGCTCGGCTGTCGGTTCATTCATAGATGCAACAAGGGTCGATCGTTTGCGACGGGACAGCTCGGAATCGTGGTCTGAAGCGATCGATAACGGAACAGTTTAACCTACTTTGCGGTGAAAATTGAAGCGTATAGGTTATTATAAATTGAAAACGGAGAGGCGATAGGTGATATATGGCAGATCGGCTGATTTATTGAAATGGTGTTCTTCGCGCGATATGTGAACAACAATGCTACCGGATTATGAAACAATGTGCTTTAGCATGTTCCTGGGATTCAGATCGTGAGAATCTGAGGCAGGAACTGCCTTTTGATTCGGTCTTACTGAGATTGATGTAATTTCATAAACATTAAACTATGCCGTTTGTGGCATTTGAATTGTTACAATGCTGATTAATTACAATGCTATTTGAACTCCATTATACGTTTATGAATCCAGAACGCGTATAGGTACTAAAATCGGATCAGTTCCTACCTCTTGACTTGGTGGTTCTGTAGAACAGTACTACAACGTTAGATTTTTCTTCGAGAATTCTTACAAGGCGTTTTCGGCAGTCTCCTTAAACGATTCCCTTGTGGTGGAACCAGCTGTGAAATTCCTACGGAATCGGACAAAATAATAGCAATTTAAAAGTACGTCCAGTTTTGGAAGGTAAACAATCTGAAAATCTTACAATCACATCATATCTTACAACAATCCGCAAATCTTACAAATTAGAGGACTTTCAGCAAATCTTTTGACGAATCGAAATTTACCGCAGTCTGGAAGGAGTCATAAATGGTTCCGGTTTAAACAAAACGAGACGTGACGGTAAAAACTACCGGGGAACCACTAACTCCCAGCTGCCTCGAAACTGTTTGAGATAATAGTGAGTAATTTCATTCTTGTGCGTACCAAATGCTACATCTCTGGTGACAAATGTGGTTACATGCCTAAAATTCGGTTCGTTCTTGATTTTAACGGGTGTTCAATAAAAAATGAAAAAAATTTCAGTCATATAGAGAAAAAAAAAATTCAACGAATTCAGTATTTTTCATAAAAAAAACATTATGTTTATTCTTCAAAAAAACGTCAATGAATATTGGAGAAGGAGCCCAGGGCAGCCGTATGACGCAACTTAGTCAAGATGCTCTCACAAGAGCGCTGTACGGCACTGACGTTCATCTTCCGGATACAATTCCGGATCCTCGTAGTCAAATGCTGCGTATCCTTGGCCTGCCGATTATTTTGTACACTAGGGCACTGAGGGAGCCGAAAAATCCTCAATGGGACGGCACTGGGGCAAGTTGGTCGGATTCCTTTCTTTCGGCACGTACGGTATCTTTTCCAGCTCAAGATATTCCAGCGACTTCTTGGCGTAATGGGAAGGCGCCTTGCCGGCCAGAAGACGTATTTCCCATCCGCATGATGTTCCTTTAAGAACGGCAGCAGAATTTTCTCCTGGTACACTTGTTGATGGATGGCCAGATCGCTCAGCTTGAACCACTGCTTTGAAATCCCTCTGTCCGATATGGCGATGTACAGCATAACTTTGTTTAACTTATATTTTACTTCGGGGGTGTGGCCGACTGCTATCTGCTCGTCCGTGTACTCAGGGGACCGAATTTTCTTCCGACAGATGATGGAGGCTTCGGTGAATCAAGGTATGCACAGATAAAAAGAAACATTTAATTTTCTGTGTTATCTTATGCACATAAAGGGAATGCTAGATTTGGCAGAAATGAATGGGACCGGAAACTGATAACTGAAGGGTTTCCTGGATCTCGCGGACAGTTACCTTCGGGTTCTTCTTGACTTCGCGCATCATCTTGGGGCCTTGAAGAGAAGTTCGTATTCCAGCAGGACAACGACCCGAAGCATACTGCCAAGAAGACCAAGTCTTTCTTCCGGTCTTGTCGGATCAAACCGCTGGAATGGCCTCCACAAAGCCCGGACCTCAATCCCATCGAGAATTTGTGGGCGATTCTCGATGCCAGGGTTGACAAAACTGGTGTTACCAATAAAAATAACTATTTTGAAGCCCTGGACCGCGCCTGGGAAGAGCTAGATCCACAGCACCTAAAGAACCTGGTCGAGAGCATGTCGAAGCGCCTGCAGGAGGTCCTGAAGGCCAAATGAGGACACATCAATTATTGAAATGCTTTTATTTTACTTTAATTTATGTTTTCTGTAGCCTAAATGAAGTGGGCACTTTATTTTGTCACTGTTTTTTTTTTCAACACAAATTGATTTATTTTTTTCTCTGAGTAAAACTCCTTTTTTTTCAGTATTCTATTAGTGAAACTTAAAAAGAATATAAAAAATAAGATAATAAAAAAAATAAAGTGTGTTTACTTTAATTTGAACCAAGTAAATGAGAGAAATTGAAAAAACGAAGAGGTGGGCACTTTGTTTTGCCTATCAGTGTAGCTGGCCAGAAAAGAGGCGTTGCCTACCCCAGATAACCTTCGTGGATTGATCAGAGGTTAGGGATTTTGAACGAGGCCCTTATGGTTCGTTAGTTACAACCCACATAGCACAAATGCCACACTTGTACTTCATCGAATGTATGTTTTGAATTGACATTAACCACTTGAGTTCACAACTGATGTATTCCTTCATAAATTTCTTTTTCTATACATTCGTAAATTTTATCGTAAGATATAAGTCTGCCATCTATTTGGGAGCAGAAGAGGGACGCTGGAGTTGACCAGGACACATGCTCCATATAAATTTAAATGGGGAGGGAGTCTGAAAATCTCAAATATGAAAACACGTGGTTTATGCATCATCCCTTACCTCTCGAAAAACCAAATGAACTTTTAAAAATTACTTAAGATTGATGGGGACGCATGGTTTGCAAGTTAATTTGAAAAATGGAAACGCGAGGTAGGATAGTCAGCAAAAACTAAAAACATATAATTTTTTTAAATGTAGCCTTAAAATTAAAATACAAACATCACCAATTTAATAAGCGGACTTTGTCTGATACGAGGGGACCGAACTGTTTCACCTTAGTGATATGTTGAATTCCGGATTCGCGTAAAACTTTTTCAAAAGGAGCTATCTAACAATGAGAGGTTCTCTAGTAAACAATTCTGTTTCGTTAATAAATAAGTTATCCCTACATTTTTCGTCGAATATTATGCAAGGATAATGTAGTTGTCCGTACCACGATCTTTCGATCTGTGAATATAAATCGGTTGAAATTATTATAATAACACCGAAATAAATAAAAGAGAACGAAAGTTTTGCGAGAAATCGTGGTATCAAACTTTACGCAGATGTTGCTGGTTCAATTTGCTGGAAATACTCGTAATGTGTTTTTAATTTCCAAATTAAAGGGCCACCCTAATGGAAAATGAAGTAATCAACTTAATGAAATATCACATACAATGTGTTAACGGTGTCTTACGATGATAAAGGAGCGGCCACCCTGACAAATGTCAACAATTTTGGATTTATTTTAATTTTTTTTTCACTCAGAGAACCATCTTAATAGAAGCAAGTTAACCACTCCAACGAAATAGCACTGGTAAAATGTTAACAATACAATAAAAACGAAACCTGTAATGTTTCATTGACTTAAAAAACTTTACATTACAAAATGTCAAATTTCATCCAATCAAAGTTGTGTTAGTTTAATGTTTGTTTTATGTACTTTTATAACTAGAAAAAAATTTGTAAAAAAAATTTTGTTTGCCGTCCTTTTTGCCTTTTTTGTTATTAAAATTTTTTTTTATTTTTGTTTTGTTCAAAAATTTTTTTTTTTTTTATTTTTTTATCCATTTTTTTTTAACTCTTTATTTATTCCAAATTTTACATTATTTTACATTCATATATTAACCTAGGTGATCCTGCTAAGTAATTAACATTTCAACTTTATATGCTATCATTTATATCTAATTGTGTTAATATTATTTTTACTTTGTCTATTCAGTATTTTTAACAGGGTTCCTTTTGCCTGCGTGTAAGAATAATTATTGATTTCTTAAAACTAGTTCTTATCTATAGAGAGAATTGATCATTACAATTGAAGACTGCAATGATTTTTGTCTAAAATTATGAATTATTTTGTTGGACATTTCTTCTAGAGTCTCAACGTTTGAAATTCTATGTAATTCAGTAGTACTGAACCAGGGTGGCAACTTCAAAATAATTTTCAGAACTTTGTTCTGAATCCTTTGAAGTGTTTTTTTCCTAGTAGCACAACAACTAGACCATATTGGCACAGCATAAAGCATGGCCGGTCTAAAAATTTGTTTGAATATTAGAAGTTTGTTCTTCAAACAAAGTTTGGATTTTCTGTTTATAAGAGGATATAAACATTTTATATATTTATTACATTTGGCTTGAATGCCCTCAATGTGATCTTTAAAAGTTAATTTTTGATCAAGTATCAGTCCAAGATATTTTACTTGATTTGACCAAGAAATTGGAACTCCGTTCATAGTGACCATATCACTATTACTTGGTTTCAAAAATGCAGCTCTAGGCTTGTGTGGGAATATTATAAGTTGAGTTTTGGAAGCATTAGGAGAAATCTTCCATTTTTGAAAATAATCTGTAAAACTTTCCAAGCTTTTTTGTAGCCTCCTAGATATAACACGAAGATTTTTTCCTTTAGCGGAAATGCCTGTGTCATCAGCAAAGCAAGATTTTTGACAGCCCTGAGGTAAATCAGGGAGATCTGAAGTGAAAATGTTATAAAGTATTGGCCCAAGAATGCTACCTTGAGGAACACCAGCTCTGACAGGCAATTGATCAGATTTAGAATTCTGATAATTTACTTGCAAAGTTCTATCAGTTAAGTAGTTTTGAACTAATTTCATGATATAAAGTGGAAAATTGAACTTTTTTAGTTTCGCAATCAAACCTTCATGCCAAACACTGTCGAATGCTTTCTATGTCTAGAAGAGCAACTCCAGTGGAGCAGCCTTCAGCTTTGTTTGAACGAATTAAATTTGTAACTCTCAAAAGTTGATGCGTAGTTGAATGCCCATGGCGAAATCCAAACTGTTCATCAGCAAAAATTGAGTTTGTATTGATGTGAAGCATCATTCTATTCAAAATTATTTTTTCAAAAAGCTTACTTATTGAAACTGATTGGTCGGTAGCTAGAAGCTTCAGCCGGATTTTTGTCTGGCTTCAAGATAGGTACGACTTTTGCATTTTTCCATTTATCTGGAAAGAATGCCAGATGAAAACATCTGTTAAATAGTTTTACCAAGAAAGACAAAGTACTCTCGGGGAGTTTTTTGATTAGGATATAGAAAATTCCATCATCACCTGGTGCTTTCATGTTTTGAAATTTTTTAGTTATAGTTTTTACTTCATCCAAATCAGTTCCCCAAGAATCATCAAAAATATTTTCTTGTGAGAAAATATTCAGATACTCCCTGGAAACTTGATCCTCAATAGGACTTGTAAGACCCAAACTGAAATTATGGGAGCTCTCAAACTGTTTAACAAGTTTTTGAGCTTTTTCCGCATTTGTGAGCAAAATTTTATCACCTTCCTTAAGCGCTGGTATAGGCTTTTGAGGTTTTTTCAATATTTTAGAGAGTTTCCAGAAAGTTTTGGAACTCGGATCTAATTTTGACACATTATTTTCAAAATGTTTGTTCCTCAGGGCAGAGAAGCGTTTTTTAATTTGTTTTTGTAGATCTCGCCATATTACTTTCATAGCGGGATCACGTGTTCTTTGATATTGACGCCTACGTACATTTTTTAGACGAATCAAGAGCTGAAGATCGTCATCAATTATAACTGAATCGAATTTAACCTCACATTTTGGCACTGAAGCAGCTCTTGCTCTATTTATTGAGAAAGCCAGAGATTCAAGAGCATTATTAATTTCATTTTTTGTTTGCAATGGAACATTAGGATCAAAGTTGTATTCCATAGATGTTCGATATTGATCCCAATTAGCTCTATGATAGTTGAAAGTAGAACTGATGGAATTAGAAATGATTTCTTGAGATATTTCAAATGTAACTGGAAGGTGATCAGAACCAAAGTTAGCATGGGTAATCTATTGACTACAAAGTTGACATGAATCAGTTAGGACCAAATCAATAGTTGAGGGATTTCTGGCTGAAGAAAAGCAAGTTGGGCTGTTTGGGTATTGAATAGTGAAGTAGCCTGCGGAACAATGATCAAAAAGTATATTACCATTGGCATTGCTTTGCGAATTATTCCATGAGCGGTGTTTTGCATTGAAATCACCAATAACGAAGAATTTAGACCTATGACGGGTAAGTTTCTGGAGGTCACCCTTGAGCCAGTTCTTTTGCTGGCCAGTGCATTGAAAAGGCAAATAGGCAGCTATAAAAGTAAATTGGCCAAATTTTGTTTCAACTGAAACCCCCAAAGTTTCAAAAACTTTGGTCTCAAACGAAGAAAGAATGTGATGTTTGATACGCCTATGGACAATGATGGCAACGCCACCACCAGCTCCATTAATGCGTTCATTTCGGTAGACAAAATAATTTGGATCTATTTTAACCTTATGGGCTGGTTTGAAATAAGTCTCAGTTATAACAGCAATGTGCACGTTATGAACTCTTAAAAAATTAAATAGCTCATCCTCGTTATTTCTGATGGATCGAGCATTCCAATTCAAAATGTTTAATGACTTAAAATCCATTACTGAACTTCAATGTCATGACAATATTATTGGCAAACTTCATACCAGTTTGGATAGCTTCAAACATGGAATTAGTTTTTAGCATATCGGTTATCATGTCGATTAACGATTGCTGTAAAAATTCTAATTTAGGAGCGGATATGTTACCTAAATCAAATTCATCAGAAGTCCCGTGGGAATTTTGGTTTTGGTTTCTACCCGCTGCAACGGCAGCGTAGGTAGGTCCATTTACATGTTGAGCATTGTTAACAACACGGTTGGGTAAGAATGTAGGGTTTGCAGATTGAACCCTGTTGGTACCTGCAGGTATCGAAATAGTATTTACTCCTCGTTGAGCGTTTGAAGTAACATTTGCGGATGGAAAAACCTGTCCGCTGTTTGTACCGACGGTTTGGTGGGAATTAGTTCTTTGCTGATCGTTGTTAACAGCTGCAGAATGGGTAGTAGCTGGTCGGGAACGTATATTGTTTCCTACCTGGCGTTTAGTGCGTGACTGCAAAATTGCTTTGCGAGTCTTGCACTCCCAAAAATTTGATTTATGGTTTTCACCACAATTTGAACATTTGAATTTTTGAGGATCTTCCTTCACAGGACAGTCGTCCTTAGTGTGCGAGGAATCACCACAATTCATGCATTTACCAACCATATGGCAATGCTTTGTTCCGTGACCCCATCCCTGGCACTTACGGCACTGGGTGAGGCTTTGGAAATTGGCTCCAGTCTTCCTGAAATGTTCCCACTTCACACGGACATGGAGCAAAAGGCTTGCTTTTTCTAAAGCCTTAAGGTTATTAAGTTCACTTGACTTGAAGTGAACTAAGTAGAAATCGTTTGAAATCCCTTTGCGAGCATCGCCAGGCCGGGATTTCTTTTTCATCTTAATTACTTGGACTGGGCTAATTCCATGTAATTTTATTAACTCGCCCTTTATTTCATCGACAGACTCACCACTGGGCAGTCCTTTCAAGACAACCTTGAAAAGACGCTCAGCTTTGGTGTCATAAGTGAAGAAATTGTGGTTCTTCTGAGTAAGATACTCAAGAAGACGTTTGAATCCATCCAAGGTTTCTGCATGCAAACGGCATTCACCTCGTCTGGAAATTTGAAGGGAATATTTCACACCTTCAACAAATGTTAAGATTTCCTTGCGAAAAGCATGGAAATCCGAAATTGTCACCACAATAGGGGGAATTTTTTCCTTTCTCAATCGAGAAAGTTTTTTCAAATTTTGATTAGATGATGGATCACTCTCATCATCTGTGAGCATATCAAATTGATTACTCACATTAATTTGATTTGC
This sequence comes from Aedes koreicus, assembly GCA_024533555.2. NCBI lineage: Eukaryota > Metazoa > Arthropoda > Insecta > Diptera > Culicidae > Aedes > Aedes koreicus. The sequence continues at coordinate 67,258 of JAHHFK020004967.1, forward strand.
AGGCGAATCAATAGATTTCCCTTTTCGTTTGCGCTTATTTGCCATAGTGGCAGAGTAATTTGCTCCAAATCGACGTCCAAGCAGATAACTATAAGAATCCGAGGGACCGAAGAGGAATTTTCCAATGCGATATCCAAGCCGGGTTACCCGAAGGGCCTAACAAGGATCGAAAAGGAATAAGAGGAAATCTAAAAATTGTAGGTATTAATTAGCACTGAAAAGTGCTGTTTAAGATTTGGTGTAGCGTTAGGTAGCAATAGCACTTCCTTCAGCAAATAGAAAATAGAACCGCACGGCATGAGAGCACAATGCAGACTTTATCCATATTTTGATCACGGCAGTTAGTGTTGTACTTCCTTGAAAGTTATTGTATTGGTACGTTCTATTTTGTCTATTCAAAAGACAACATTAATTAAAATATCTTAACGAGGTGTTGCATGCCAATTTTTTATTTCAAATTTCCAACTTAATGGGTCACCCTGATGCAAAATGAGAAAATCGCCCCAATGAAATATCACAAATTTTATATTTACAGTGTCCTACAATTCTATTTTTTTTGGTTTTTCGATAAAAAAAGGACCTCCTTTATCGAAAGCAATGTAACCATCCTGAAGAAATATCACATATTAAATGATAACAATGATCTACGATGACACAGGAGATGTGTAAATACTGTTAATGTAAATACTTTCACTATTCCATTCAGATTTTCAATTATTTTTCAAAGGACCACTGGAATAAAAGTGAGCAAACCTTAATGAAATACCATGAATTTAATATAGACGATGGCCTACGATGATGAAAGTGGTGTTAAAATAATATTGCATCCAATGTCCCATTCAAATTCTGATTTTTTGGATTTTGTTTTTAATTTTTGACATCAGGGATCGTCCTTATGGAAAATTAGTGGGCCATTCTAACGGAACATGACATATTACATGCTGACAGTGGCTTATGATTATTAAAGAGATGTGTCAATACTGTTATCTTGAATATTCCATTCAAATTATTTTTTTTATTTTCCCTCAAAAAGGCCCTTATGAGATATAAGCGAACAACCCTAATGAAATTTCACACATAATATGATAGCAGTTGCCAACGATTATATACGATATGTTTCAATACTATTGCCATGAATATCTCAGTAGTTGAATTCAAATCATTCAAATAAAATTAAATTTACTCCCCAACTAAAAAATCCCAGAGTCGATATATTTCAATTTTTTTTTCGAGCCATCACCAGATCTCAACGTTTCATGCATTTCTAAGACCTCTGGCAAAACAAGAAAAAAAAATCGATTTCGGAAATTTGTGTACCCCTGGGAAATTTTTCATGGGTAAAAACAGTCAAACTTTGACCGCTTTGGGGGTCCACTTAACGAAGTCCGATTGACCTCAAATTAAGCATGGGGACTTCTTTTGAGGAGACAACACTTTTGAGCACTGCTGTTTTTTTGAAATTCGTTGGCCAAATTTTTCCCATACATTGGATTGGCACCCTAATCTACACAATGTTTTCACGCAGGATTTGCTGTTTCGAAGTCATTGCCGTACCTCCTTCACGGATTGTTATGAAACTTGGCATAACATATTAAATCAGCTATCCTAATTTTTTCTTCAAATGTTTACTCACAGGGTTAAACAGGTACAGACACATTTTCAGAACTATTATTTATCAAGATGATTTCAGTGTTGATAAAATAAGTGATTATTCCTATTCCTATTCCTATTCCTATTTCTATTCCTATTTCTATTCCTATTCCTATTCCTATTCCTATTCCTATTCCTATTCCTATTCCTATTCTATTGTTATTGTTATTGTTATTGTTATTGTTATTGTTATTGTTATTGTTATTGTTATTGTTATTGTTATTGTTATTGTTATTGTTATTGTTATTGTTATTGTTATTGTTATTGTTATTGTTATTGTTATTGTTATTGTTATTGTTATTGTTATTGTTATTGTTATTGTTATTGTTATTGTTATTGTTATTGTTATTGTTATTGTTATTGTTATTGTTATTGTTATTGTTATTGTTATTGTTATTGTTATTGTTATTGTTATTGTTATTGTTATTGTTATTGTTATTGTTATTGTTATTGTTATTGTTATTGTTATTGTTATTGTTATTGTTATTGTTATTGTTATTGTTATTGTTATTGTTATTGTTATTGTTATTGTTATTGTTATTGTTATTGTTATTGTTATTGTTATTGTTATTGTTATTGTTATTGTTATTGTTATTGTTATTGTTATTGTTATTGTTATTGTTATTGTTATTGTTATTGTTATTGTTATTGTTATTGTTATTGTTATTGTTATTGTTATTGTTATTGTTATTGTTATTGTTATTGTTATTGTTATTGTTATTGTTATTGTTATTGTTATTGTTATTGTTATTGTTATTGTTATTGTTATTGTTATTGTTATTGTTATTGTTATTGTTATTGTTATTGTTATTGTTATTGTTATTGTTATTGTTATTGTTATTGTTATTGTTATTGTTATTGTTATTGTTATTGTTATTGTTATTGTTATTGTTATTGTTATTGTTATTGTTATTGTTATTGTTATTGTTATTGTTATTGTTATTGTTATTGTTATTGTTATTGTTATTGTTATTGTTATTGTTATTGTTATTGTTATTGTTATTGTTATTGTTATTGTTATTGTTATTGTTATTGTTATTGTTATTGTTATTGTTATTGTTATTGTTATTGTTATTGTTATTGTTATTGTTATTGTTATTGTTATTGTTATTGTTATTGTTATTGTTATTGTTATTGTTATTGTTATTGTTATTGTTATTGTTATTGTTATTGTTATTGTTATTGTTATTGTTATTGTTATTGTTATTGTTATTGTTATTGTTATTGTTATTGTTATTGTTATTGTTATTGTTATTGTTATTGTTATTGTTATTGTTATTGTTATTGTTATTGTTATTGTTATTGTTATTGTTATTGTTATTGTTATTGTTATTGTTATTGTTATTGTTATTGTTATTGTTATTGTTAGGTGCATAAATCATGTCTTCCTCTGGGTAGGCGCAGTTGTACGTCCAGTTTGTTCTACATTAATTCATCTCTATGCTTAACTGAAGTATCATTACTAGAAAAGTTTTGAGGAAACCCGTGTTTTAAACGGCTAGTCTGTAGTAATTTGTATTGCACTTAATTGGCCATAATACTATGAAAATTTCATACCGAATTCTTCAAAATATGTATTATATTATTTATATACTTTTTAGAACAGTGCCTTTTAAAATTTACACCGTTTGGATTTTGAGTTTTAGTGACATTCCGTAAACCCATCTTATTAAATATTTATTTTAACAACCAAATGAGAACGTTGAAGGTGCTCTGCATAGGTCAACAATAAATTCTCTCTCAAACATTCCCCTTAATCATCCAAACCCAACACTTGTTCATACCCAAACGTTTTTGCTGAAAAGAGATAAAAATTAAAGAAAATAAGAAAGGTAATATTTTCGCTAGAGTATGTTTTTTTTTCTGAGCGGCGGCATGTCCCCTTTTCTGTGGATATCCTGCAAATAGAAATAAGACAAGTTGGGCCGCCCCTCGGATTGGTGGCCCATCATAGCATTTGTAACTGATATTGATTCTACTGATTCCTACGCTCATTGATTTGGTACCAACTGGAGGATACTTGGCCCTATACTCAATGCTTTTCCTATCTCCAATCCATTCAATTCGCAATGTTTTGTGATATAGTAGGCGGAATGTAACAATTTGAGATAACTCTAAGCAGTCGGTTTACCAAGATTTGGAAGATCGACAGGTAATCGGTGGGTGAGTGATCACCAGATACTTCATAGCAAGATGCCAGGAAGCGAACCGGAAGGTTTAATGAGCAAACTTTCCCATTTCAGTGTTGATTAAATAATTTATTATTATGATTTCCAAAGAGCATCTGTTTATTGTATGTTTGTAGCTTAAAACTGCTTATTTCTTTATTCATTGATTTTCTCAAAACCATCAGTTATCTATTGCTACATAGTAGCTCATCTCAAAAGGTCAGTAGCCTCTTATTCATTTATTCCTCCAAGCATGCTGCACAACATGTTCTGGCTGCTGTAGGTCGTGCCCTCCAGCACCAGCTCCTACCTTGAATAACAACCGCAGTTTCGAAAACCGCTAGGAACTCAAATCCCGTGGAAATTGCCGCGACTCCTCGCCCCAGCTAACAATGGGGTCGTTTTCTTGTCACCACAACCACCGTTGATGCGGTGACCTCCATCGCACGTAAACGTGAGTGTTACTAATCTACTCTCCCTTTTTTTGCCTCAACTCTGTTTTGTTTTCAAGTCCACCACCATGTTCTAATGTTATGTTCCTAAAACATTAACCAAACATGTCATTAAGATTCTCTGCCCTGTACTTCCCCTGTGCGGAACCGGGTGTAATGGATTTAGTTAGTTATGTCGAAGTCGTGTCCGTTTTTCCAATTTTGAACTCTCTCGTCGTTGGTTACTCTTCTGATAGGGAAACATGGAGGCCGGGGGCAAATCCGAAAGGTAAGGTCTTCATTTAGTCTCCATTCGCCAGAAGTGGAACAGAAACGAGGAACAATGATGCTGGACATTGACAACAGCACTCAGAGCCGTTGAAGGCGTTGGAGCATTTTTTTCCGCTGTCATCACGTCTCGGTGCCTTGCCTGAGTCTGTCCTGTGGTAATGGTCCAAAAACTAAAACACGTTACCTCGCTAGACCAACGGAATGACATGATTTCGCGAAACGGCCTTTCCTCATCTGTCGTGTTTCGTTTCTAGACAAGCCAAGTGGGCACGACGTGACACCATCCATCCCAACTGGCTTGCCTATGACTTGGAGAAGAACTTCTCCACTCGCTCTTGTTCCGTTTGTTGGGTCTCGATAATTATGTAATAAATGATTTAAACATGTGTCGACCTGCTGATGGGTACGATCGGATGGTTTTTCGTTCGACCGTCTAGTTTATGATTCAGGCTAGGTTGAGACTGTTGAGACCACCACTGGGAGTTTGTGGTCTAGTTAGAGTGGGAACTGAAAATCATGTCATTCTTTGAGAAGACAACTTAATTTAAGTTGGACACGAGCTAAGTTTTGCAAGTGGAGCGGATGAGGTGCAGAAGTTTCGTTTCTCCTTGAACGTTGAAGGCTTATGATAGACCAAATCGTTTGTTTGCTGCACTCACATCGAGAAATTTATTACCAGCATTTTGTTTATGAATTACACAAACTCCATACGTCACTTATATGCTGGTTCAATTAAAAATTCAGCTTCCTCCGTTCATGCCGCCTAAGCCCATTACCATTAACATTGATCCAGTTGCATACATTTCGATAACCACCATAAACCGATTCGACACTGTGCAATGTGATGATTGTTTGTTGCCGGGTGACACAGTTGCACCCTTGCCATACCGACAGTAGATTTGTACCTACTGTGAGAAGAATTAAACCAACCAATCACCGCTGGTTGTGTGATTCATCAACAGATTCGAAGGTGTGGTGACTCTGGTGAGTGTCACAATCCTCAATATTCTCTTCCCCGTTTACACTTTTTAGTCCATAGTAAAAAAATGCAATATTTTAGCCCACCAAATGAATAATTTATAATAAACTCATTTGCAAATCCGGCTCTACCAATAATTGCCAGCAAGCATTGTGCAATCCCATGGGTTCGAAAGAACTGTAATAAAGATGCACTTTCAATTTCTCACATCGCACACTCCCTCGCGTTGCGTTGCATCGGTCGGGCGGCATAAGACACACCGGCGGCGACGACACAGGAACTGGCTCAGGTGAAGGCTCGTATGTTCCTTGCGCAAGATCATCTACCGGCGATGCGCGTCTGGCTGGCTTGGCAGACGATCGATCATCTTTGTTTTCTGGTTTTTTTTTCTTTACTAGGTATATTTTTTTCGCCAACTGAAAGCCATCCGCTCAACATGAACGATTAATTAAGAGGCATCGTTCGCCGACGGCAGCATAACGCTTTAGCTTCTCGCCACAAACGGTGTTGCTGTCATTTGTGAGACACCTCCGCACGCAGTGAGAGGTGGTGTGGATTACACACTAAGAAATTGGCTATTTTGGGTGCTCATGGACCTCTACGGACTGATACGCACTGAAGCAATTGGACTGGCGAATTTCATTAAAAAGCCTAATGATTCTTAGCCATGAGAAATCAATTGGAAGAAACCGTTGGATAGCCTTATGAAGGAAACCGTTTTCAATCAAGCTAATTTATTATATATTCCATACGACAAAATCCTGAAATTCGTTGTTTTAGAGCTATGGAAAACAATGTTTTGGCCTTTGACCCGTAACGCAGGTTGATTACCTTTACGTGGTGCATTACGGGGTATTGAACAATAGTCCGAATTAATTCAAACTAGGGCACATATTTGTTTTTTTTTTTGCAGTCAAAGGAACATATTTTCGTCCTTATTACATTTCATGTCTTGTGAAAACTGACAACACTCGGATTGAGCCACCGAAGATGAGCTTGGAATGAGGAAAACATGGTTAGTCTTCATTTGTGTGAATTCTTATTTTCTATTTGATGTTCTATAGTTTGATGTGGTTACGACTAGGGTTCTGATGTATGGTCAGTATTGGAGGCATAGTTTGTTTTCTTTGCAATGAATCTGATTTTGACTGATAAAGGGGCGTGCCTTTGAAGAGTGCTCTCACTCCTCAAGGGTTTAAATAGCGGAAAGTTTCAATAAAGGTCGATTCATTGCCAACAAAACACACAATGGCAACTGTATTAACTCTGAACACTTCACCATTTCTCGATAGTGATGAAGTAACTCGACATGCACTAAACAAAGGATACGGGCTTTAGGGTAACGGGATGTTATGTTAGCCTAGCTCCTTCATTCGACCTATGTACCGAAACAAAATAATGTTGTTATCTGGATGACCGATTTAATTCAAAGCAATTAAGACATTATTACTCAATTTATAGTTGTTCACTTCCGCGTAATTGAGGATTTTATTACCTTTTAAGACACCATTATTTGACTGGTTAAGCTAAACAGATGATCTACACGATCTTCGAATGATCTAAATTTGGCTAAATTAAACCGATAAACCAAGTAACACATAGTCATACGTTCTAAATAGAGGTTCCAACCCGGGATATCCCGGGACAAAAAATCTCGGGATTTCCCAAATCCCGGGATAAGATTTTTCACCGTCTCTAAAATCCCAGGATTCCCGGGACACACATTTCTTACATATTTTTTCGCTTTGATACTTCCCAATAAATTTCAGTGTACCGTTTACGCGCATTCAATATAACCCATACAACGCCAACATACATATTGACTGTACCTTCATCGATGTTATGCATCATTCATGAAAATGCATCATTCCTTTTGTGTTAGTTCAGTAGGCATTCGCATTTTTGCCTACACATTTTACACACACACAAACACGCGCGCGCGCCAATACGACGCAAGCTGTCATTTCCATTCAAAACATTGTTTTCATTCACTGATTACTGCTTATGTGTTCATTGAATAATTTCGGATTGCCGTTACATCAAAGTAAGTGGTAATACAAAATTTGTGCTAATGTAGCCTTACATCCAATTATTTTAAAGGCATGGCTGAAATTTGGAAACACTTCGATAGAATTGCGGATGACAAAGAATAAGCACGATGTCGGAAGTGCGAGCAAATTTTGTCGTGCTAGGGCTCTTTGACCAGTGGCTTGCTCCGGCACATGAAAAACAAATACGACATGGATTCCAAACCCCCCACAAATCCTAGTGAGTCTGCTGCGAAAGTTAAATCATCCACACCGAATGTCCCAGTGACACAAGTATCGATGCTCAAGTTCGTTAAACGTCAGTCACTGGCGGAAATTGTAGCTCGGCTGGCAGCAGAGGACGGATTTTCGATCAATGCAATCACCAACAGCAAGTTCATCAGACAATCGATCGCAAATCGTGGATATTCTCTGCCAACGTCGAATACATCCGTCATGAAGCTGGTCGCCGAATACTATGGATACGCTCAGCAGCAAACGCGGGATGAAATAGTGAAGCGTATCGATAGCGGTGAACTAGTTAGTCTCACTTTGGACGAGTGGACAAGTCTATGCAACGAGCGCTACTTAAACGTAAATGCCCATTTTGCAGACGGATCATTCTACAACCTTGGTCTCGGCAAAATTCGTGGATCACTACCTGCTGAAAAGGTTTTGGAAATGGTCCGGAAATTCGGTATTAAGGATGGAAACATTGTAGCATCAACGACTGACGGAGCTCGAGTGATGACGAAGTTTGGAAGATTGTCGGATTACCTTCATCAGCAGTGTTACAACCATGCGATTCACTTGGGGGTTTGCGATGTCCTTTACAAGGATCAGCCACCGTTACCAATTGAAAATGAGGATTCAGATAGCGACGATTCGGATAGTGGTAACTACGATGATGAAGTTGTTCTTCGGGTAAATATATTGGAATGTTCACGTTCAAGACAACAGCTAATTTATTTCAATGAATGACTTGTACACCACGCGATTTGGAGAGACTCTGAATTATTCGAAATATTCGAAGAGTCTTGAATTTTTTCGAAAATCACCTGTTAAGAATGCACTGCTTCAAGAAAAAAAATCACGAAAATGTTACATAAACCACTTCAACTGTGTGTGGACGTCAAAACTCGTTGGAACTCGACTGGAACGATGCTGGAGCACTTCATTCGCGGTTTTGATTGCACCAAAGAGACTTTCCGAAGTAGGCCTTTCAGGTCTTATGTTGGACAGTGATTTCGAGGTTGCAAAAAACCATCTATAACTTTCTAATGGAAGTCCGTTTTCCTCTGCCCATGCAATTACTTGATCGATTCCCGATAAAGCTGCTTCATTTGAAATACATTTCAGATCAGAAACGTCATCCACATCAATCTGGTGTGATATTACGGCGATTATCATGGAGATGATTTCGAGAAAATCGCTATGTGAATACACTTTCACGCCACAAATATAAGAGTTAGTGCGATGCATTGCAATACGAAGTAGCAAGATTAATCCAGCACTTGATGTTTTTCATACACCACTTTTGAACCTTCTGAACAACTCATTTGTTGGTTCGAACTTTCTAGGTGATCGTGATCACGATATAAACTCGTTAAAATATGCAATATTTTACCTGCCCACTAGCGCCAAGTAGTGACCTAATTCCGAACCATACTCTTCACCATCTTGTAGCCCTTGACCTTCTGAATAACTTTAATGAAGGTGCGATTTTTCTAAAAATATTCTCTTTTACATGTGCAGTAGTGCTGAATTCCAAACTATACTCTCCACCTTTCCTTATCATTCTGAACTGCTTTGCTGAAAATTTGAACTTTCTAGGTGGTCTGAATCACGATATAGACTTGTTGAAAAATGCTCTCATTGATATGCTCACTAGCACCGCGTAGTGACTGAATTCCAAACGATATTTCTATTTTCTGAAAGTTCTTGACTTCTGAACAACTTTACTGAAGGTTTGATCTTTCTAGTTGGTTGCGATTACGATGTAAAATCGTTTAAAATGTTTCTTTTTTGCACGTACAATACTTACTCGATGATATTTGATCTACTTTGTGTAACACGACACTAAATTAGTGCAAATTTTTGTAAACCTGCTGTGGCGTGTCTTTTGGTACGGTCGAGGTTACACAGCAATATACACACGATGTTTCATTGCTTTCATAACAAACTAAACACTTTTCAAATACCTGCAGGTTTAACAGCGATTGACGTACACAATATAAAAATATATACTTATAATTGCAAAAAATTATGACATAGCTGCAACTTTTTGCAATTTCAAAGATTTTTTTTATTTTGGGGAATCTGTTGAAAGACAGTCTAACGAACCATTCTGGTCCAAATTCGGGGTGGAACTCGGTGGAACTTTTATTGAATCATTGATCAAATTTAGAGTTTCGTTTTTCTGTGGAGTAATTTCTTCAGAATAAATTGAGAACAAAATTGATACACTTGACGATTTCTCGATTCGATGTAGTTCGATGAATTTATTTTGGAATAAGATATTTTCCAGAATTTAGAAGTAATTAAGAATGTGTTCGATACATTGACATACATATTTGTACTTCCAAGACTACACTAGATTTGTTTAGGCTTTTATAAATTTTAAGACATTCGGCAATCACCCGTAAAACGCTGGTTCTTGGAACATTTTACCAATTCAAAAAACTCACGCTTTGAACACTCTGCGCCAGCCTTGATCACGTTCGGTTAAGCTCAACTTTTGCTTAGGGTCTTTTTTGAGCTTGTTAACATTTTATTTATCACTAGCTGAACCCGGTGCGTGCGCTGCTACGCTTGCAACTAAATGAAGGAAAATTTAATATTACTGTCACATTTATGTTTTTTTTTCGGTATGAGTTTTTTTTCTTGAATAAGCAGGGGTTCAAACTTCTATCAAAACATGCTTCTTACCCGAGAAATACACGTTTTGTGTTTAAGTAACCTGGATAATTCTCATTTTTGGTAGAAATTTGTGTTTTATGTGTATGGGAGCCCTCCCTTCCAGAGGGGGTGGTTTCTCAAGCCTCCATACAATCATTGTCTTCAAAACCCCCCACATGCCAAATTTGGTTCCATTTGCTTGATTAGTTCTCGAACCATCACACTGGGCTCTTCGATTATAATAAAAATTTGAGTTTCATTTGTTTGACCCCCCCCCCCTTCCAGAAAGGGGAGGGGTCTTGAACCACCATAGAAACATTCTTGCCTTCAAAACCCCCCACATGCCAAATTTGATTCGATTTGCTTGATTAGTTCTCGAGTTATGAAGAAATTTGTGTCTCATTTGTATGAGAGCCCCCCTTCCTGAGAGAGTAGGGGTCTCAAACAATCATAAGAACCTTCTCCAGCCCCAAAAACCCCTTCATATAAATTTTCACGTCGGTCGGTTCAGAACTTTCCGAGTCTATTAGGGTCTGATAGACAGACAGACAGAAATTCATTTTTATGCATATAGAAATCTAGCCTCCAAAAACCCCCATATGCTAAAAGTGGTTTCATTTACTTGATTAGTTCTTGAGTTATGCAGAAATTTGCCTTTTATTTGTATGGGACCCCCCCCCCCTTCAAAATGGGGAGGGGTATTGAACTGCCATAGAAACGTTTCTTGCCTCCAAAAACCTCAACATGCCAAATTTGGTTCCATTAACTTGATAAGTTCTCGAGTTATTCAGAAATTTTTGTTTCATTTGTATATGAGCCCTCCTTTCAAAGAAGGGAGTCAACTTAGAAACATTTCTTGCCTTCAAAAACCTCCACCTGCCAAATGTGGTTCCATTTGCTTGATTAGTTCTCGGGTTATGCAGAAATTTGTGTTGCATTTGTATGGAAACCCCCTTCCCTCCCCATTCCAGATGGCGGAGGAGTCTCAAACTTCCATAGAAACATTTCTCTCCTCCAAAAACCTCCACATGCTAAATTTGGTGCCATATGCTCGAATAGTTCTCGAGTTATGCACAAATTTGTGTTTCATTAGTATGAGAGCCCCCCTCTTACCGAAGGTGGAGGGGTCTCGAGTTACCTTAGAAACATTTCTTGCCTTCAAAAACCTCTACCTGTCAAATTTGGTTCCATTTACTTGATTCTTTCTAGAGTTATGCAGAAACTTGTGTTTAATTTGTATGAGAGCCCCGCCCCCCCCCCCTACCAGAGAGAGAGGAGGGGTCTTGAACTACCGTAGAACAATTTATTGCCTTTAAAATCCCCGCAAGCCAAATTTGGTTCCATTTGCTTTATTAAATCTAGAGTTATGAAGAAATTTCAGTTTCATTTGTATGACAGCACCCCTTTTAGGAGTGAAGAGGGGTCTCAAACCACCATAGAAACATTTTTCGTCACCAGAAAACCCCACATGCCAAATTTGGTTCCATTTGCTTGATTAGTTCTTGAAATATACAGAAACATCTGTTTCATTTGTATGGGAGCCTCCCTTTCTAGAAAGGGGAGGGGTCTCAAACTACCATAGCAACATTTTTGGCCTCCAAAAACTTCAGCATGCTAAATTTGGGTTCCTTTGCTTGATTAGTTCTCGAGTTATGCAGAAATATGTGTTTCATTTGTATGGGAGCCCCTTCTTTCAGAGAAGGGAGGGGTTTCTTACTATCTTAAGAACCTTCCCCGGCCCCAAAAACCCCTGCATACATAATTTCACGCCGATCGGTTCAGTAGTCTCCGAGCCTATTAGGGCCAGACAGACAGACAGACAGACAGACAGACAGAAATCCATTTTTATATATATAGATTCAGTTCAAAAAATTTAAGATAGTCATTTGCACTGCCGCTCTACTAATTATGTACAGTTAGGTGTTGGACTTAATTTGAAATCGTTGAAAATTTCAAAATTTAAATCAGTCTGGTGAGCATATGGAAGTCGTGCAATTTTCAAATTTATAGGCCGGGTCCGAAACTGAGCCATGGTTCTCATACACTTCTTATTGGAAGAGCCTTCATCGAACTGTATTTAGCGTTGTGAGCGTAATTGTGTAAATAAACCACATCTTTGACGAAAAGTTCAATACTCAATCTTCCCGAAACTGACGATCATTTAACTTTATTCACTAGTACACACCTCCGAAAACGAAACCCGTTGCTAGAAATAATGCACTCCCACGCGGAGCCGGTTGGAAAGTATCTTCCTCCCATTCTCTAATGGTAAATCGATTGGTGTTTATGCAAATGAAACATCGTTTCGAGCATTGTTCTCCGTGTTTTCACCTTAATCCGTGCTTCTCTGGATCACTGGGGTCTCCTCCGTCTCCGGCAGAACCAGAGATTCCACTCATGTTCTCTTTGTGGATCTCTCAAATCCCCCTCTCCCTGCGGGCTTAACGCGTGATTCCACCGATTGCATCCATTATTGTTGTCCCCAAAAGGGCAAAACAATTTTATTATGTTGTTCGATTGTAAAACAGGCCTGAACGGTACAAATGTTGCTGTACAGCCGAAATGGTTTCCCATGATGTTCTATGTTGGAGGTTACACATAGCAAAGGTGTAATTACTTCGGCTACCGAAGCGTTAATTTGGGCAGGAATTGAAGGTTCCGTTTGACACTTTCGTCTCGTTGGTTAGCTGGCTAGCATGGCCCATTTGCATCACCAGCATTTAGCAATAGATTTAACCTTTTCACCGCCACCGCACTGGGGCAGGGATCATCTTCCCATGATGTTGACGAAGGCACAGAGGTTGAGGAGGGAAAACATCAACTTCGTGATTTGATTTAAATTCGTTGCTTTTCTATACCCGAGGTACATCCATTTAATCTATATCAAATGGCAAGCCAAATAGGAGCGGCAAAAAATGAAATAGAAGTCACATGCGAGGCCACCACGATGGATCCGAACTGGCCTTTCGCAAAGCGCGGGTGAAGCGGTTTCAGTGCATAAAGGTGGATTTAGCCAGATTGTTCCCATGGTGGAGAAAAAACATTTATTGTATAGTGAAACTGACCTCCATCGAGCAGGAAATCAAAAATCAAAACTAGACTCGTCGATTTTCTGAGCCACACTCGATAGCGACAGTTGTTGTCATGCGGTTATTTTCCACATAATTTCCCACCGGTTGGAGATTAAGCAAAACATGATGGGTCTGTGTTGTCGCCAGCCGGTGCCATCGAGAACAGTGTGTGTATCTTATAGAGCGAATCACAGCCGGCAAAGCAGCACTTCGTGTACGAAAATCCTCTGACAGCATAAGCATGCGCACGCGCGAGCTAGTTCCCGCTTCCCGTAATTGGACAACTTGTACCGTGGTCGGTCTTTGCACCAGGTTCGGTTCCGGACTTATGGTCACAATAAGTGCACTCATTTTCCAACCAGACCTTAATGCTCATTTCTTCACTTTTGCCTACTCTGCCGCCGCACTGGAGTTCAGTCGGATGGACGTAACCTTCGCCTTGCAGAGCGACTGCGGTTCAGCATTTAGCTTTTGCCGATGGTTAACCATTTCTTTCGCGGCCAGTGATTCCACCTGAAGCGCGGCGACGGTGACGACAATCTTCAAAAGTGATGGACATAATTATGATGACAATACACCTTTTTCTTACTGCTCTTCTTGCTTCGATGTGCGTGTGTGTGCTCTATGGAAAGTGGTTCGATTTGACTTGGCTAGGTTCGTCGCTTCAGGCCCGGGTATGACTTGGCTACGGGGCTCAACCTTGTAGACAATTGAATTGTTTTGTTTTGGGACAGGTAATTTTCTAAACACTGCACGAAAGATTGGGCCTTTTCCATCGTGTCACGGTAAATTACCTCATACGGTTTTTAAGAGTACAGTTTTAATTGATTTTGTCACACGTCTGCTGGCAAGGTTTTGGCACCCGCGGATTTTGATGCTTTGTGTTTGCAACTACAGTTTATTTGGAAAATTCAATGCGTTTTTTCATGATTGCTGTGATGGATAAAAGGTGGTTGATTGATACAACAGCAAGTGTTTTACAACAAATGAATTTGAATTCATGTAGGCTTACATCTTGTCGCCAACAGCAACCGCTTTGGACATTCTCGGGTACTTTTTAGTTTTTTTTTTAGTTTCTTGATTATCGAGATTTTCAGCCCTGGGCTGGTTCATCTCCCGTCGTAGTCACTCAAATACCTTTTTAGGTATTTTTGTAACTTGTCCGGAGGTGAGATTCGAACTCGTGACTTTGGCGTTAGATGTATGGATGTTAACCACTACGCCTGGGTCACCCCCTTTCTCGGGTACTTTTTTCTAACAGACGGTTCTGATTTTGTAAACAAAGAGGGGAAGTAAAATTCGAACCTAAATTTCTCAAAACTCTCAGCATGAATTATAATTCCCCTCTTTCTTTACAAAATCAGATACGTCTGTTTGAAAAAGTAATTGAGATTTAAGTAACATCATCCGAAATATGTAGCGGTACGCGTTTGGTTGCATCCACGTTCTTAGGGTGAATGCTGTCAATTTTGACCTTTCGTGGATTAATCTGGTTTGTCAAAGTTCGCGGTGAAAAGGCATATACTCATGAAGGCGACAACAGTAACAGTGCATGGATTATTAAGATACACCGATGAAAAGAAGCATTGAATTTTCTGCATCATCCATTGCACATAAGGGGAATGCTAAATTTGGCAGAAAATAATCAAATATTTCATGTAAATTTATGCCAGATAACGCCTGAATCTAGCCTGTTGTATGAAAGATTTCAAACATTGTTGTATGGGGCATGAACAATTGCAAACAATTTCGTTGCTTACGCCTCCTTTGGCTTGGAATTGAACGAGGAGAAATTTTACGCGCTTGTTAAAATGAATTATTTTTTTTCTGTGTAGAAGATTGAAAATCGATTGATATAACGTCATATCGATAACGGTTTGTACTTTTCGTCGAGGAAGTATTTCTTCAGGCCATCTCTAACGGTTGTGAGTGATAGGGTGGAGATTGCCCAGTTCACATCAAGGAAAGTCACTAGCAATTCAGAATTAATGGGAGGGCCAATTATCAGAAACCACTTCCTCAGCAATTCCAGAGTTTCAAGAAAGATTCAGGTTTCTCCATCACGTGAATACCGTTGCTTGACATTAGCTGTTCAATAGCCCAAATCAAGATAGAGACTGGAGATTGTCTTTATTGCTATAAGGGACCAGGATGGCAGTCTTCTGTTCCGCACGGCTGCTGTAGTGCTGTGTCTGGAGAAGGTTGTGCTTCAGGGACATCTTTTGAAATTCAATCCCCAATCGAACAATGAATCCCCTTGACCCTCTGACTCCATCCCCGATTCACCCCGTCCCATCTGTGTGAATCTGTGTGTGTTGGTTTAAATCAATATCGTTTAACGGCGGGCGCAAGGGTTATTATTAACAAGGTATGTACGATAGCATGATTGTCTTATAAAACGTAAAATGCTTCAACCCTCCCTATGAATCAAGAAACAATGCTATTATAAAACCTTTGCTTCTTACCAGCCCAATGCTGAATTTTATTTATCGGTTCATCCGGTTTCAAATATCTGTAAACATGCTAATGTGGCTCGTAATCACGGTATTTCACTGGTGGTTGTCTAGATCGCTTGACTAGTTCAGATGTGGATTCAACATCGGTAGCATTTGAATTTACTTCGACTAAAGAATCTGGGTGCAGTTCTTCGTTGAGGGATGAGTCGTAACCTATTTTTTTCAAATGGGCCAAACTCCTTCAATACTGTTTACCACTTTCCTGTGACTGGATTAACGAATCCGTTCCTTCTTTACGACAAACGATGAACTCTTCGTTACTGAAATCCGTGTCCAGCTTATTACATTTTCTCATTTTTTTCGCCATCACAAGATCACCTTGTCTAATAGAGCTCTCCTTTGCACCACGTCTTTTATCTGCGTACAGCTTTCCTTTTTCCTTCGTTAAAGTATCCCTTTCTCTCACACCTGCATCTCCTTGAAATGATGAAACAGCTGGAAATTTACTTCTTATACGGTGTCCAAACATAATCTCACTTGAAGATTTACCAGTAGTCGGATGATTTGTAGCATGGTAGGTACACACAGAAAAAAATAATTAATTTAACAAGCGCGTAAAATTCCCCCCCGTTTAGCCAAAGGAGACGTAAACAACGAAATTGTTTGCAATCCTTCATGGGCCATACAACAATGTTTGCTATCTTTCATACAACATGCTAGATTGAGGCGATATCCCAGACATTATGAAATATCCCATTATTTTTTGCAAAATCTAGCATTTCCTCTATGTGCATTAGATAACGCAGAAAATTCAATGTTTCTTTTTATCTGTGTACAGTTAATATCACCAATCCCGTCCGAGTTCTTGAGCTATGCGCAGTCGTTTCAAAATCAAACGGTTCTGTCGTTCAACTTCCTCGTTCGATTGAGGCCAATAGGGAATGGTGTTCATGAGTTTAATACCGTTTGTTTCACAGATTTTTTTCAATTCAGTGCATTCTCCACTGAGTTAGGGGCATTGTCAGCTTTCATTATGCATGGAATTCCGTAACGAATAAACATTGTCGAAACTTCCCTTATAAAATCGCTGGTAGTTGTTGTCCTCATTTCACATACCTCCATGAATCGACTATAACAGTCAATTACTGCTAATAGATGCTGCCCTTCTGGCAAAGGACCAAGAAAATCCAAAGCTATTCTGTGCCAAGGATATCTGGGAAGCTGACTTGGCTGCATCGGCTCAGGGCATTCTAGGAAGCCGACTAGAGTACAGCCTCTGCAATTTTGTACGAATTGCTCCACCTGTGTATCCATCTTTGGCCACTACAAATGGGATCTTAAGTGATGTTTCATCATTGTCATGCCAGAGTGGCCTGCATGAGCAGTTATTAAAACTTTACTTCTGAGAGACATTGGAACGGCAAAGGGTAAATGCATCCTTTTTTTTTTTGGGGAAATGCTCCTTAAACTTTGGAAAAATGCGCCTTAGATGCGTTTGCCCGGTATAATGCAATCGGAGGCATTTACCTTCTGGTTAGCGTTTGCCGGTTGTTTTGACGGGTCTTCAGTTTCATCAAGATTGTATAGTTTTGACGGGTTTTAAGTTTCTGAATTTAAGAGTCGTCAAAACGAAATTAAGACTCGTCGAAATGAAATTAAGACTCGTCAAAGTGAAATTTAAACCCGTCAAAACTACCTCTGCTATACAATCTTGAAGAAACTTAAGACCCGTCAAAACAACCGGCAAGCGCTAACCAGAAGGTAAATACCTCCGATTGCATTATACCGGGCAAACGCATCTGAGAAGCATTTTTCCAAAGTTTAAGGAGCATTTCCCCAAAACGAAGGGTGCATTTACCCTGCTGCCCATTGGAACAACGATTCGATCTCTCCGAAGCAGAACTCCTTCTAGTTCACTAAGTTCATTAGCGATTACACGAGATTGATTCAGTAGATTTTGTAGCTCTTCATTAATCAATAACTCTAGTACTTCTTGAATTTCTGAATCTGTCTTGCTACCTGCCACAATATCGAGCCAGCACAACGCAGACGAATGCGTTGCATGCGTAACTACTTCTCGAACAAATATTTCTTCTGCAGGGTCAAACGGTATTGGTTCTTGAAAAGCCAGTCGAGACAGGGCATCGGCATCGTTATTTTTGTCTGCCAAAAATACAATCCTGTAATCAAAAGCTTGTAGGCGCAATACCCACCTTTCAATACGCGAGCATGGTTTTGATCGTTTGGAGAACAGGAAACTTAATGCTTTGCAATCCGTAAAGATGTCAAATTGTTTTCCCAGAAGATAATATTGTAAGCGTTCTACGCCCCACACTATTGCCAGGGCTTCCTTCTCCGTCTGATAATATCGATGCTCTGTATCGGTTAATGTTTTGGAAGCAAAACTAATAACACAATGTCTATTATCTTCGTCAAACTAAATTAAGATGGCACCTAGCCCATATGGTCTAGCATCAGTGATCACAGCTGTACGGTCTTCAACTCGGTAGAAACCCAGATTTTCAATTCGTCCCAAAGCCTCTTTGATAGCAATGAAAGCAAATCAGAGTGATAATTGGCTGCGCAGAAATGTGACTTTTACAGTGAATTTAATGGAAAATTTATCTTAATTTCAAAAAATCAGATCTTCTTCTAGTAAGTTTTCTTTTTGACATTTTTTTGACAGCTTTAAAAAGAAATTCCAAAATTTTAGCTGCCACCCGTTAGTTAAAGAAGAGCGAACCGGTCGATCTTACTTTGGTTCGTAGTAGCCTATTGCTACAAACAGTGAATAAGGAGTGTATCGAATATAAGCTATCCACATACATTTGCGTTGTACGCATGTATTTGTGAAGGTTTTTTATGCTCTGAACACTGCATGCTGTGCGTTTGACTGTCAGCTTTCTTTTGTTTACTTGTTTGTGCGGTTCAAATTCTGCGTTTTCAAAATGTCGCGTATTGAAAAGGAAGTGAAAATTAAGGTTCTGGACACATGGCTAAGTGAGAAGGGTATTACTATGCGAAAATTGGCGAAGCGGTTTGGAATTCATCATGCGAGTGTTAAAACCATCATTAATAAGTTTGGGGAACACTATTCTTTGGATGAGCTACCAGGAAGAGGCAGAAAACCCGGTTCTTCCAACCCGAAACTGGAGCAGAAAGTGGTATCTCTAATCATGAAGAACAAGACAATGTCAATACGTGATTTGGCCAAAAAAGCAGGAACGAGTGTCGGAATGATCCAGCGTATCAAGAGGCGAAACCACCTGAAGACCTACAAGAAGCAGAAAATCTCGAAACAAAGTGCAGAACAGAAGAAGCGAGCAGCAACAAGGGCCCGTAGATTGTATTCGCGTCTTTTTCAGCATCCGCATGCATGCGTTTTGATGGACGATGAGACCTATGTAAAGGAGGACTCAAAAACCCTTCCAGGTCCACAATACTTTACTGCCGTCGTTGGGGAGGATGTGAGCAATACGGACAGGTCGATTCAAGTGGAGAAATTCGGTTGAAAGGTACTGGAATAGCAAGCAATATGTTCCTGTGGATTGAAGTCAACCATTTTTTACACTACCGGAACTATAAATGCGGAAATCTATCGATCTGAGTGTCTCCAGAAGACATTGTCGCCTTTATATAAGAAGCATAGTACACCTCCACTGTTTTGGCCGGATTTAGCGTCGGCTCACTATGCCAAAACCACTCTCAATTGGCTTGCGGAAAAGGGTATAGATTTCGTTGAGAAAAATATCAATCCACCAAATTGCCCTCAGCTTCGACCCATCGAACGTTACTGGGCAATAGTGAAGAGGGTCTTCAAGAAGACTGGTAAGGCAGCTGGGAACATGCAGGAGTTCAAAAAAATTTGGGCTCAAGCGTCCAAAAAATGCGATGCAACACTTGTCCGGAACTTGATGATGAGCATTCGATCCAAAGTTCGAAAATTCGTGAAGGAATAACTTAAATTTCATCCGGTCTTCATTATGTTCAAGTTGAACCTCGTACAATAAAGGATAAATTTTTTGTATGAATAAAATATCGGTTTTCAACATAATTTGAAAGAAAGTTTGTGGATACCTTATTTTCGATACACTCCTCAATAGTTTCTTACAGTTGGCGTTGGTATCACAGTACACAGTACAGTGCATGAATGACACTACACATTCATGCTTTGCTGAAAAATGAGATTGGTGAGTAAATAGATTGATTTCTTTTCGTAATAATGCTTGCTTACCTTTAATAATAAACAAACATCACAAGCTGTTTCACTCGGGTGTCAATGCTAAGATTTCGGTTAGGATGAACTGTGAGTGGTGAGATAACCAAGAAGCACACACAATATCTTTCAAATTCAATGCTTACTTTTCATGTCTCATTTAAGTAATTCTGAAGAATAAAAAAACAAATTTCGTTATAGCAGAGTTTGTTCTTCACGTATTACGGGATTCTCGATATTTCATTAACGAGTCAGTCAGTCATTAATTACTGACTTACAGTAAATCAGTCAGTCAGTCAGTCAGTCAGTCAGTCAGTCAGTCAGTCAGTCAGTCAGTCAGTCAGTCAGTCAGTCAGTCAGTCAGTCAGTCAGTCAGTCAGTCAGTCAGTCAGTCAGTCAGTCAGTCAGTCAGTCAGTCAGTCAGTCAGTCAGTCAGTCAGTCAGTCAGTCAGTCAGTCAGTCAGTCAGTCAGTCAGTCAGTCAGTCAGTCAGTCAGTCAGTCAGTCAGTCAGTCAGTCAGTCAGTCAGTCAGTCAGTCAGTCAGTCAGTCAGTCAGTCAGTCAGTCAGTCAGTCAGTCAGTCAGTCAGTCAGTCAGTCAGTCAGTCAGTCAGTCAGTCAGTCAGTCAGTCAGTCAGTCAGTCAGTCAGTCAGTCAGTCAGTCAGTCAGTCAGTCAGTCAGTCAGTCAGTCAGTCAGTCAGTCAGTCAGTCAGTCAGTCAGTCAGTCAGTCAGTCAGTCAGTCAGTCAGTCAGTCAGTCAGTCAGTCAGTCAGTCAGTCAGTCAGTCAGTCAGTCAGTCAGTCAGTCAGTCAGTCAGTCAGTCAGTCAGTCAGTCAGTCAGTCAGTCAGTCAGTCAGTCAGTCAGTCAGTCAGTCAGTCAGTCAGTCAGTCAGTCAGTCAGTCAGTCAGTCAGTCAGTCAGTCAGTCAGTCAGTCAGTCAGTCAGTCAGTCAGTCAGTCAGTCAGTCAGTCAGTCAGTCAGTCAGTCAGTCAGTCAGTCAGTCAGTCAGTCAGTCAGTCAGTCAGTCAGTCAGTCAGTCAGTCAGTCAGTCAGTCAGTCAGTCAGTCAGTCAGTCAGTCAGTCAGTCAGTCAGTCAGTCAGTCAGTCAGTCAGTCAGTCAGTCAGTCAGTCAGTCAGTCAGTCAGTCAGTCAGTCAGTCAGTCAGTCAGTCAGTCAGTCAGTCAGTCAGTCAGTCAGTCAGTCAGTCAGTCAGTCAGTCAGTCAGTCAGTCAGTCAGTCAGTCAGTCAGTCAGTCAGTCAGTCAGTCAGTCAGTCAGTCAGTCAGTCAGTCAGTCAGTCAGTCAGTCAGTCAGTCAGTCAGTCAGTCAGTCAGTCAGTCAGTCAGTCAGTCAGTCAGTCAGTCAGTCAGTCAGTCAGTCAGTCAGTCAGTCAGTCAGTCAGTCAGTCAGTCAGTCAGTCAGTCAGTCAGTCAGTCAGTCAGTCAGTCAGTCAGTCAGTCAGTCAGTCAGTCAGTCAGTCAGTCAGTCAGTCAGTCAGTCAGTCAGTCAGTCAGTCAGACGCTTCTAGAGACTCTAACTTCACCAAGTCCAGCTATAATAATTTTAGGTAGATTATAATACATTGCTTTTTAGAACGTTGAACTAGCTTTTCGCAGATATTAGTTCCAGTTGTTAAATAGTTTGTAGAATTTTGTTGAAAAAATTTAAAGTTTACGAAAAACAGGAGTCTGTTCGAGCATCTGCAGTGAACGGTTCTGTCGATGCTCTGTTGCGCACTATTTCGTTATCGGGTAGATCGCGTTGTCTATTGTTTCGGTTACCTGGTGGTTCGCCAATGGTGGGGATTATTACTATTTATTATTCATAGGGGCCAATTTTAGAAATCGAGTCGACCGTCACTTTGCTCGGCAGATCAATTTTGATATTACAGATGTCGAGATCGAAAAAATTTTGTCGAATTGGCCGACTCAATCGATCGCTCGGAAGCTAGTGACTGATTTTATAATAATGTTTATAATTATTATAATTTTTCCTGTAAGAGTTTGTTGTGATATGCGTTTTTCATCGGTTCGTGGTAATTGACTTAGCAAGCTAAGAACTCGTGCTACCTTCATAGACATCTGGAGTTGGAAGTTGGATGGGATTGTGCGGGAGGCTTTCCTTGGCGAAAATGCATATGAATATTAATATGTATAGTGGTCATTGGGAGTGACGAAGCTAAGAAAATTAATGCACTCCTTCGTTGTCCACACAGGCATTTCCTACTTATATTCATGTTCCAAAATCCAACGGTGTAGTGCCTTTCCTTGAGTGGGAGCTTGTCTGCCGGTTGGAACATGAGCACTAACTCTTGTCCTAGCCTTTTATGGCTTATGGTTATAGCGCCATTAGTCGCTTTCTGAAAAGAGAAGGACGCGCCGACACAAAGTCATACGCTCATACACATACACACATACAGGCACACTCTCACACACTTACACTCACACACACACATGCACACACACGCACACACACACTTACACTCACACATTCACATATTCATGGTTTGTAAATAGCTTTAGATGAACCAAACGGTCAATAAAATTATGTACGATTAAAGGAACTTCCCCCGATGAACAACAAACGTTACGGGAGCTTAAACTCTACTGATATCAAAACTATTAAAAGTAAAAAGTACTTAGCTGAATTCCATTTAATTACATGTCCGATCCAAAAAGTACGATCAGGCAACTAGCATCGAAAAATGCCCATAACCTCCAGCTGAAGACTGAAGACACAGGTATCGTTGGATCGCACAATTGCTTCATAATCCGGCTAGAAGCACAGAATTAAGTCCAGTTTATAATTACGAAACATTGTCGAAAAACTTCACATGCTAGATTTCAAAGAAACGATTGATCCACATCGCAGGGCATTGAGCAAGGCACACACATTCGTAGCAAGGACACCGTTGGGGCAACGCACAAAGTATGATGGTGGTCGGTTAGCACTCCCGTAACGATCTATGGAAGCACACTCCGGAGAGCACTCCACGACCGAAATGTAAAAAAAAATACAAATAAAAATAAAATCAAAACGGAGCAAAAATGACAAGAGAACTTTTTCTCACGTCTCGCTTCGAGCTCAGCACACTACGATCTTCTTCTTAGTAGTTCAAGCAGGAATATCCCAAAAAAAAAATCACGATCAAACCTCTTCGAAGTTTAAGATCATATTTCCCAAAATTTAAGGAGAGAACTTCCCAGAAAATCTGGAGAGGACTTCTAAGAGCTTCTGGAAGAAATTTAGAGGAAAGGGGTTTCCATCTCACCTCGTTTAATAGATTTAATCGGTAAGAAAACTTTCCTGAAGTTTGGCAGAGTAGAATAAAAAATTTCAAGAAGTTTATCAATATACCAAAAAAGTTTTCTTCCAAAATTCAGCGAATCCTCCAAAATTTCAAAAATCTAAAATCCTCGGTTCTGAAAAAATCCCCACTTAGGGTACCAGAAGATTAGGAAAAAGATTGATTTTTTTACCAGAAGGTCAGAGAACTTTGAGATACAATCGTTGAAGTGAGATCGATCAATGCATATTCATACAGCAACGTTTGAATGTTGAATGTATGAAATTAATGCTGTCAATAGCTTCAGTATCATTACGCATAAATTGGTGATAACTAGATAATAACCCCTCTTCTGAATCAGTTTTGAATTAGATATCGTCTTTGGTTCAGATATTAATTAATAACTTCTACGAAAAGTACTTCAAATCACGACTTTGGAACAGCGTCACAATGAGGTTTTCTGAATAACAAAAACATTACAGAACAAGAGTGAAAAATGTAAATTCTTACTCTTCGACTGTCAAAAATGACAGCTAAATTGATGAAAGTCCTGAATTACTGCATGATGTAATATTTCAAAGACATTTTGAAAAATTTCAACACTACCGTTAACAGTTGAGTACCGTTGCCGACTTGATCAGTTTCAGTCAGCATCTGTAATGCGCAATTCCGCTCGACTCGATAGTGACAAGTGTCGAGTCGAGTTGTTCGACTCGAGTTCTATAATTAACCCCATAGTATGGTTCACGATACTCGCCGTGTCACCTTATCAAATACCCTTATCCTTTATCGTATTTTGTGCGTGACTCCAGCAGCATCCTTACTGTTGGTATAAATCGGATTAAATCGTAAATCAAAACTTATTTCAATATATTATTAGACAGTTTATCGTTTACCATAACGAACTCTGCTGTCACCCAGTCCTGCTATGCAAAACTGCATGTGATTTATCGTGGAAATGCAGAGTTGTAAATAATAATAATCAATGTTTCACTATTTTGTTGAAGTTTTCAGTTCTGCTGGTTTAGCATTAATCTATTTATTCCACAATTGCTGTAATTTTCTGAATGGATATTTGCTCATTATGTCGTTAATATAGTTGGTGCTGTTTTCAGCCCATAGTCAGGATGTTTATATTTGTAAATATTTTTGAAACAGGATTTCAATGAAAAAGTGCGCAGAATAAGTCACTGTCACGGTACACGAGTTGAATTTTAAATTTAAATAAATAGACCTTACATTCATAAGAAAATTATTCCTGATACAGTTGTTGTGAATGTTGATAGTTCAGTCAAACAACTTAGTTTTACGTAATTCCTAAATTTTTTTGACGAGATTGAGTTTCATCAATCGCGTTGAGATAGTGGAAACAACCCTTCACGATTCATCACAAAACCAACTCCTGCAAAACACCTAAAAGGTATCGAGACTGTTCCTCGTGTTGATTAATTGTATCAAAATCCGAAATCTTTCGCCGCAGCGTGAAATCACAGTAAATAAACAGTCTGTCTCGTTGCAAACGGTTTCTTACCTATTTCTCTCTAAATCTGTTAAGAAACTCAAAGTCATTTTAGCATCGGCATTTTTCCGACTCAGTTTGACCAGCTTGCCACTTTTTTTTCGTTGGCAGTTTTCCATCAATTAATGTTAGTTCCAGTTGGTTACCGCGGTGCATCCTTCGGTTCAAACAAAATGTGCATCCACACTCTGCCGACGAAAATGCAACGTCATTCCGTTGTCATAAAGGCAAATCTGGAATCGATCGATGAAGTTAGAATTGCGCATTCCTGCTGCCCTGCTAGTAGTGGCATGGTCAGTTAGCAGAAGAAATGACAAAAATTGTATGATTGATGACACTTTCTTCGGCGATTGGTCATGGAGGAAAAAGTGCTCGATCATTTGATTGATTCGCAGCAACTGGACGCAGGGACTTCAAAGGCAGCCAGGTTTGTGAGAAATTGGGACAGTCTCCGGGGTCAGATGGTTCCCAAAGCGATAAGCGAGAGTGTTTTCATTACGTTTGCAGGATTACGTTTGGACCTATTGGAAGATCTGCGTGACAAAGGACGCAGGGACACCCTCTACACGTAGGGATAATCCTCATTATCGTTGTCCTTATTAGTT
This sequence comes from Aedes koreicus, assembly GCA_024533555.2. NCBI lineage: Eukaryota > Metazoa > Arthropoda > Insecta > Diptera > Culicidae > Aedes > Aedes koreicus. The sequence continues at coordinate 92,853 of JAHHFK020004967.1, forward strand.
GGAATAATGACACCCTCTACTGCAAACAAGAAACTCGAGATGAAAAGGATATGAAAGGTGAGCCCAGACCGAATGGCATTGAAGAAACGGAAAGGACCAATTTGATCATGCAATGCCTGTAATGTTCGTTTGTTTGTTTGAACGGCTGAAGGATGCTGATAGTCATCGATTGTCAGGAGGTCTTTTGTAATGCAAAATTGTAAATGAATGGTTGGAATTTGTTGGAAACTGCTGAAAGTGGCACTTGAACGGGGAGAGTGGACTTTCTTGAGAGTTTTGTTGCCTTGCTGAAGTAGGATTTAATATTGATCGGAAGTTTGTTTTTTGAAAGCATTTGTCCAATGGCTTGTTTCTAACGAACAAAAGAAGTTTTAAAATACACTTTTGGTCATTTTTATGTACAATGGGATAAAATTGCTTGCTGATATCATACATACCTTATTTTGAATTTATTCAAAAGCGTTAATTTGATCAGGGTGCGGACATGATACGAAATTTTAATAAATTATTCATTAAATAAGGTTTATTATTTCTGGAGGGGCCAATGTTTGCAAAATAGAAGTATAAATGACGATAAGAAAGAAAAAAAATCCATTTTATTTCACTACCGTTTTGCTGTCATGTGCTAGGTAAATAGAAAGCTACGAGATTTTATCTAAAGTGTGCAATGTACTATTTTCTTTCTCATAGGTCAATTTTTTCACCTTGTCGATGGTAAGCGGGCTTATTCCATACTGTGGCCTGCATGTGAGACCAACAATTTGACCAGTAGTGAAAGTACACAAAGGGTGTATTCGATAAAAATGGGACACACATTACTCACCAAAACTGAACCGATTATCGGATTTTCTTGAATTTTCCAATTGAATTTTCAGGGAATGAAAATTTCTTTATGAGTCATGTTTTACGAAATTCATTTTAATCAATTTCATCTCCCATTCCGAATGTCCGTACCTCCCTTTACACTCCACCCATCATATTTTACAAAACTAATTTTTCCAGTGTTTTTGTTGTGTTCACCCAAATTTTCTTCAACTTTAGCTCTGTTTGAATAGTTTTGAGATGTTGCGAGGTTCCATCTTCAAAATCGCCCAGCATTTTTTAATTCAATGAAGCTCCAGTGAATTTGGTGGATTCATATCTTTTGGTCAAAATTGACTCCGTTGGCTCGGTACCACTCCAAAACAAAGTTGATCGTTTGTGCTTCCTTATGAATTGCAAGAGACGCTTCTTAAGGCAATCTTCCGTGTAAATCGCCCCGTTGATTTTTCCGGAAGCGACGAAGGGAGTGCTTATTTCACCACATCCGAAAATAGCTTGCCGGATCAGGAACTTCTTCGTAGAATCCGATAATTTCTTCTTTCGAGAACATCTTCCGGAACATCGAACTTGAAATTTGCTACAAAATATTCTTGAACAGAAAGCTGACGGAAGCCGGCCTTGACGTAAGTTTAGTCATCCATCACGATGCAACATGATTTGGTGAGCAACTTCAAGTAATGTTTATGGGGCGGGTTTTTGCATCGTTGTTTTGCTTTTCATTCCGGATTGAGGCTTTTTGCACCTTGTAAACAAGTTACCCAGCACGCTTAATGCTTTTCTGCACAAAACCGACTGACACATTGGACTTTCTAGCGACATCTCGAATTGACATTTTTACTGCCCACTGGACAAGTTTTCAAACCACTCCCTTCCTTCCTTCGGGCACTCAGACGCTCCTTGAAGGGTTTTATCGCACGAGACACAGTTGTATTTGCCTTTCCAACCTTTTTAGCGATCCAACGACTCTGGATTTTGATTGTAAGCGTAAGATTGTAAGCCAATTTTTCGTTTTGACAACATAACTGGAACTACTAGTATGAATAGCTATGAAACTTGACAAATGTAAACAAAACACTATGAATAAGATTTGCTCAAAATTCAGGTTTATTATTCATACGGTAATAAATCAACAGAAGATTAACGGTATGCTATTTTTATCGAATACTCACTTTAGACTACTTAATCTCTTTTGACCCTTCATACAGCAGTGTGTTGAAAAGTGCCGGTAAAAATCAATTCATCTACTCTCAAATGTGCTGAAAATTAAAACAACCTCTCCGGATCCAATTATCTTTGTGAATTTGAATTTTGAAATAACTGTAGTCTCTAGATCAGAGCAACCACTTAGTTTAGAAGCCGTTTTTTTTTCCGAATCAACTTTACAGAGCCAAGTTTTCATATTTATATACATCAATTATCTTTAAACTAACGTTGAGGGGATAGAACAGATAGCTCGCGGCCGTCTCGAGGTTAATAGGAATAACAATATAAAGGATGGGAAAATGGGCGGGTATTTGAAGTATGTTTAACATAACACTTTTATTTTAAATTCGATATTGTCAAAAACTTAAAACTATACAACTTTTGGCTTCTTTTGACTTTGACTTGATCATTATTGAGAAAGAAAAAAAAACACACAAACACAGATAAAAGAAAACTTAAAAAAACCATACCGGTTAAACTAACTACAATCTAAGGCTAATGTTATTCAAAAACAAATAAATGAGTTTCATAAACTCCAGGTCACACAGAGCCAAAATATCTCGAACTGGTACTTTGGGTTGTCTACCTCGAGCCCGGAGGGAATCATAAAGCTCAGATCTGACTCCACGATGCTCAGCACATGACCAAATAATGTGAGAAGCAAACACGATTGAAAATATACGGTGAAGGACTGATATCCTGTGTTATGTACAAATGGTACAAAGTCATGAAGCGAGTTTGAGGATTCAACTCGAGCAGCTTTACAAAATTTTCGATTACCTGGGGGTTCATTACTTCACACCTGGTGAGGAGCCGGAAAGATAATTCTGTAAACCGATCCGAGAGTGGCAACATGCCAGCGAGCACTTTAAGACTCATCGTGTGCGTCGAGTGCATGCAACCTAACGCGATACGAAGACACCGATAGTGAATACGTTCCAGTTTAATGAAGTGCGACCGAGCCGCAAGACAAGTTCAAGACACGTTGTCAAGATGGGAGATGGTGAGAAGTTCCTGCGAATCAAGTCTTACGATGGTACGAATTTCATTACCTGGCGATTCCGGATTCTGGCATTTCTGGAGCAGTGAGAAGTTGTACACTGCGTCGAGAAGGAAGCTAGTGAGGAAGATTTCTGGGAAATCCTGGAGGCGGATGTGGCTGCAGTGAAGCAAGAAAAAGAGCAGAAGAAGGCAAAACGCAAGAAGGAAGATAACAAGTGTCGCTCGGTTCTCATTGGTGCTGTTGCAGATAGGCATTTTGAATATATCAAGGACAAGAAGACTCCGAAGGAAATTTGGGATGTGCTGCACGAAGTGTTTGAGCAAAAAAACATCACGAATCGATTCATACTCAAACGGAAGCTGCTAGAAATAAAGCATGATGATCGATTGAATCTTGAAGCTCATTTCCCACGATTTGACCAGCTGGTTCGAGAATTGAAGTCAACCGGAGCGAAAATGGACGAAAAGGATGTCGTGTGCCATCTCATGATGACCATGCCGGTCTCGTATGACTACTCTGGGAACACGGCATTGGAAGCAGTATCGTAGAAGCTGACATTGGAGTTCATCAAAGGAAAGTATCTGGACATCGAGTCGAAGCGAAAAGGACGAAAAGCATCACCAAGCCGTGAGTCGGATGAAGTTGCGTTTGTTGGAAAATCTGGAAAATTTAGACTTAAATGCTTTGGTTGTGGCAAGATTGGCCACAAACGAGCAGACTGTCGGGAATCTGGATCTCACCAGGACGCTGAAAGGACAAAGAATAAGAAGAATTCAAGATCTGAAGCTGTTGCGAAGACGGTTTCGCTTGTTGCGGGTTCTGTGGCTGCTGAAAAGAAGAAATTCTGGTATCTTGACAGCGGTGCTTCGGACCATACGTGCAACCAAAAGGAGCTGTTTGAAGGTTTGGAGGTGCTAAAGGAACCTGTCGTCATAGCAACAGCTAAGAAGGGAGTGAATTTAATCGCGAAGTACAATGGCAGGATCAATGTGTTCTCTAACGTCGGAGGAAGTAAAATCCTGACGCGTATTGAAGATGTTCTATTTGTTCCGGAACTCCGTGCGTCCGTTGGAGTTGGTGCACAGTGACCTCTGTGGCCCCATATCGGCTATATCAGTGGATGGAATGGAATATTTCATTACATTCATCGATGACTTCACACACATGACCGTGGTGTTCCTAATGAAATCGAAAGACGAAGCAATGGACTATTTGATGGCTTATGAAGCAATGGCGAGTGCGCATTTTGGAATGAAGATATCCCGCTTGAGGTGCGACAACGGCGGTGAATTCGGAAGCAAGCAATTGAAGGCGTTCTGTAGACAGAAAGGCATCCGACTAGAAATGACAGTTCCATATACGCCGCAACAGAATCGCGTTAGTGAGCGCATGAACCGAACCATTGTGGAGACGGTAACAGCAATGCTTGCAGGCAGTGGAGTTAGGAAGCGTTTGTGGGGCGAAGCCGTTTATACTGCGGTTTACCTGATAAACCGCAGTCCTACCGTTGCGATTGATGAAAATAAAACCCCGTTCGAACTGTGGAATAAGAAGAAACTAAACGTTAGTAATCTAAGAATTTTTGGAGTGGAATGTTACGTGCATGTTCCTAAACAAAAACGGAAGAAGCTAGACGCCAAGACAGAGAAGGCAATGTTCGTCGTTTACGCACCAAATGGATACCGTGTTTGGAATGGAAGAAAAGTATTTGTTGCACGTCATGTCGTCTTCAACGAGAATCAATCTAGAATGAAAGAAGAAAATGAAGATGATGGCAAGCTAATCTTAAAGCGGCACCAAAGCGATGGTGAACTGATGCAATATCCTGTTCAACAACCGGAAATACGCCAGATTGAAGATCTCGACGTACAAAGGCAGATAATAGAAGAACAAGATTTTTCCGAGAAGCGTTCAAGTACTGAAGAGGAGCTGGATAATACATTGATTGACGAAGCGGATGGAGAAGGCAGTAGTAGCTGTGAGGTTCATCGAAGTGACAGAAATCGTCGTCCACCGACATGGCATGAAGACTACAGAATTTCGACATTTTCGCTTAGTGCTGAAGAATTCGTCGACAATATTCCAAGCAATATGGTTGAGTTACGGAAACGAGATGATTGGATGCTATAGGAAAAAGCCATAAAGGAAGAGTTGCTATCGTTGGAAAAAAAACCAGACATGGTGTCTAACAAAGCTGCCACCTGGACGGAAGGTCGTAAGCATGGTAATGGAGATTTTCAACGCTACAAGGCACGACTAGTTGCCAGGGGCTTTACGCAAGAGAAAAGATTCGATTATTCGGAAACATACACACCCGTAGTGAAGATGCCTACACTGAGGATTTTGCTGGCACTGGTCAATGAGCGAAATTAACATGCACATCAAATGGATGTGAAGTGTGCCTTCTTGAATTGAAACCTATCGGAGGAGGTTTACATGCAGCAATCTGTTGGCTTCGAGGTAGGTGATCAAGTATGCAAGCTGAATAAAGCAATTTATGGCTTGAAGCAAGCATCGAGAAGCTGGAACATGCGGTTTCACTCATTCATTACTGAGATGGGATTCAAACGAAGCGAACATGATCAATGCTTGTACTACTGGTCGAATCAACAGGTCACCGTGTATATTGTTATCTATGTAGATGACATTCTGATAGCTTGTTTCTTCGTTGTCTGTAATCGGAAGTCTGAAGAAGAAGTTGTCCAAGGAATTCGAGATGAAGGATCTGAACGAAATGCAGACTTTTCTTGGACTCAACATTCAGCGAGATAGGACGAATGGACTGATGATGATAGATCAGAAGCAGTATGTGAGGAAAATTTACAAAGAAGCTCTATAAGGAGCTCATTGGTTGCCTGATGTACTTAATGATTACGTCAAGGCCGGACATTTTTGCAGCAGTAAGTTATTTCGCTGGTTTTCAGTGCTGCGCAACCGATGAGCATCTGTGTCTGGATATGTCTTGAAGCTGTATGGAGCTACAATTTCGTGGGCCATAAGGAAGCAAGCGTCTGTGGCCTTATCTACAACTGAAGCCGAGTTGATCGGCCTATGTCAAGCAATCTGTGAAACAATTTGGGTCGTTAATTTGCTGTAAACCTTGGATGTCATGGTAAAATTTCCTGTAACCATCTACGAGGACAATCAGTCCTGCATTGCTATCTGTGTAGAACCACAAAAGCACAGGAGAATCAAGCATATCGATATCCAGTATTTTTTCGTCAGGGAACTAATCCGGATGAATCAAGTACAACTATAATACAGTGACCGGCGAAAAAAAGATCCATCGAGCCGTATACTAATCAGGCATAGATAGCTTTACAACTTCGTATCAATAGCAACTTTCTTACCCGTACTGTACATATTTGGGTATCATTCATGAGGCTTAGCGTAAAAGTTTGAATAAACATATTCATTTCAGCCAACTGCATGTGAAAAACGAAATAAGCTTGTGTTTACGGTATGTCAATAAAAAAGATCCACTGGGAAAAAAAAAATACTTTCCGTGTACATCCACTTGGCTTACCCCTTGTTGATCATGCTTTTGACATTCCTTTATTTACATCCATCACAGATAATTGCTACAGTTGTGAGAAATAAGTGAGTTTAGCCCAAGTGACGAGTTTTTTAAGAATCGATCATGGGAGGAAAGAAAATAACAGTCCAAGTTCAAAATCCTATCGTGCGCGATTGCTCAAAAAACGAATCTCAGCGCAAAGTTGCCGAAAAGTATGGTGTAAGCCGTGGTGCAGTGCAGAAAATAGTTTTAAAACACCAAAAGCTCGGAAGTGTCGCAGATCGAACAGGACGTGGACGCAATCGCAAGTCTGATCACCGCGAAGACACTAGAATCATCCGAGAAATTAAAAAGGATCCGTTTGTTACCATCCGTGCGCTCAGAGAAAAGCTAAGCCTTTCGGTATCCGATCGTACAGTTCGGCGACGCATTGCTGAGCACGGTTTGAAAAGTCATTTTGCTCGGAAACGGCCGTTCATAAGTAGGGTGAATAAGGAGAAGCGATTGCGGTTTGCAAGAAACCATATAAATAAGCCACTGGAGTTCTGGAAACGGGTTGTTTGGTCAGACGAATCAAAGTTTGAGCTGTTCAACAGAAAACGACGACTGCGAGTTTGGCGGAAAAGCGATGAAGGGCTGAAGGATAAACATCTACAAGGGACCATGAAGCACGGCGGTGGAAATATCATGGTCTGGGGCTGTTTCTCATGGTTTGGAGTGGGGAATCTGGTTCTAATCAGTGGTATTATGACGGCAGATGGGTATATAGATATTCTGAACGAGTATATGGAAGAATCTTTGCTGAAAATGGGTCTGGAAGATAATTACATTTTTCAGCAAGACAACGACCCAAAGCATACGGCCAAGAAAACACAAGCTTTTTTCCGTGCCTGTCAGATTAAACCCTTCGAATGGCCTCCCCAGAGCCCAGATTTAAACCCAATTGAAAATCTCTGGGCAATTCTCGACAATAGAGTCGAAAAAACCCACGTAACAAACAAGCAAACATATTTTGCGGCACTGTAGCAGGCCTGGAATGAGTTGGATCCACAACACCTCAGAAACCTAGTCGAAAGCATCCCGAAACGATTGCAGTCCACCATTGAAGCGAAGGGAGGTCATATTAACTAAATATTGAAGAGTTGATTCCACCTCTTTCGATTATTTTATTTTTTTCATACATGAAGTGGATCTTTTTTTATGTCATACGTATTTTACTAAATTCCAATAATTTTGTTTTTTATTTTATGAAAGGAATAAAAGTGATCGTTATTTTTGTACTGAAATGGTTCGTCTATGTTTATTTTTCAGAAACATGTATTGGAATACCCTACTTTTTCAAAAATACGTGCTTTTTTCTCAACAATAATACATTGATCAAAGGTGGATCTAAATTTTTGCCGGTCACTGTATAAGCCCACCGAGGAGCAGACTGCCGATATAATGACGAAGGGTCTTGCCGCACCTAGATTTCGGAAGCTGCGTGAATTATTAGGATTAATTAATTGAGGCGGGGTGTTGAGAAACAATTAACAATCAAAGCATGCCTAGCCGTGTCATGAATGTATCCTAGAAATATAATAAAATTTACACTACGTTATCAACCACCAACCAGTACAGGCGTTCAATTACTTTGCTCTGTTAATAACATGGTCACAAATTCTTGTCTTATGTTTACAGAGAAATTTCAAAATGTCCAAATAACTGTTCATAGAGGCTTCTTAAGTAGTTTCTCTGTTACTAAGTGAATTGTTCTGGAATGCTTGCAAAATGATTTTGAGATTCTTAAACAATTGTGATGGAATGTTTCCAGAGTGGTTTTGGGATGTTTTCACACTGATTCTTGGATAATTCTAGAATTGATTCCAGATTATTCCAGAGAAAGAATCCACGCAGCTTTCACTAAACATCCAAGGAAAAAGAAAATGCGACAGTCGAAGGGCATAGTTAAACAGAATGCTCTATTTCGTGTCCAGAACATATTTGTTATTTAACTATGAATGGTTAGTCGTTGGGAGTATACAGTCCTTAAAAATTAATCAATGCGCTCTTCTCCACCAACCATAGCACTAAGTATTGTCCTAGCTCTTCTAAAATGATATAGCGTTTTAACTCGCTCTGTGAAAAGAGAATAATGAATAGATATAAATATAACATCGTTCATTTTGAACTCCACCATTAACAAGCAGCCTTTCAAGCCATACAGTGTATCCTTTTTATAGCCTTGTTATCGAAACAATCATAAACTCAAGTAACAATTTCAGTTTTATTCCAGCCATATAGCACTCTTCCCGGCTGTGTTGATAAAACCTACTTTCAAAACTTTTTTGTCTTCCAACA
>JAHHFK020004968.1:0-303409 GCA_024533555.2 Aedes koreicus
GCCAGGTTTCAATTCTGTACTGCTTATTACACTATCCTCCTTTAAATCGGTCATATACACCCTTTTGACGACTTGGCATCTCGGTGGTATGACTATGTGATCTTTAAATTTATCTTCGATGGGTACTTCGAAAGATTCTTCATTGTAGTTAAACGACAGTAACCATGATTTTAGGCAGATATTGCAACCGTAGTTTGCAAGGAAGTCTCTTCCTAGAATTCCGTCTGCACCGATAGGGAAATCTTTTGTTACCACTTGGAAATTGGCTGGAATGGGTATGTCGTTTATCAAAATATTGGTATAAGTTAGGCCAACGCTGTCCAATTTACCTTCGGTAATGCCATTTATTGTACATTTTCTCCTGGGGTAAATGTTTTGTTTTGGGTTTAATATATTCTCTTTTATTATAGAAATATCCGCACCAGTGTCTACTATCAGTATGCACTGTTTGTTGCACATTTCCAAATGTAGTGTGACGAACATGGAGTAATGTACGTCGAAATTGTATATATTTACGTTCTGGGGTGTATCATTTCTTCCCCACCGTCTGCGTTCGCATCGACCTGGGGCGGAGTCGATGGTCGCTGTTCGTTTTCCGCCATGTAAACTCTTCTGTTGTTACGAAAATCGTTACTACCAGCTCTGTTATAATTATTTTGTCCACGCCAACTTTGTTGTGAACTTGTTGGGGTATTTCGGTAATTTTGTTGATTTCCCCGATTATTTTGAGAGTTAGGATAATTATTTCGCCAGTTTTGTTGAAAATTTTGTCGATTTGGTTGGTTGTATCGCCAACCTTGTTGGGGTGGTGGTTCGTTCCAACGGTTGTAGTATCGGCCTTGTGGGTGCCCGTTGTCATACCTCGTTGGTTCTGAAAATCGAGGTCTATTTTGTCCTCTGTTGTTTGCTTGGCTGTATAGGATTGATGCGTTTTGGTTTGTTGTGTTCTCTTCCAGGGCTTTTGTCGTAGCGTCAGCAAAGGAACTAAAAGATCCCGCTCTTATGATCAACGACGTTTTTTCGTCGTTTAAACCTGTTGTTAAAACTTTTATGCCTTCTTTGGTTGCCATGGTTTTTGCAACCTGTGGAGGTATTTCTTTGGAAATGTAAGCGTCCTCAAGTTTAGATACCAATTTTTCCAGCTCGAGACAGAAAGCTTCGAGATTGGAGTTTTGTTTTAAATTGGACATTTTCGCTAAAATTTGTTCCGGGGGTGCTGTTTTAATATTTGCTTTTAATGTACTAATTATGGTGTCTATTGATGTTGGGTTCTCTGGGAACACATTCCTAGCTTTTCCCTCAAGTTTCGTTAATATTACGTTTATGAGGGTTGCTTTGTTTTCTGCTGTTTCCAGAGTCTTTACTAGATTCAACGCGTCGATGAATGATTTAAATTTGTCCACCGTTCCGTCGAATTGGGGAACAAGTGTGGAGGCGGTTTTAATGACTTCGATTAGAGTTGCCATTTTTGTTTTCGTAACTTTGTTCCTTAATCTCGTTATGAATTGTGAGCAGATCGATATATTTTTTATCGATGGTTCTGCTTTGTCTCCTAACTCCTTGATTTTTTCTTGAGCTATAAGTATTATGTTACTCGTTAGTGAAGTCACTTCTCTATTTACTTGCTCAAGCGTATTTATTTCTAAACACTCCTCTATTAGTGTTAATTTTTTATGAATGTTATCTTTGATTGTTTTTGCTTCTTTGATTTTATCGTTTAGGGTTGATTTTCTATAAACCCTATTAGGAGCCTTTTTAAAATTGGCTGATATTTTGCGAAGCGCATTTATTTCTTCCTCGATACTGTCCATAAAGAGGACTTAAAACCCTCAAAAATTTTTTTTTGTTTAATTTTGTAATATGTGTAAAATAATTTGATAGTTTCCTCCTTTTACTTTTTCATATGTTCAAACAGATTCCTTAATGTTGTACTTATCTTGTTTTTTTAGCTGGATCGTTGATGAGTTGCTGCTACTGCTGTTATTATCCATACCGTAAGCTGTGCTGCCTCGTCGACGAATTTTCGTTACCGCTACTATTATGATTACCAGTGTCGTAAATAGTACTACCGATGCCACGTAGTAGTAGATATAGTCGTATTCACCAATTGTTGGGGTCCACTCGGTCGGTGCTGCTGTCGTAGGCGTTGTCGTTGTTGTGCGATCCAATTTCCGTATTGGCCAGCACCCTCGTGTGCCGCATGCGAGTCCGTACATAAAAAAAATTTTTTCTTGCTGCTTCACGTTTGCTTGAAAGTTTTTAACACTTGCTTCGTTACACTTTTATTCACTCATGGATTGTTCTTGTTTGTTAGAATTTATTGTTTATTGGGCAGTTAAGCGCTTCTGATGTTATTTAACTGGATTTCTCGTTGTACCTGATTTTGAGTACCTTTCTTCTGATACTTGTTCCACACTCTAAGTGCGAGGTAGAGTGTTACGATGATGGCCATGATTAACACGGTGCCTGCCAGAATGCGTACTTCATTCACAGCCATTTGATTATTAATGGTTGTTTCCGTGAACCAGGCCATCGTGATCTTAAACTTTTCCATAAACTGTTTTTCTTCGTGTTAAATGTAGATCACTTCACTCTGTTTCCCTACACTAACTCACAGTGTCACAGTGTCACGTTCGCCAAATGGTGTTTGGGTCATCGGACTTCGGATTAACTGACAAGATGATGTCACGTTGGGTACATGGATACGAGTGTCTGTTTATTTCGAGGGTTTGACTATTTAAACGGTTACACTAGTTTTTCTGTTTACCTGCGGTGACCTAGAGCCAGGCAGACGAGACCAGCGTAAGCAGAATGTATCATCAACATGTGCCGTGCAGCTGTGTCGTCGCTTTAGCGTACGCATCAGCAAGACGGTTAAGGTCATGTTTTGTTTTATAGTCAGCAAGGATGGAAAGTAGAAAGGTTAGGACTTGGTGGTGCAATTATGTAATTGGATAGAAAGGTTTGGAATGTGTTTGGGTTGCAAGGGTAAATCTTTGTTTGGAGATATTTTACGAGTGTCGGGTTTTAGGATGATGGACACATGTTGGGAGTGTGGAAAGTGTGGGAAAGTATGCAGGCATGCTACACAGCCTCCCAGATCGTCCTTGATCTCCAACAAAAGGGGGGAAAAACCAAAGGGGGGGGGGGGGGGACCACCTAATTATAAAAGCCCGAAGTGGTAAAAAGGGGGGGTAAAAAAAAAAAGCCCCCCCGAGAGAAAGGGGGGGGGGGGGGGGGGGAGGGGGGGGAGGGGAGGGGGGGGGTGTGTGGGGGGGGGGGGGGGGGCCCCCCCTGGTTTTGGGGGTGGGGTGGGGAAAACGGGTGGTTGTATCCGGAGTCGTGTCGCGACCGCATACGGCCATCATGCCGGATCTCGCACCGTCGAAGCGAGGACATGCGAAAAACACATTTTCTGCAGTTTCTTCGACTCCCGCGTACTCACTGCATGCGGAGGACTGTGCATGCCCATATTTATGCAGGTATTGTCTAAAACAGCCGTGGCCAGACAATATCTGCGTTAAGTGGAAGTTCACTTCACCGTGTCGCCTACCGACCCACCCGGTTAATTCCGGGATTAATCGGTGGGTCCACCGACCTTTGGTGGAGTTGTTCCATTCCCTCTGCCACTTAACCATGGATGCGGCTCTAGTGGTTTTTCGGATACCTCTTGTTCCACGTTGCTCTAAGCACTCTACGTCCTCTTTTATGACGATGCCTATTGGCATCATCCCCGCTAGGACGCAGACCGCGTCGCGTGATACCGTTTGGTATGCACTCACCACTCTTAGGCACATAAGCCTGTGTGTACTCTCTAGCTTACTTGCGTAGCTCTTGGTACTCAAGGCGGTGATCCATGCCGGCCTCCGTACCTTAGTATGGACAGGGCGACACTGGCCAGGAGTTTACGCTTACTCCCTTGCACCGCCGAGCTATTCGACATCATGCGGGATAATGCCGATATAGCCATAGAGGCTTTCTTGCAAGCGTAATCGACGTGACTGACAAAGGACAGCTTGTCGTCGATCATAACCCCAAGATACCTCAAGAACCTCTTCGATTCTACTGTGCAGTTACCTGCACTAATCGTCGCATGTTGCTCCGATTTCCGATTGTTCACCACCGTGACCTCGGTCTTATGGTGGGCTAGCTCCAATTGCCTGGAGCTCATCCATCTCTCCACAATGCCAATGGAGTGTGAGGCCGTTAACTCGACCTCCTCGATGGATTCACCACATATCTCCAGGGTGATATCGTCTGCGATCCCGACGATCTTTACCCCGCTCGGGAAGTCAAGCCGCAGTACCTCGTCGTACATCGTGTTCCATAACACCGGACCCAGGATCGAACCTTGCGGTGATCTGCACACGTTTCTGGCCTGCCTCTGTATTATATACCAGTATGCGATTCTGGAAGTAGCTTCCGAGAATCTTGTACAGGTACCCAGGAACCTGAAGGCGTTGGAGCGAGTCGGCGATAGCCGAACAACAGGCGCTATTGAACGCATTCCTCACGTCAAGGGTGACCACCGCACAGTATCGTACTCCTCGCCTCTTGCGCTGGATTGCCACCTCGGCCGTCTTAGTGACGGACAGGATGGCATCCACCGTCGACTTCCCTTTACGGAAGCCAAACTGATTACTTGACAGACCGCGTATACCCTCCGTGTATGTTGTCAGTCTGTTGAGGATTACCCTCCCGAGCACCTTACCCGCTGTATCCAACAGACATATTGGTCTATATGCCGATGGATCTCCTGGTGGCTTCCCTGTCTCTGGTAGCAACACAAGGGTCTGAATTTTCCAGGCGTCCGGAAAGACGCCCTCGTCCAGACAGTTTTGCATCACCACCCTGAACATTTCGGGATCCAGCAAGATAGCCGTCTTGATGGCCAGGTTCGGAATACCATCCGGTCCCGGCGCTTTGTTCACCTTTAGCGACTTTGCTATCGCAATGAGTTCATCATTCGTCACCGTCGCCTCGTCGCCGACCCCCGTTTTGCCGTTGTCGGTGCCCACGTGGTCACGGGTGTTCGGCTGAGCCGTCCACCCTTCCGTCGCTATGACAGCGTTAAGGTCTGGGATACTGGAACGCTGGTCATGGGACACGTCTACGGCGGCGGGGGGCCATGGACTTGGGTCGTGGCTGGGAAAGAGTCCCCCAACGATCACCTGCAGCAGCTCTGGTGAACGCTCGGTTGGAGCCGCCGATCCTCTGGTTTTGGCCATTACAACCCGGTAGGCGTCACCCCACGGATTCGTATTGGACTTCTGACACAGACCCTCGAAGCAGGCTCGCTTGCTGGCCTTTATCTCCCTCTTTAGTGCGGCCTTCGCGGCGACTAGCGCCCCTCTACGCTCGATTCTATCGGCGTCTGACCGCGCTCTTTGCACCCTCCGTCTTGCGTGGAGGCATGTTCTTCGGAGGTCGGCGATCGACTCCGTCCACCAATACACCGGCGATCTTCCATTCCTCGGTTTGACTTCCCTCGGCATGGTCGCATCGCACGCTCGTGTAAGTGTCATAACGAGTCGTTCGCCGCAAGGTTCCTGGGTTTCGCGTAAGTTTCGTTCCCTCTCAAGCGCCTCTTTAAAAACCTCTACATCAAAGTAGGACGTCCTCCATCTGCGGGCGAATGGAGTGGATGCTCCTCCTTCCGCACGCTGCCTTGTATTGTGGACGATACAATAACGTACCGCCAAGTGGTCGCTATGGGTGTAGCCATCATCCACCCTCCAATTGCTAATTAGCCCAGGACTGCTAAATGTTATATCGATAATCGATTCCGCTCCATTTCTATGGTAGGTACTCGTGGTACCCACGTTGGCTAGGTCTACATTGAGCCTAGCCAAGGCCTCCAGAAGAATCTGGCCCCTAGGGTTGGTAAGGCGGCTCCCCCACTCGAGCGCCCAAGCGTTGAAGTCCCCCGCTATTACCAACGGGTTCAGGCCAGTTAGCTCCGTTGTCATCCGATCAAGCATATTGGAAAACTGTTCGATCGACCACCTTGGCGGTGCGTAGCAGCTGCAGAAGAACACTCCATTCACTTTTACAACCACGAAGCCTTCGTTTGTGTTGGACACAACCTCTTGAACCGAGTGCTTGCCCGTCGTCCATATTGCCGCCATATTAGACCTGTCCGCAAACCAGTTCCCGTTGCCGGATGGGATGCGGTATGGGTCGGAAATTATGGCGATATCCGATGCCGACTCGCTAACTGTCTGACACAGCAGTTGCTGGGCTGCCTCACAATGGTTCAGGTTTAGTTGGGTTACCTGCATTACGGTTGGCTCGTTGGTATTCCCTTAGCGGCCGGGTACTTGCCCCCCCCCCATGACGTGCTTATCGTCCGGTTTCCCGGTGCACATCAAGCATTTGGGGGGACCTTTGCAATCCCGCGCCTTGTGGCTAGTGCTGCCACACCTTCTGCACATGTTGCTTCTATCTGGGCCTTTGCATTCCCAGGACATGTGCCCGCTCTCTAGGCATCTGAAACATGCCTTCGGCGGCTGGTGCAGGCTTAGTGGGCATATTGACCATCCCACCTTCACCTTCGCCACTTTCAACGCCGCGTCTGCGTCGACTGCCGCTACCCTCAGGGTTGCCACCTGGGTCCCGAGTGGACCCTTCCTCAGACGTATGTCTGCGGCGGCAACCTCGACCTTGCACTGTTCCTTCAGTGCAGTGGAGATCTCGTCTGCCTCGGTGATCTCATCCAGGTTTTTACACTGGATCGTCTCCTGCGAGACGAGGGCGCGCACCTCCACACCCTCACCTAAGGCCTGTTTTGCCAGGTCTCTATACGCCGGGCCCTTAAGCGTTGTCCAGGAGCATTTCGCCGGTGCGGGTACGGCATATACTCCGCACGTCGGCGCCTAGGCCTGCCAGTTTAGCGTCCCCGCGCATCGCTTTCAAGACCTCGGAGTACTTTGACGGCTCGGTCTTAACGATGAGGGCCTCTCCACGGTTACGCTTGCGGTCCACCTGTCGCTTTTCTTTTTCTATTTTAGTTCTACTCCTCTTTTTCCTCACTTTATTCCAGGGGGCTTCCCTGCCCCACCTGATGTCATTGCTTGTCCCCCTCCTTGCACTGGCATCTGCCTCCGTGCTAGTTATGGCTGTTGTTGTCGTAGGGGCCCTGCCGCTCGGGCCCCCTTCGGCGCTTGAGACAACACGCGAGCTGGACGTCGCGCCTTTCGCGCTGGACTTAGCGCCGGGGCCTCTCTCTTTGCAAGAAGCCGAAGCTGGTCGCGAGGATTGACCCTCTGACCCCGCCGCCACGTTCGCATAGGTTCGTTTCCCCTTTGGGGCTTCCGATACGATGCGCTTCTTAGAAGCGCCGGGTGCTGTCTCGCCCGGGGACTGCCTAGCCCGCTTGGAGGTCCCCGCCCCCATGGATAGGGTGGACTCTCCGACGGAGACGGATGATTCCGTCTGCGTCTGCTTCGAGGCAATGTCCCTCGCCCTTTCGGTGGCCGCTAGCCGTGCCAACTCTTTGGCACTTTGCTCGGCTAGCAGTTTGGCCTCCAGCTCCTCCCTCTCCTTGCATGCAGCCTGCACTGTCATGCGTAGCCTAAGAAGGCTCAATTTTAGGTCTTTCGCAATGTTGTTGCGCGACGACGTAAAGTCGATGATCGCATCCAACTGCTCCGAGACCTCCATCACCTTAGGAAGGGTTTCCCGCATCCTATCCATGGCCCGGATGAGTCCTGGCCCATCCATGGCCACGCCTAGCTTGGTGCCACCTGCCTCCGATGCCGTAGCACTACCGCAGGTGTCGCTCACGCCCGATCCCACCGTTTTACGCGGTGGGGACCTCGCTAGGCCGCCTTTAGCGAACGGATTCGCTCTCTCTTGTGTTTTTTTTGTTTCCTCCATGTTGTTGGGTCCCCCTCCAGCCGCTATCCAAGCCCACGTGGAGTAGTCGCTATTGTGATCCCATGGTTATCTATGCAAGCAGGGAGGCCATGCGAGGGTTGACACGGCCCTTCATGGGGAACCGTGTTCAGAGCCGGATCAGCGCAAGGCAGGTATAGGTCATCTGAGCCTACTCCCGCCCGACTGGCGAGGTCGGGCGGTGGAGAATGGACTCCAGTACGCTGCCAGTGTTTTAATGGGACGGAGACGACCTGTGCCGCGGGAACGTCGCCATTTCCTACTCGGTGTCACCCGGCAGAACTGAGGGAGATGACACAGGCGCCAGCCCGAATACAACGGTGCCACTCGTGAATCTTTTCGCAGCCAGTTGCCATAATTGGGGTTTTACTAGCATCCACTGGCATCCACTGCGTCGTATGACGCTTCCTCCGTAGTTCGTTTAGCCGTTAAGGAGACCTTAACGTTTCCAAGGTGCACCGCGGAGAGGCGAACTACATTCACACCTCAACGATTTAACAATATGAGAGAGATACACAAAACACTACCAGTGGGAACAAAAACAACAAAAATGTGCTACTTGCCCCTTACGCTGCTGTTGTGTTTGCTATTGCCTTTGCCGCTGTAGCACTTCCTGCTGTTGCTCGAAACAAAGCACCAGCTGTGGTAGAGCGATGACCTTCCCTGCTACGATGATAATTGTGGGGTTACGCTTTCTCCCTCGAGTGTTTGAAAACGGTACTGGCTGGACAGAGCATCCGTCGGACTCGGCCGGGAATGCCTGCTTCCCTTAAATAACGCTCGAATGGATTTTGACACACAATGACCGCGTGGTAAAAACGGGTTGGTAAAAACGCAATACGGAGTGCGAAAAAAAAACTGTACCGAAGCTCTTCAGCGTTCGATGCGGAATGTCTTTCAGTTGAAATCGCTGATGAAGTAACTTCATTGTGTGCCGTAATTGTTCAAGTAACTCGTGTTTTACCCATGTTAAATTGGGTTTACTTTGTCGTGTTCAGTGCCGCTTAATCGTCCGTTCCTACGAAATAAATTTTGTTTGTCTGGTGCCTAATCGCGTACGTAATTTGGGTTTTAATTTGCATGTTTTGTGTCATCCCAAGTAACCACAAGCATTATATCATAACACTAATTCGACCGACTATCAGCAAAAGTAATTCCATATCACATTTTTTCAACAACTCCCATGCTATGTTGCATTTCCTTTACATTAAAAATGTTATGATGCATTACTATATTTCTACAGACAACTTAACGTTAAATACGCATTAAATGATGCATTATTGCATTATCTCAATAAATGCTTCATTGCTAGCTAAAAAGTAGCATTGGTGCAGTATCATCTGGATGACATTTTCCAATTTGACTTAAGAAATGAGAAACATATGATAGAGCTGGGCTGCATGTCAGATCCAGAATCGTCCTCTTCATTCTCCTTAACCTTGGACTTAGCAGCAGAATGTTTGGTTTCTAAAATTTTAGCAAAAAATATGGCTGCATTATGGGGAGCCGCATGTTTTTCTGGTTGTAACTTTTCATTCTCATATATATGATATATCATTTTCTTTTATGATCCAGTTTCATCCTGCACCGGGTATCAAAATTGTGTCGGCTTGTTGTGTGATGAACGGTGGTGGGTATGATTTCATTTGTAACTCATATCGGGTTGAGGTTTGCACTGATAAAAGGTTTGGGTATCGCAGTCTCAACGACGTGTTTGGCAAGAAAAATCTAAAATTAGCTGTATGCTTTCTTTATATTATGCAGTTGTCTTATATAATTCCATTGCTCTCTTGGCTATGAGTGTTTACGCAACCGGCATTCATCGATCAGTCGTGAGAAGCCTTGGTTCAAATCCCGATGTAGGAAACACATTTGAGCTTATAAAAAATTAATCCCATCAATGTTACGCGAAGATGAATAATATGAAATAATATCCCTAAATAAAACGTAACAGAGGAAATGAATTCAAATAGAAGAAAATTAAGTACATTTTTGATGTTTTTTTTCCAAATTATCCCAAGCTCTATATATGCTTTTTAAAATGCAATAAAACATTTCAGTAGAAGCAGATATTCAACTGCTGAAAAAGTAACTATGCCCTAAATATACTTGTTCTCGAGCTTCAATAAAGCATGTGCGCTAGCTTTAATTTGACAGGAGTGGGGCCCTTTTCGACTTTAGTTATACTTTAAGGACGCATGTATGATTAGACTGCTTTATACCATAAACTTATATCGTAATATAATGCAAATTTGATGTATCTATATAGAGCGTCATGGTTACTTGGGATTTGCTGCGTCATCGCATTTTGATCGCTTCGCAACCCATTGTCTGCTGGCCAATAGCAAGCCTATTGTCATTCGCATTGAGCCAAATCCGTCCCCGTTGTGCTGTTTCTTGCGTTACTGCTGTGTGTGCATACCCAAAGGCGATTTCTTGAAACGACGTGTGTGACGATGAACGGAGAAAAAAATTACGCCAAGTGCTGCGAAGCGATCGCTGGCATTAAATTCGTTTCTTGCCGGTTGCATGTTTCACATGACATGTGCGAATATATCTCGGGCTCTTTTGGGATATTTCTCGCCTCACCGCAAGAATTTGTTCTGGATGTGTGACAAATGTGCAGATCTGTTCGAAAATTCACATCTCCGTTCCATAACAAAAGTGGCCGACGAAAACTCACCGATGGTGTCTCTCACAGAGGCAATAAGCAATCTGCACACCGAAATAAAACAGTTGTCGCAAAAGCCTGTGCCTTGTATTCAATCACCATCGATTAAGAACTGACCCCATATCGGTCCTATCCGAGCTGCCAAACGGCTTCGTGGACCTGATTCGGCACATAAAGTAGCCGAATGCTAATCTGGATCTAAGCAGCTAGACAACAGTGTGAAGTCCGTTCCAGTCTGCGCAAAGCCAGCGAACAAATTTTGGCTCTACCTGTCTCGCATACGGCGGGATGTTACAAATGAGGAAGTTTTGGCAATGGTGAGAGCAAACCTTGATACTACCCAGGACCCGGAGGTTTTCAAACTGGTTGCCAAAGGAACTGACACCAGCAGCATGACCTTTGTCTCATTCAAAGTCGGACTGGACCCATCATTAAAGACAAACGCACTGGATCCATCGACGTGGCTGGAAGGAATCATGTTCCGTGAATTTGAAGACAACTCTGCCCAAAATTTTCGGAAACAGTCAGCAGTTTATTTGACGCCAATATCTAGTACACCGCTTTTTTTTTTTTTTTTAATCAGTTCGTTTATTTATTAGGCTCAGGCGTGTGTAACACTTTGCGGAGCCGATATTCAATATTGTAATCAACAATGTTTCTTTTTCGATTTTAGTAAAGAGGGGTGCCAATTACTCGTGGCTAGCTCGAGGTTAATGGGTCACATTATTGTTTGGAAGGGGCTAGGCAGGTAACTTATTTCAGGTATTTGTTGCTGCTCATGGTTGCGACATCTTCCAAATCCTCGGCCTCTGTAGTCCCTTACAGGAACTAAGCTGCAGATGGGTGACCACAGCTTGCTGGGCAGGTACAAGTAGCACGGAAACAAAAGGATAATATAACTGGGACACAATGGCAGGGAATTTACTAGAGTGAAAGGGAGGGGGTGATGACATTACACTCTTAGATCAGACAAACAAAGGAATTCGTAAATCGCTTGCATGTAGGGAAGATCATGCATTCCCAAAACATCTCTTACTTCGCGGAAGGGTTGTCTACCTCGGGCCACAAGGGTATCCAATAGTCGTGCTCTGGAGGCATCATTACCCGGGCAATGCCAAACTGCGTGATCGATGTCATCATAACCGGTTCCGCACCTACATACATTGCTATCGACGAGGTTAATTCTGTAGAGATGTGCGTCTAGCGAGTAGTGGTTGGACATAAGTCTTGACATCACACGAATGAAACCGCGACTTACATCCAGACCTTTGAACCACGATCTCGACGAAACATTTGGAATAATGGAATGTAACCACCGCCCAAGAGAATTACTTGTCCAATCGTTTTGCCAACTTTGAAGAGAACTCTGACGTACTAATGGGAAAAATTCATCATGTGAAATTCTTCTTTCAAAAATCTCGCCTACTTGTGCGCCCACCTTTGCTAGAGAGTCCGCCTTCTCATTGCCTGGAATTGAGCAATGTGAGGGGACCCATGCAAAGGTAATTCTAAATGATCTTTCGACCAACGCACACATCTGCTCCCTTATTTTTGAAAGAAAGTAAGATGAGTGCTTAACTGTTTTCATCGACTGGAGGGCCTCAATAGAACTGAGACTATCCGAGAAGATGAAATAATGGTCTATGGGCATGTCGGAAATTATCCCCAATGCGAAATTGATTGCTGCCAGCTCAGCAACATATACGGAACAAGGTTCCTGAAGTTTCCGGAAGGCAGATGAGTATTCATTGTAAACACCGAAACCAGTGGATCCATCAATGCGTGACCCATCAGTGAAAATTCTTCTATTGCAACTGACATGTTGGTACTTTTCGATGAAAATATGGGGAATTAAAATAGGTCGAAGTTGATCTGGAACTCCTTGAATAGCCTGTTTCATGGAGAGATCATAATCAATGGAGGAACTGTGATAAGGAAAGCGTACACTAGGAGGGTTATAGCATGGAAGACTTATATCGGATGACATATAGTTAATATAGATTCGTAAGAATCTTGACTGGGTACTCAATTCGAGCATTTCTTCGAAGTTTTCAATCACAAGGTTGTTACTGATTCCACACTTGATCAGTATTCTAGATGAGAGCTCCCAGAAGCGGTACTGTAAGGGTTTTACTCCTGCCAGAACCTCCAGGCTCATAATATGCGTTGAATGCATACAGCCAAGTGCAATACGTAGACAACGATATTGAATGCGTTCCAATTTGATGAGGTGGCTATTTCTTGCCGAGAGGAAACAAAAAGAGCCATATTCGAGAACTGAAAGAATAGTTGTTTTATAGAGTTTAATAAGGTCTTCCGGGTGAGCACCCCAACATGTCCCGGATATTGATCTTAGAAAATTGATCCTTTGTTGACATTTTTGTTTTAAATACGCAAAGTGATTACTCCAAGTGCATTTTGAATCAAACATGACTCCAGGGTATTTGAAGGTCAAAGATTGGGTAATGTCTCTTCCCAACAGCTTGAGACGCAGTTGGGCAGGGAACCGCTTTCTAGTAAACACTACCAATTCGGTTTTATGCGGTGAAAACTCGATCCCCAAATTTCTGGCCCAGATGGACAGATTATCTAGGGAATTTTGCAATGGTCTTTGCAAGATTTCTGCACGTGGACCTCTAAAGGAGATCACAGCGTCGTCTGCAAGTTGTCTTAGCGTGCATCTATTTTCCAAGCAGTTATCAATATCTTTAACATAAAAATTATAAAGCAAGGGACTTAAACATGAGCCTTGGGGTAAGCCCATGTAGCTAATTCTGGAAGTTGTCAGTTGACCTAGATTAAAGGTCATTTGTTTTTCTGACAGTAAATTATACAAAAAGTTATTTAAAATTCCTGGTAAACCACTACTGTGCAGACTATCTGCCAGTATATCTATGGAAACTGAATCAGATGCGCCCTTAATATCCAGAAATACTGAAGCCAATTGCTCCTTGTGTGCAAAGGCCAGTTGTATATCAGATGAAAGCAACGCTAAATAACCGATTGTTCCTTTGCTCTTTCGGAAACCAAATTGCGTATTTGATAGTAGGTTGTTTGATTCAACCCAACGGTCAAGTCTTGATAGGATCATTTTTTCTAACAATATCCTTAAACATGATAGCATAGAGATCGGACGGTAAGAATTGTAATCAGACGCTGGTTTCTCAGGCTTTTGAATAGCTATTACTTTAACCTGTCGCCATGCGGGTGGAACTATATTTAATTCCACGAGAGTGTTATCATAGACTAACTCTAAGACCAGTAGGTCCCGAACAAATACGATATTTTTCTTGGCTCAGTCAGTACTAGCACATCGGTCCCAAGCTCGGTCCCAAGCTCAATGATTCGCCCCTTACAACGTAGCTCACACCAACACATTCTCAAATGTTGTGTCAAAATAACATAGTGAATCAAAACAACAACCAAGATACTAGTACCGGAAGGTACCGAAAAGCGCAAGAATTATTGCAAGGTGAAGACTGCAAGGTATACTTCGGACCTAGGGGTTCTACAACAGTGAACCAATTTCAAATCGCTAGTTGCACATTGATTGTTGGTGTTATACAGGTTAACTAATCGTCTTTTAGCGATATCGGGGAGATTTTTTAGAAGGTTGAATTTAATCATATCGCTTCCCGGAGCAGAGTTATTCGATGAAAGAAGTGCCATTGAAAATTCCAACATTGTGAATGGTTCGGCCAGAGAACCGTTATTTCGGGTAGTATCCCGTAAATTCGGTTGTGTTGGGACAGAGTCTGGACAAACCTTTTTAGCGAAGTCGAATATCCATTGCATGGTGTATTCTTCACTCTCATTGGAGGATGAGCGGTATCGCATGTAACGAGCCTTTCTCCAAAGCGTTGTCATCGAGGTTTCTCTAGATAGTCCCTCTACAAACGAACGCCAGTAATTGCGTTTCTTTGCTTTGAGTAAGTTTTTAAGCTTTTTTTCAAGCTTGAGGTACTTGTCAAAAAGCTCGCATGTTTCATGTCTACGATAATCTTTAAACGCATCGGATTTCTCAAGATACAACTTAGTGCATTCGTCATCCCATCCAGGGGTGGCGGGTCTTCTTTTGAGGGATGCACTTGGAACACGTCGTTTCTGAGCTTCTAATGCACTTCTGTACATCAGGTCGGAAAGGAAACGATACTCTTCTAATGGTGGAAGAGGATCGGTAGAATCAATACCAAGGGTTACCGCCGATGCAAAATGTTGCCAATCGATATGCCTCGTGAGGTCATAAGGAACATGGATTGGCTGGTCTGTTTTGTGAAAACTATTTGTGATTGAGATAATTATTGGTAAGTGATCACTACCATGGGGATCATTGATTACCTTCCACAGACAATCTAATGATAGTGAATTAGAACACAAAGATATGTCAAGTCGACTCTCCCTGGCAGGAGGTTTTGCTATTCGTGTCGCTTCCCCAGTGTTCAAGATGGTCAAGTTGAAATCGTCGCATAAGTCATAGAAAATACCCGCTCTATTGCCATCGTATTGTTCGCCCCAAGAAGTACCGTGGGAGTTCAGATCGCCCAGAATAAGAACTGGAGATGGAAGTAATGTAATTGAACTCCAAAGTTGACGGCGGTTTATTGATGCCCTCGGAGGGACATAGACGGAAGCTATGCAAAGATCTTTATTCTTTACATTTATTTGGCAAGCGACGATTTCAATGCCTGAGATTATTGGGAGTGAGATTTTATAGAAGGGGTAGCACTTTTTGATCCCCAGAAGTACGCCACCATATGAATCATCTCGGTCCAGGCGAATAATGTTAAAATCGTGGAAGTTTAATTCATCTTCGGATGAAAGCCATGTTTCACAGAGAGCAAATATATCACAATCAGAATTGTGAATCAAATACTTGAACGAGTCTAATTTAGGTATTAGACTACGACAGTTCCATTGTAATACCGTGATCATATCTTGATCCTCACTCGACGAATTATTCATCGAAAGATATGAATTCACCAATAAGGGTAACCATGATACAGTCAATTGCTTGAAGTAGTTTCCAACTATAGGAATAAGCAGGTTAATAATTCCTCGGAGCGGTGAAGCATCCGAAAGGCCAAGAGCATTTAAAATGTTATCCACAATGTCCCTAAAATTAATCTTACCTCGCTTGGACGGGATATTCTTAGAATTGCGAGAAGACGTAGTGTTTGGTAACCTCTTACGGTTACTGTTATTAGGTAGCGGCGGGTTGGTATAGCTACAGCTAGGAACGGATGCATCAGCTATTACCGGTTTATTCGGTTTTTTAAATTGACCCCCTCTACCTCCAATTTTTTGCAAGCTTTTGAGAGTAGGTTTTATTTGTTTCCGGCGCACACCCGGAGAACTAGTAGGCTTTCTTTTACCGGGGGCGTGTACCTCCGGAAATCCACTCTCATCGGCTTCGTCAGAGTCCAGTTCATCGGAAGACAAAATCAAAAAAGGATTTTCATTTTGAGCGGCTGATACAGACGATGCAGACGCTCCGTTTTGCGACTTTAACATGTCTGCATACGTCTGCTTGGAGCGTTCTTGTATGGAACGTCTCACGTTATCAGTGCGCTTCTTGTACACGGGGCAGTTCTGCAAATCGTGAAGAGGCTCTTTGCCACAGTAAGCACACTTTGTTGCTTCCTGTTGGCAAGCATCCTCTAGATGCCTTTGGCCGCATTTGCCACAACGGGGCTTGTTGTCGCAAAAAGTAGCCGTATGACCCAACTGTTTGCACTTGGTACAATTAAATACCCTTGGTACAAAAAGGCGCACTGGGAAAAACACTTTATCAATTTCAACAAATTTTGGGAGAATTGATCCGGCGAAGGTCACTTGAAGCGAGTCCGACGGTGAATACGTCTTTTTTCCATCTACCATTGATCCTGCATGCAATTGTTTGCATTCCAGAATCTCAATGGTAGACGAAGCGGAATCTGGAAGTCGCCCCTTACCTTCCATAACGTCTTCACACGTCAGGCTCGCTGCAGAAACCACACCGTCTATCTCCACATCTCGAGATGGGATGTAGACGTAGTACTCGACATTATAACCTGCGTCACTGGCAATTTCATTTGCAATTTTATACGTAGGTGCAGTAACACGCAGTTTGTTTCGGTTGACCTGATGAAATTCGGTCCCCGGATAACGACGCGTCAAATTTCTTTTAATGCCCAAAATATCTAGGGCTTTCACTTTCTGCCGAAAGTAGACAACCCAAGGAGAGGCAGAAGACGGCTGATAACAGCGCGCCCTAAAAACATCTTTGGGAGGCAAGTCGCCCCCCTTAGAATCATCCATGCAAGAACAAATTCAGCGAACAGAGAAAAAAAAATTAATAAATTAATAAAAATCAGATGATTTTTTTTGGACCACCCTATGCAGAACGATTTACTATATGGGAGAGAGATACACAACACACTAGCAGATGACGAAACAAAAAACAAATGTGCTACTTGCCGTTTTCCGGTATGGCACCTTCTGCTGTTGTTCGCAAACAAAGCACCGCTTGCTGACCGGCAGTGGATGGAGCGATGACCTTCCTTGCTGCGATGGTGCTTATGGGGTTACACTTTTTCCCCTCGGGTGTTTGACGATGGTACAGGCTGGACAGATCATCCGTCGGGCTCGGCCGGGAATGTCTGCTTCCCTAATGGAACGCTCGGCTGGATATCGGTGGTTTAAACAGTGCACTACTTTTAATCACCGCGTGATTGATAGCGGGTTGAAAAAAAAAATGCAAAAGAGGTAATGCGGAGTGCGAAAAAAACTGTTCCGAAGCTCTTCAGCGTTCGATGCGGAATGATCGTAGTACACCGCCTTCAGTGAGCATGAAACGATAAATTACAGTACTTTACACGTTTATACCCCGGGACGCACCGAACATAGCTCTATGGAAGCTCTCAACCCTCCCACCGTAGTCGAGTCATTCCAGCCAGCGACCAGCAGCCGTCCCGACCTTACGTGTGGGAGTGGGGAAAGAGTCTTCCAAAACGTGAATACAGGCAAGTACAAATCCACTAATTGGCCGCCAAGACCTGATTCGCCGTTTCCAGCATTATCTTATTGATTCCTGACGCATCTCAGCAAACACAGCTTGACAGACGAACACCGGGACGCACCGAACACAGCACTATGGAAGCCCTCAACCTCCCACCGTAGTCGAGTCATTCCAGCCAGCGACCAGCAGCCGTCCCGACCCCGCGTGTGGGTGTGGGGAAAGGTTCTTCCAAAACGTGAATACAGTCAAGTACGAATCCCAACTAACATCAGTGTCGAATAACTGCTTGTTCAAACAAATTTGGAGAAGCTAGTCAGCTTTCTAGAAGGAAGAGCTGAACAACTGCTCCAAATTTGTTTGAACAAACAGTTATTCAGCATTGATGTTTGTTGGGATGTGCTATTTGTCCGCCAAGACCTGATTCGCCCACCGTTTCCAGACATTTTCCACTGATTCCTGACGCACCTCAACAATCACAGCTTGAGAGAAGAATACTTGGACGCACCGAACATAGTAGTTTATGGGTTTATTACCAAAACGTCCGTGGGCTGCGGACCAAGATCGACGAGTTTTACTATAGTACCATGGATTACAACTTTGACGTCATCATTTTAATTGAGACGGAGCTCATCGGTGCATCATCGGTTTATAAGTAGCAGTGTTGAAGTGTCCAGCGGAGAAACGTTAGAACAGGTATGTGTATCGATGGAGATTGGTTCCAAACGACTTTTGCTTTGTACCATTATGTTTCGCCAAACAAAAGTAAGGATCCCAGTTTATTGACCAGGCATATTGAGTCGATCCATGAGCTTGTTAACAGAGGCTCTGACAACGATTTTCTGCTGGTATGCTAAAACGTTTTATTTATTTATTTGCGCCAATCTATTGTAGACCAGTTTTGTTTTACAAATAGTACTTAAAGTCTTATTTGTTATATCTTAATTACCCTAACCGCGAAAAGAAAATGTTCCTAACCTTTTTTTTATTCATTGTCACATCTATTATATCGCAATACTTATTATAACAGGACATCATTCTATTTAAAGGCCCATTCTTTGCATAGTTTGTTCTTTGACTGTTTATGTAAAACAATTGTCTATTTCTTAGGAAGCGAGAGGGAGCATAAAAGTTAAGATTTTCTAAAAGCTCTTGTGTGTTTAATCTCTGCATAATAACATCATTCAGGAAAGCTATCATTGCTAATTCTCTTCTCTTTTTAAGCCCAGCTAAATTAATCAACATACATCGTGACAGATAAGACGGCAAAGGTAAAGTCGTCCAACCTAACTTTCGTAGGGCAAATAACAAAAATTGTTTTTGAACTGACTCTATACGGCTTACATGTGTATCTTGATATGGAGACCAAACTATGCTACAATACTCAAGAAGGGGTCTCACATATGTTATATACAGCGTTTTGTATTTGTATTTGTATTTGTATTGAAAATAATTCATCTGACAATGGGTAGTCTTAATGAATAAAATTTAACTAATAAACTAGTAAAAACACGTTTCTCTTAAAAGCTAGTTCAATGCCGTTCTTATCCGATTCGCGAAACGTCCAGATGGTTCATTAAACTCGAATAGCTCTTCGACTGCAGTAAACGCACGAATACATGCTGAAATCGGTTCATTTTATCCAAACACAGTCCGGTGAAAAATTGGTTGCAGCAACGTAGAGTTCCGTAGGGTTCTGTTCGGTACCCTAAAGTTCAACATAGAAAGTAGTTTGAGGGCATCAGCTTCACCATTCAACAGTTTAGCAATAAACAACGACTGCTGTATTTTTCGACGTCGTTCAAGCGTGCCCAAACCTAGTAGTTGGCATCTATCAGGATACGGTGGCAAGTTGTCAGGATCTCGCCACGGCAAGCTTTTCAGAGCCAAACGAATAAACCGCTTCTGAACTCGTTCGATTCTGAGGCACCACGTGACCTGGTAAGGCGATGCGTTTTCCAAAATTGGACGGACAAGTGCACAGTACAATGACTTCCTGCAATGTGGATCCGAAAAACCCTTCGCCACCTTGGAAATAAAGCCCAACTGTCGAGGTGCTTTTGATATGATCGCAGAACGGTGTAGTTCGAAAGTCATTTTTGAATCTAGTTGAACACCCAGATCAGTCACACTGGTCACTCTACTGAGAGTATTGCCATCAACGTAGTAGTCAAACAAAATTGGATTTTCCATACGGTTAAATGTGATTACCTGACATTTATCCACGCTAAGTATCAGTTTGTTTCTCTGACACCACTCAGAAAATGAACTCAACGAATTTTGCAAAAGTAAGCAGTATTCTTGCGTGCGCACCACGATGTACAACTTTAAATCATCTGCATAGGCCACTTTGAAACCTTCGCCCAAAATCAGAGCGGCATCATTGAAAAACAAGATAAACAATAGCGGTCCGAGATTGCTACCTTGTGGAACTCCAGACTTGTTAGAAAACGGCCGTGATATACAACCATCTATCTTCACGCGCAACTCACGATCCGTAAAGTAGGATTCTAACCAATATACCAATTACGTAGAAACTCCAAGGCGTGACAACTTGTGCAGCAATATTCCATGGTCAATTTTATCAAACATCAACTTGCGCCTTATCCTCCAAACTCGCAATGCACCTCGACGTAAAACTTAACAAGTTGGTGGTAACCGATCGTCCAGGCAAAATTCCGTGTGGATCTGTAGATGTATGTAGCTTTTTGTAGCATCAAGAATGATTCCGCAAACTATTATTTCAAACAACTTCGAAACGGCTGACAAACTCGTTATACCTCGATAGTTAATAACATCGTGCCGATGTTATTAACGTTTAAAAACAGGTGTCATAAACGATTGCCTCCAGATGCGGGAAAACTTTGCTTGCTGGAGTGAACGATTGAAAATATCACACAATAGTTGTGCTAAAACGGCAATACAATGACAGATTACAACTGCAGGCAAATCATCAGGGCCTGGAACAAGCGAACGTTTCAATTTTTTGCAGCCATTGAGACCATTTCTGGATTTACCCCAAGTAACCACGAGTCTGTAATAGCATGCATATATAGGGCATATGTATTACGTCTAGTGCATCATTGAAGTTGGATTAAAGCTGAAAAGGGCCCCACTAAGATCGAACTAATGTTATATCTTTTGTAAGGCCATAAGACATTGCTAAAGTAGCATTATTGCATTGGTAATGCATCACTACATTCTTAAGCTAATCTAACGCTTCATTACTTGACAACTGTTGAATTGATGCGATCCCGCATTACCGATGTTGATTTTGGGTTGAATAAGTGCAATAATATAATGCTTGTGGTTACTTGGGACATCAAAAACTCCAATATCAACAAAACCAACGGGAACATCACGTATGGCTTCTTCGATTTCCAATATTGAAGCAGGGTTCATTGCAAATACGGACGCAAAATGCTCAGCAAACAACTGACTAGACTCTGTTGCAGACGCTGCAGTCGTGTCGTTCAAACAAACGTTCGTTGGAATCGTTGCACTTTTTCGTTTGGCATTAACAAACTTCCAAAAACTATGAGGGTTAATTCTCAGACTCATTTGCACACGCAAAACGTAAGATTTATATAGCGTGGCATTCAAAAATCGGTACGCATTGCTGGCTTGATGAAAATTTCTTATGTTGCTAGGCGATCGATGACGTCGTAGTTTCCGTTGGCACCTGTTACGCGAACGTTTTAAATCCCGTAAATCGAAAGTACTCCATGCAGGTGAAACTCGAGGCTTAATTCTTGGGACGTTATAAACAAACCAATCGTTCAAAACGGAACAGAACGTTTCCGACATCTCATCAATATTATTGCTAGCTGTTATTGCATTCCAGTCAACGGTTTCCAAGTAGTCCGAGAGCGCAACAAAATTAATCATACGAAAGTTCAGCGGTCGCTCCAATTGACTTTCCATGCTTTCGTCACAAATAACACGCGCAGGTACAGACATTTCAAGCGGGGGGTGATGAGAGTCAACGGGAAGCAACGAAGTTGAGCATCTATTCACGTTTGCCACACAATCAGGCAAACAAAACACAAGATCGAGAGTGCGATCGAGGCACAAGAGCGTTTCCAGATGAAATCAGCCGGAAAAAGTCAAAATCTTGCACGACCTCTCCGATTTGGATGAAACTTTGCACATGTCTTCGGAATTGGTGATGATGGATTTTCCGAGGGTTAAGAGCATCCGTATCTGGCGCAACTATCTGGGCGACTAGAATACTAGCGCATCGAGCTGTCATTTTAATTTAGTCACTCAATTTCACACCGGTCGCTACTATATTTTGTTACTGTATTCTGTATCGGTCGCTGCTAAACTAGTGCTCCACACGCTAAGATAAGAATACCTAAAGATCGTTAAAAAGTAAAGATAATCACTTAAAAGTGCACATACCTAAATTATGCGTAAACACAAATTACCTAATATTGGGCTTTGTGCACAAATTACGTAACGCATGAAGGGGAGGGATGGGGATTGAGAAACCGTTACTTATTGTGACATATGGGGGAGGGGGGTTTTAAAATCGTTACGTAACAAAATAACCAATTTTAGGGAAAATGAATTATGTCTATCTTTTAATTTTAGACCAAATTCTTAAGCTTCGATAAATGGAGACGTACTATTTAAATATGACCTACTAAACGAAATGTATCTTATGACGATTTGCATCCCCAATGGGCGCAATTTTCCATTAATGGTACATCTACACGCTGAGAAATGTATTGTTCTGTATAACTATAACAAATATTATTGTTGACTCATGGTTTACCCATAATTTTTATTCATTCAAACTATACCGATTTTATTTTTGAACCAACAATAAATATTGTTGTTTCTTAAAGCGCTGCAAAGGAGGCTTCTATTGGAAACAAAAAGCACTTATTGTAGAATCAAAAAATAAGATTTTTGGAAGCAATGCACCTTTGCATTGACTCGACCTAAGCGGTGGAATTGTAACAAAAAATATATATGAATATATTGTTATTTATATTAAAACCATTGAAATAATAATAAATTTCATTTACTTTTCAAAAGATTATGTTATGGAAATTCAAATAAGATAAAAAGTAGTATACTCAGTAGCCAAAAAAAGCCGAGCAAAATTTTGCTTCCAAAAAACGTCACGTTCAAACTCCTGTAACTTTGTCTATTATGAACATTTTTGACTGAATTTTTGACAGCCCTATAACTAATGTATTAACTTTATGTGAACAAAATTTCATGTTCGTATGGTTAATAAATTTGAAGATTTGATAACACATGTAAAAAAAGTCATTTTTGGACATACCAATTTCTAAAATACGTACTTCTGTGAAAAATTTAGGTAGCGTAATAAAAATTTCACCATAGCCTAAAAAAGTATAGGAAATAAACTTGAACTGTTTCCATCAAGTGGCGTTAAATTTGATGCACCAACATGAGTATTTCCATTTTTCACACGGTATTGACCATGGTGAAATATCGGTGCAAAAAAAAAGCCGAGGCTAAGTTACGTTAATGAAATAAGTGGACTGATGTTTGCAATCTTTATCAATTTTAAGTTACACAAATAAAATGATTGAACTGTTACTACAATTTTGAATCAAATGAGAATTAAACATAAAAGCAACAACAATAACAGTTTTTGTGATGTTTTTATAACAATTGAGAAATAGGGGGGAGGAGGTCCGTGAGCGTTACGTAATTAAAGGGGGGGAGTCTGGTCACGTGTTACTTATTGTTACATAGGGGAGGGAGGGGGTGCGAAATCCCGTTTTTTTGCGTTACGTAATTTGTGCACAAAGCCTTGGGTAATAGTATTGAAGGAAGATAAACGGTAAATAATACCTATTTTTTTGCATTAATAAAACGTATCAATAAAGTATGGTTGAATCCAAGTAAAGCTGAAGTGAGATTAAACATAGTAGTATCTAAAACTGAAATCGGTAATAACTTTCTGGCTATTTTTCAAACTGTATGGAGGTGACCATTATCGACGATTTTCTGCTAGCTTTATCACCAATTACTTTGCTTAAACTGCTCGAAAAACCTTTTTTCAAGAGCATTATCTACGACGTTCAACCTCACTTTTGCATTACCTGGTTTCCTCCATTAAAGAAAACGTCTGCATTGCCCCAACATTATGACACGTTCATAATTTCATTTTTTTGTTGCGTGTAGTCATAATAGCGTAAATTGAGATTACCGTGTGCGCCCAATGCTTTCCGATAGTCGCGCCACAATTTTGCTACCGCTTTTAGTTGCGCCCAGGGACCTGGCAACCCTATCCTATTTACTAGCGATTGACAGTATGCAACATATCGCGGGCCTTATTTGAATAAGGCCCATCTGACGTTTGCTACTACGGGTACGAACGCCAGCATTGTTTACAAACAATGAATCTTTTGACGTTTGGTTGTAAGACATGTTAGCTACAGGACAAGGACGGCCCGCCAGGTCCCTGGTTGCGCCCGATACGGTTTGAAGTGCATGGGGAGGGTGATCAAATATAGTTTAGTCGCGCACCGCTACGGATGCTCTACTTTAAAAACGAATAGTCCTTGCGTAAAATACAAAACAAACGACGAACGATGAAACAATGGTGTTTTGATTGTGTTTGGATCATTAGAGTTTAAGCTAATCCTTTTGATAAATCCGAGCATGTTGCTTGCTTTATAAATGATATTATTGTATTGTTCGGCAAAAGTTAATTTAGAATCGAGTATAACACCTAAGTCTCTAATTTGACTGCATCTTTCAACAGTTTACTGGCCGAATGTAATAGTTTTTTGCAATATTGTGTGTTTTCTGGTAAACGAAATGTAATTGCATTTTTTTAAATAAAGTTCTAACAAATTTTTATCACACCAAATGTAAAATTTTGTGTTGAAATAATTCAAGGTCAGATGTCTCAAATATCTCCATGAAAAGTTTCATGTCGTCTGCATGTATTGAAACACGGAGGAAACTCAAAATGTGTTCTATATCATTGATAAATAAAATAAATAATAATGGACCAGGATGAGACCCTTGAGGCACGCCCGAAGTAACGTTCACAATTGATGAAAGTTTTCCCTCAAATCTTACTCTTTGCGTTCTTAAAGTCAAGTAAGACTCAATCCATTTTAGTGGCGCAGGATTGAATCCCAACTTGGATAATTTAAAAAGCATCAGTGGAATATCAACTATGTCAAATGCTTTACTAAAATCGGTATATAGCGCTTCAACACAATTTCCTTTATCCATTACGTTCAAAGAAAAAGTTACAAATTGTATCAAATTAGTGGCTGTTGATCGTTCTTTAATAAAACCATGCTGTTTAATAGAAATTAAAATCTTCACCTGCGTAAATATATTATCATTTATGATAGGTTCAAAAAGTTTCGGAATGCTTGATAATATAGCAACCCCACGATAATTTTTAATATCAGATTTTTTTCCACTTTTAAAAATTGGGATCAAAAAAGATTCCTTCCAAACAGCAGGAAGAACGCTGGACTCCAATGATGAATTAAACAACCAAAATAAAGGTTTAACTAGCTCCTTTGAAAGAGATTTTAAAAATATAGGTGGTAAGCCGTCTGGTCCAGCACCCTTTGAAGCATCCAAAGTTTCAAGAGCATGTAAGATTTCCCTGACAGATAAATTATCAATTGAAATGTCCGTCATTGGCTCGGGGAGGTATGAGAAATATCGCAAGTCACGCTCATTATCGTCATGAGAAGTATAGATGTCCTGGAAGAAATCAGCGAATAAGTTGCTAATGTCATTTGTTGTGTTACCGGTCCTGTTGTCTAAATGCATTTTTGATGGAAAGTTCTGAGACGTACGTTTTCGCTAACATAGCTAAAACAAGATTTAGGGTCTGACTTAATATTATTCTCAACCCGGGTGTTATGCTCTTCATATGCATTTTTTAATTCTAAACTCAGTTGATCGCATATGGCCAGATAAACCGATAGATTTTCATCAGTTTTATTTCTTTGGTATGCTTTATGAGCTTTTTGTTGCCTATTTTTGAGATAAGTAACCAGTCTATTCCCAAGTAACACCAGAAACATCTTCTTTGACAAGAATATTAGAAGTTTGTTGTAAAAAAGTCATGAGGATACCAAACATGTCTGGTCTTGAAAA
Organism: Aedes koreicus; assembly: GCA_024533555.2. Classification (NCBI taxonomy): domain Eukaryota; kingdom Metazoa; phylum Arthropoda; class Insecta; order Diptera; family Culicidae; genus Aedes; species Aedes koreicus. The sequence goes on from JAHHFK020004968.1 coordinate 25,686, forward strand.
AGTTTTGAGGGTGTTTTTCCACACATATTCGGTTCAAACGGGGAACCAGAACAGCGAACACACTTTTGTTCTATTTTTGTTCGATCAACCTAAATTTTACTTCTTGAAAACATCGGTGACTGTTTGTCATCTTACCACTACGAACTATCTTTACTCACTTTTGAGTATCCATGCTTTTGACTGATTTGAGTCAAACGTACTTCATTTTGGATTGTTTGGAAATAGCGTGTATGCTAGATGTTTGTAAATATGTTGATAGGTTGCATTCAAGATGAATTTTAAACATGTTTTTAACATCCTCATGCAATAGTGAAATTATTCAGAATAGATTGTGAATCCAATACAATGACGGCTGAAAATATGTTTATTAGAAATACTGGAAAATTAAAAAAAAACACTACCTGATTGTAAGATTGCGACGCCACTCACTGATTCAAATAGAAGCCAAATTGGGCATAAGGGTTTATTCAAATGTAGCATAAAGCAACAGTTTGGGAGAATGTTTAGTATTGTTTATGAATTGTAACGCTTAATTTGTGGGGGAGTCTTTTGAGATATAGCTACGCTAGAAAAATTATATATGTATTTTCATTCATACTGACATTACTCGGTTCAATTTCACAGCAAAAAACGCAGAAAAGAAAAAATGAACATTTGAAAATCAAATGTGTTACTAATGTTTTAACCCGTACTGTAGACTTGTACTGTAGGACTGTAGACTTGGAAAATCGCCATGTTGGTTTTTGTGAATACCATAAAGAAATCTCACTAAAATTCAATAATTTATTCGGGGCACCTTCTATGTTTTTTTAATCTAATCAATGGCGCATGAAATTAGGGAAGTTAAAACGGAAAGTTGCACTGCTAACCTTGAGCCGCATATACAATTTTGATACAACTTCCATGCGTAAAGCATTTTTAATTTCCTATTTGAAAAAGTTATAAACAATCATCTTTAACGCGTAAAATACCATAAGCTACGATATAGTTTCGCCATTAAAAATATGGCGTTTATATTGTTTATATTTTTTTTCTTTGTTCATACCGTGCTTGCTTTGACAAAACATATCATTATGTTATAAGCATGCTGTTGGAAGCATCCATAGAACATAATATTTGTCTTATGGATGTTCTACAAAACATCTGGTATGACCTAAAAGATGTTCAAAAATGCCACATTTATTGCGCTTTTTCGGTTATATGCGTGTATGAAATTAAGTTATTGACGTTAGAAAAAAAACATTAGCTTGGTCTAAAACGTGTATTATTAACATGAGTATGACAAGTGGTGTTACTTGGGATTATACCATACTGGGGATTTTAGACTAGATTTTCTCTTCTGTTTCATAGGCACTGTTTGTTCTAAAATATCATACACAATTTGGTAGAACGCGTCCACTGCTTGACCTACATTATGATCACGTTATACAGTTTGCCAGTCAATACAATTCAATTTTTCTTTGATAAGTACATAATTGGCCCTACTAAAATCATAGTATGGTTCGGACAAATCATTATCCATCATTGTGGTTTTGTCGTGCACAAATATGGAGTATTCAATTGCAGTGTTGAACACTTCATTTTTCTAAAGAGGAGTAGGTGTCTCTGAAACGCAAAAATCATCGGTCATATTAGTGAACATCAAATCTAAGTAGCAATTATTCTGATTTTTCACGTGATTTACTTGATTGAGCCCGATTTTAGAACTTTTGTCAAATAGAGTACGGAGCGTTTCAGTTTCCCCTGCAATTGGAATCAAAAAGGACTCATTTTCATTGTCAATAATAAAATTGGCTGCCCTCTGGTTCAAATCACCGTAAATGTAAACATTTGCGTCGGGCTCAAACTTTGAAATGATATTACCGGCAATACTAAAAAATAGTTCAAAAGAATCTTTTCTCGCATATTCTGGAGGAAAATATACTGCTACAAAAATATGAACTTGTTCTCCAATAAGACATTTGACCCAAACATGGTCAAATTCTTTACATTTGCAAGATTCAATTTGTTCGCAATCATAATCAACACTAACTGCTATAAGAACACCTCCACCACATTTTTTGTTTGATAAAAATTTATCGCGATCATCCCTAAAAACATTGAAACGATCACCGAAAACTTCTTCATTGTTGACGTTAGCATCCCAACTCGTTTCTGTTCCTAAAATTATAGGAAAGCTACATGCAGCCACCTGCTTATAAATTTCATTTACTTTAACGGCACTTTTCATCCTGTTAAAGTTCTGGCAATACACTAGTAATTCTTTGCTTTTAATGTTATTATCAAATGTCTGTGACCGATTTAAACAATTTTAACTAATTACCTCTCGTTCCTCATATTGAGAGCTCGTCATATCCATAAAATCGTCGGATACTTCCTCTGCAGAGAGCGTTAATTTGGACGAAAAAACGAATGTCTATGTGCACACGCTTCGCACGATGTTAAGGAGTTTCCTGGAGGCGGTGGGGTAAATAAGCTTGGAAGCGGTTGCGGTAGCTAGTGATCTACCGGGTATGGGTTTAAAGTCTCACCACGTCGAAATCCGATCCAACGCGAGGTTTCAACCGAAGGGGGCCTGGAAAATGCCACCTTTGCTGCTTCAAGTAGATCCCTATCCATTGGAAGAACTGCTGGGTGATTATTTTGATGACCGATATGATTTGTGTTATTGCTGCTGCGGCTGCTGCTGCAGATGTTGTTGTTGATATTATTACTGGATCTAGTTTGCTGACGCCCCGAAAAACTTTGTTGATGATGTTTGTTGGAATTATTGTTGCTCCTGTTCCATTGTTTTTTAAGAGCTTTCTTTCGCTTTATTGCTTTATCTCTGGCCTTCTGCTGCTGAACATGACGTTGCCTTCGTAAATCATTTTCAGTCCAGTTCGGGCGCCAAATTCGTTTCGACCCTAGTGTGCGCCATCCTTCTTGGAGTTCATTTTCTACCTGCGCGCCACGGTCAGCTGTATACAATTCGTTTATGAGGCTGGGGGGTGACACCGCTGGTGCCAAACGATCAGCGCTAATATTGCTGTCCAAAGTGTTAATTGCACTAGCAAGCGGTTTTACTTCATTAAAAATATCACCAACTGTAATGGCTATATTTTTTACTTCATTCAAAGCATCACGCGTTTGAACAGATGCGTTAGCAATGTGTTGATTGCAATGAGCGGCCATGTCCATGGTTACGCCGCTCAAGGTCTGGACTTCGTCGCAGACTTTTTTCAGTTCCCTGGTCAAATCATTCGTAAGGTCCTTCGCGTACTCTGCAATGCGATTTCTCGTGGTTTCCATTGAAATATTTAACAGCGACGTTAAATGGTTTTTTGTAGCCACGAGCTCATCGGACTTATTGACCGAGATATGCTCGAAATCGCGCGATATTGACGACACAGCGTTTTCAACTGTCGACGATGTATTTTCGTTTACATTCGTCACCGATTCTTTAAGCTGCACCTCAATATTATCAAACAACACGTCTATTGTATTAAGCTTTTTGAGCACTTTGAGGTCAGCAGCTACTTGAAGATTGGCATCCGTTTGAGATTTAATTGAATCCATAATCTGCTCCTGTTGACAAAGCACCTTGCGTGTGTCGATTTCCGTTTTTAGATGATGTTGACAATCGGAACACAGAGGTATCATATACAATGATAATAACTGCTCCTGATGCCGTTGAACGCCTATGCAAGCCGCGTTTGTCACAAAATTCATACTTCTACATGAAGCGATCGTTACTGATATTGCACGACGTAACACTGCAATTCATAATGATGACTTTAACTTCTTCGGGTCTCGCGCGCCGCGTAAAAAAATATTGTAAAAATTAAATACGGAGGTCGTAAAAAATGCGACTGCACTCGGTGACGAACCGAATTCAAGCGAATTGATATGCGGTGACTATAATCAGCCTGGAGTGACCTGGAATTATTCTGATGGCAAGATTCAACCCGTGAACTCCATATCTTCATCGAAAGCTAGCACGATATTGATTGATGGTATGGATTTCTTCAACATGCATCAATGAAATCTGGTGCACAATCACCTAGGACGCATTCTTGATTTGTTCTTTAGCCCAACGGATCTTCCAGTTGAAATCTCGAGTTCTTTTTCACCACTCTTACCAATAGATCATTGCACGATGGCGTCATCAAGGCAGTTTTGACAGTTCAGGGAGCTTGTTTACGTGGACTTAGAATATTTTCGGTAAGATCGGTTTGAGATTTTGTGCTCAGAATTTATTACGATTGAAGTAAAACTGCCGGAAAACAGACACCAGTGCTTATTTTTACCTCATTTCCTGAATCTAATCATTCGGAATTCGGAAAAAGCCAATGAAAAATTTCGTTTGAGCGGTTCAAATTCTAACACCTTGTAAACAAGCTCCCTGAACTGTCAAAAAAGTGAGGTTAATACATTCCGTGCAATGATCTATTGACCTTCATCACCCGCCACTGGTTGTCTGTGTACCATCTTTAGTTGATGACGGTGTACCATTGCATGGTGTGAATGAGAATGTTGTGCTGGCGTTAGACTATAATAAAATTGACTTCGGTGCTTTTTGGGTTTTTTTTTCTGTTTTTGAGTGGGGTTTTTTTCCCGGGGGGGGGGGGGGGGGGGGGTGTGGGGGGGGCGGGGGAAAAAGAAAAGAAAAAAAGGAAGTTTAAAAAAATAGGGGGGAAATTTTATTTTTTTGGTTTTTTTTTATTTTTTGGGGATAAATGGGTTTTGTTTTTTTCCGGGGGGCACAAAATTTTTTTTTCGGGGGGAACAATTTTTTTCTGGACGTTCGGTCACTACCAATCTCCTAGATTTTACCACGACCTGTTTTGATCAATTGGAGAAAGGGGCACAAGTAGACGTCGTCTATACTGATCTAAAAGCAGCGTTTGATACAATCAACCACGAAATTCTGCTGGCGAAGCTATTAAAACTCGGTACATTGGAAATTTATTTATTTGAAGTCAATCATGTGTAGACTTTTAGTTACAGTTATTTACATGTTTTGTCACTCTTAAATCTATATAAATATATTTGTTACAGTATTAAGCTTACATTCTAGTACATTTATGAGCAGCTTTTTATCAAATATCATTAAAGTATTGCTTCAATTTATATTTTGTAGTTGTGAAGTCAACGTTTTCGCAATGCATATTGTATGTTGCCATCATCCGATTTAAAGGCCCAAATTTAGCATAATTTGTACGATAGTGGCTTGTAGTAAAAACATTTCGATTTCGTAGTTGTCGACTTGGAATATAAAAATTAAGTTTTGATAAAAGTTCTTCAGAATCAATACGATGCGAAACGATATCGTTTACAACTGAGACCATTGCGAATTCTCGACGCTCTTTTAATGTTTTTATGCTGATGAGCATACAACGAGCTTTATAAGATGGTAAAGGAAATCTTGTCCAACCTAATTTTCGAAGGGCAAACAGTATAAATTGCTTTTGAACTGATTCTATTCGTTGTTCGTGCGTGACTGAAAAAGGTGACCATACTACGCTACAATACTCAAGTATTGACCTCACATATGCAACGTATAATGTTTTTATTGTGTATGGGTCATGAAAGTTGTAACTAAATCGTTTTATAAATCCTAGCATGCTACTTGCTTTACTGATTATTGTGCTATAGTGGTCAATGAATGTTAGTTTCTTATCTAAAATAACACCTAAATCCTTAATTCTTCCGCACTTTTCAACTGCCTGATTTCCTAGCGAGATTGTACAGTCTAGTGTATTCCGTTTTCTACTAAATGATATTGATTTACATTTTTGGACGTTTAGCTGCAGAAGGCTTTTTTTGCACCAATTATAAAATAGGAGTACGTCGTTTTTGAATAGTCTTATATCTTCCTTGTTTTTTATTTCTAAAAATATCTTTAAATCGTCGGCATAAATAAGAATTTTTACGTTTTTTAAAATGAGGGAAATATCGTTTACAAATAGTATAAACAAAAGAGGGCCGAGATGGGAGCCTTGAGGAACTCCTGAAGTAACTCGAATAGGATTTGAGGTCTTGCCTTTAAATCTGACTATTTGTTGTCGGTCAGTGAGATAAGACTCGAGCCATTTAAGAAAATTTAGCTCAATACCCATTTTTTGCAGTTTGAATAGAAGCATGGGTATATCAATGCGATCAAATGCCTTGCTGAAGTCTGTGTATAAAGCTTCAACATGGTTTCCATTGTCCATTGCAACCAGCGAATAGTTAACGAATTCGAGTAAATTTGTATTAGTTGAGCGTCCTTTGAAGAATCCATGTTGCAAGGTAGAGATTCTATTTTTAATTTGACAAAATAGTTTTTCATTAATGATCGCTTCAAAAAGTTTTGGAATGCAAGAGATAATAGCAATACCGCGATAATTTCGTATGTCAGATTTTTTGCCACATTTAAAAATAGGAACTAGATAAGAACTTTTCCACGAGTTGGGAAAAATACCGGATTTGATCGACTTATTGAAAAGCCAAAACAAGGGAGTTGTAAGCTCCGAAGCTAAGTTTTTCAGAAAAATAGGGGGAATCCCATCGGGCCCACATCCTTTGGAGATATCTAGTTTTTTCAATGCTTCTTTTATATCATGCACATATATATTGTTTACACTAATATCTCCACTAAATTCTGGAAAGAAACCGAAATATTTGCGATCACGATCAGCTTCAGAAAATGTGGTATATATATCTTGGAAGAAAGTTGCAAATAGATTGCAAATTTCTGGCGGGGGAGAAAAAAAAAAAAAACACGGGGGGAGGAAAGATAAAAAAAACCCCCGAATGTGGGGTGTTGTAATTTCAATAAATAATTTAAATAAAAAAAAAAAACATCGGGGGGGTTGTTGCGTAAGCAACAGACAAACCCAAGAAGAAGACAAATTTCCAATTCCGTAACAGTTTATTAAGAGTAGTGTTGTAAAATTCCTTTAGGAAACAAAGAAAACAATTTAATTAACCTAAGAAAATTTAGATACGCGATCACTAGAGCTTTATCAAAATAGCATTATGAAATATAGGTTCAACAACAAGGCCTCTACCCTAGCTAACGCAGTGGATAATCACATCAGAGAGTGTTTTTGTACCTTTCAGTCAATATTGTCGTTACTTACGTTTAGTGTTTCTTCTAATCTGTATAATCTGTCCGTGGCTTGTAACCCGCATCCGCACTTAAATGCAATGTGTAAATAAAAAATGCAACACGTAACTAGAGTAGGGAATAGTTTTAGAATTTAGGTTAAGTTTTTACGTATTTGTGTATCTACCTTGTTTTAACGTTGTTTGTTGATAATGTATATAATATTTTATAACGTAAGTATACTTTCCACGAATTAAGTTAAATTTAAGCTAGATTTTAATGAAACGAATAGAATTTATAATCTAAATTGCTATTTTCACTACCGCTTGATCTCACTTGCATTCAACGCTCTCACTTACTTAAGCTTTGTTTACTCATACAAAACTGCCCCGTCACCCAGCACCCGGTAACTCTTTGACAGCTTAAGGAACAGGATCAGGGTGTCTCTCGGCCTCAAGGTCGTCGATGTTCAGAAGGTGCGTTACATCCCGCTGGGTTGTGACACTCCCCCTCGGTACGCCACTGCTGTCTACGTGGCTTACCTTCTTTTGCACCGATGTCTAAAACAGCAACCTTTGTCGCTGGCCTCTCCAGTAGTCCGCTCGGAGTCTGCACAGTCACGCGGCGCACCTGACCGTCCTTGGCTTGGACCGCCTCGATCACGCGCCCTCGTGGCCAGCAATTCCTTGGCAGGTTTCCGTCGACGATCAACACCAGATCGCCTTCCTCGATGGGTTTCACGGGCTGAAACCACTTTGTCTTGCGCGCCAACGTAGGTAGGTACTCGTGCACCCACTTCCTCCAAAAGTTGTCGGCGTATAGCTGGGCCATCTTCCACAATTGCTTTAACACAGCCGGTCTGTCATCGAAGGTAATCGGGGGCTTACTCCCATTTGAAGACCCTAACAAAAAGTGGTTCGGAGTTAGGGGGGGTTCGGTTTCATTGTCTAGCGGAATGTCGGTGAGCGGTCTTGTATTCAAGATCATCTCAATCTCCATCAGCATAGAGCGAAGAATTTCGTCGCTTGGAAGACGTGGTGGGTTAAACTCGTTCATCGTCTTCTTGACCGATTGAATGAACCGTTCCCAGCATCCACCGAAATGTGGCGCGGCCGGTGGGTTGAATGTCCATTTGGTGTTTGGACTAACGAATTCGACCATCAGCTTCTCCTGATCGACGTGCTTCATGGCTTCACGGAGCTCTCGAGACGCTCCTACGAAATTCGTCCCTCGGTCGCTTATGATCTCCACCGGCGATCCTCTCCTAGCGATAAAGTTGCGTAGAGCTAAAATGCATGAGTCCGTCGTTAGAGAGTGTGCTATCTCAATGTGTACGCCTCTGGTCGTCATGCAGGTTAGCAGGACTCCCCACCTCTTCTCGGACCTTCTGCCAACTAGAACAAGCATCGGTCCAAAATAGTCGATTCCGGTGTACGTGAATGGTCGCTGAAATGCTGCCAACCGAGCAGCTGGAAGACTCCCCATCGCTGGAGGCTTGGGATTCGCACGTCGGATCTTGCAGTGGTGGCAATTTCTGCGGACACGATCGAATTCTGAACGGAGACGGGGAATGTAGAACTTTAGCTGAACCTGGTTCATCGCGGTGTGGTGGTTCTGGTGTCGGTATCTCACGTGATAATCGGCAAGCACCAGACTAGACACGTGATTAGATCTGGGCAACAGGATCGGATTTTTGGTTGATTCATCTGCCCACGCACAAGCATCGATACGGCCACGCATCCGCAAAACACCGTTCGCGTCGATGGTCGGGCTGAGCTTATACAGCGCGCTGGTCCTTGGTAGAGTCCGCTCCCATGACTGCGCTTCTGGGTTTCTGCCAAGTAGATGTATTTCGTCCGAGTATGCTTGTAGCTGAACCTGACGGTAGATGATGTTCTCGGCACGGCTTAGCTCCTCCTGCGTTAATGGATCTAATTTTACGGCCGCACGCTTGGCGCGATTGCGAAGATTTGATGTGAAGCGGTGAACGTATGCAACTGTTCTCAGTAGACGTTTCCATTGGGAGAAGCGCTCAAAACACATGAACGACTCGGTGATTGAATGATGGAGAACGCTGAGACGAACTTCCTCCGTGGTTGTTCCTTGATCTCCACCATCACCAGGCCAGTTGTTTTCATGCTCCCAGAGAAAATCTGGTCCACGGAACCAACGACTGTTCGGATGAAAGTCTGGCATTCGTGACCATTTTGTTCCATCGTCAGCTACATTCTTCTTGGTTGGGAGCCACCTCCATTCGCTCACTTGTGTCGTATCAAGAAGCTCGCTGATTCTGAATGCCACGAATTGGCTGTAACGTCGGTGATCGGATCGAAGCCAGCATACCACGTCTCGAGAATCGGTCCAGAAAACACGGCGCGAGATTTTCATTCTGTGTGCTCTAGATATGCTTTCAGCTAGACGTGCGCCGATTACGGCGGCCTGCAGCTCAAGGCGCGGGATCGAGAGGAATTTTAAAGGAGACACCTTCGTCTTAGAAGCGACAAGCGCGCACTCAATATTTCCGTTTTCTTCGAACCTAAAGTAAGCGACAGCAGCCATCCCATTTTCGCTCGCATCACAGAAAATATGCAGTTCCACAGAATTTGTCGGTTCGGCGGACGTTGTGTGGCGATAACAACGAGGAACGTTCACTTGTCGGACATTCGGCAGCGCTCCTACCCAGGTTAGCCATCTCTCCGATAGATTTCCGCAAATCTCATCATCCCACCCGCATCCGGAACGCCAGATTTCCTGCAGCAAAATCTTCAAATAAACCAGGAAGTTGGAGATAAGTCCCATAGGGTCGTAAATCGCCATCAAAGTTCTCAAGACTTCTCGCTTGGTAGGCATGCGAGTACCCGAAAGCAACTCGGCGTCGTGCTTTGGTGACAATCTAAACGTGAAAACATCGGTTGTAGTATCCCACCACATTCCCAGCACCTTCTCCGTCGCTATCTCGGCACCAAGATTCATATCCTTCCCGTTGATGTCACTCTCGTGAAGTCGTTTTCCCACTTCTGGGGAGTTCGATAGCCAGTTTCGAATCTCGAAACCTCCTTGGGCGTGAATCGAACGTACGTCGTCTGCTAACTTCACCGCCTCCTCCTCAGTTTCCACACTGACTAACATGTCATCTACGTAATGTTCGTATTTGATGCACTCGACTGCCCTGGGATATCGGTCCACGAATCTCTCCGCATTGTGGTTTTTGACGTAGTGCGCACAACTCGGGGAACATGCTGCGCCGAATGTCATGACCTGCACTACATATACTTCCGGAATCTCGTCGGGATTTACGCTCCACAGGATCATCTGGCTTCGCTGGTCAGGCTTCTTCATCAGGACTTGGAAAAACATTTCACGGATGTCTCCCACAATTGCGACGCGGAATTCACGAAACTTGAAGAGAACGCCAAGCAACGACACGAGCTGATCCGGTCCCGTGAGAAGAAATGAATTCAAAGAGACGCCATTTACCTTTGCTGCTGCGTCGAACACGATTCTTATCTTCCCGGGCTTGTTTGGGTTGATGACCGGGAAAATCGGCAGATACCAATCATTGGCATGCTTCTCCGCCCTTTCCGCTGCTGAAAGCCGTCGAATGTAACCCTTCTCTTCGTATTCGACCATCCTCGCACACACCGCCGCACCTAGCTCGGGTTCCCGTTTCATTCGCCTCCGTAGACAGTCTAGTCGTTTCATTGCCATCGCTTTATTGTTTGGTAACTGCACCTGATCATAGCGCCACAGTAGTCCAGTTTCGTATCGACCTCCGATGAGACGCGTTTCAGTGGATAAAATCTTCATTGCTCGCTCCTCGTCCTTCGAGAGTAACGGCTTCGAGGATCCAGATATGCCCAACGAGTCGATCGAGAAGTACTTCTTCAGGGCGACGTCCAGATTCACTCCATCCTCTTTAACACACGGGCAAATGTGGAAGCTGTGATAGCTGCTGTGCTCGGAATTCGTTGCACCGGATGCTACCTCACACCGTCCGTAAACCAGCCACCCGAGGCGTGTCTTGGAAACGATTGGCTCGTTTTCGTTTCCTTCAATGCTTCTCAACGCGTGACCAAGCCGACAATTGTTCATTCCGATGAGGATTCTTGGAGATACTCTGTCGTAGGATTCTAGGGGAAGTCCGGAGAGATAACTGTGCCTAGTTGCCAACTGAGACACCGACATCGACTGTTTGGGTAGTGACAGATCTTGAACTGTGTGGACTTCTGGTAGCTCGAACACTTGTTTGTTGTTGTGAGTACCGGAGATCTTTAGCGACAGACCAACCGACTCTGCTTCTTCCCGCCGGTGACCCCCTGTCCAGCTCAGACACAGCGGATGCGACGTTCCTTTAAGCCCAAGTTCGATCATGAGACTTTGCTCCATTAACGTTGCCGACGATCCATCATCGAGGAAAGCAAATGTTGTCACCTGTTTCCCTTTGCCGTAAACCGTCACGGGTATGTACCTGAAAAGAACCTTTGTCGCCGGCTTCAAATGAGTGTTGCAGCTTTCTGTCGTTGAATTTCTAACTGCGGAAGCAGTTGATTCCGGAGGGGCAGATTTGTTGTATCGTTTATCGTCGTGAAGCAGTTTACTATGCATAAATGAACATCCATTCCTGCCACATGCAGTTTTCACTTGACAAGCGCCGAAATGCTTTCTCAGACACTTTCTGCAAAGCTTCTGCTCTTTGACTATACCCCAACGAGAACCAACATTCATATCAAGGAACTTCTTGCACGTTTCGAGGCTGCTGCAATCTTCTGGACATATCAAACATCTTTTGGGAGCGACAGGCGGACAGTCTTTCGAAGAAATTTCCTTTGCCGAGTAACTGTCCGTATGAATGTTGATGTAATTATCCTCCTTCCGGCCACGCCTTTCTTGTTTCGAAGTACTAATAGAAGGAATCGTTACGATACTAGCTGCTTCAACTAATTTCCCCAACCAGTCTCCGAAGTCAGACAAGGTGACTCCGTTCAGCTGCTGACGATGATAAGCCCAATTCAACCTAACGGATGGTGGTAGTTTCTCCGTCAGCTCACACAGCAAAGCCACGTTACACAGATACTCGTTGAGACCCGAAGCAGTGATGGCAGCGCAAACATTCTGAACCGCTATTCCGAAGTCTATCAACGTATTCAGCTTCTCTGCCTTCGGTGCAGGCATCTCGCAAATTTTGTTGACCAGCGAGTGGATTATGGTTTCTGGCCTCCCAAACAGAGTTTTCAGCGTCGAGATTACGCCAGGCAAATTTGTAGGATGTAGCAACCGGCAACGTACCGCTTCCAAGGCCTTCCCCTTCAGGCTCCGTTGGAGACGCAAGAGATTTTCCTCATCACTAAATCCGCAAATTCTCGTCGAATTCTCGTAGCTTGCTAGGAATAATGGCCATTCCTCTGGGTTCCCGGAAAAACAAGGAAGTTCCTTACTGACAACTTGACGTGCCGAAATATGGCTCTGGTTTAGAGACGAAAACCCGAAAAAACCACTAGTACTTGGCTGAAACCCTGTCGCCTGAGGATTCAATCCCACGCCTTCACGAATCGCACCTCCGACCCTAGTTTGTCGCTGAAAAAATCGAATGCGTTCCTCCAAATGACTCTTCTCTAATGCCTGCCTTTCCTCCATCAACCTTAGTTCCTGCATTAGAACATCACCTCGCTGACTCATGTCGTGAACGTTGATTTGCGGCAGTGAATTGCTCGTCGAACTAGCTCTAGGTCCATCTCTGGGAGCCCATCGCGACGATTGATTGCCTATCACATTCGCAGCTGCTCCTCCACTACCGAGTACCATTCGTGGATCTAGATTGTCAGTCATTGTTGTCATTGTTCCTCCACCACGCATCATTCTCGCTGGCAGATTCTCATTCGAACTCGCCGCTAATCCACCTTCATCCGAACTCATCGGCTGGTGTTGCCTCGCTACTTGATCTAGCATAACCGTTTCTCTCAACTCCTGTTCGTACTTCTTCTGTTGATCTTTGAGCTCCTTCATCCGCTGGTCATCCTTATCCTTAATCATCCGTTCGAACTTCTTTTGCATCGCTGTTAACTGCTTCTGTAGATATTCTTCCAGATTCGCATTCGCTGGCTTGGTGGTTCCCGACATTGGTATAGCTCCAGTATTGTTGTTAGGTGTAGATGTTCCAGTTGGAAGTAGATTTGCCGCCTCGAGGCATTTTTTGCAGCTCCATTCCCGATCCTGTACACTCGAGTCTACACTAACACACGTGAAGTGATACCACTGTTCACACGAATCGCACGCTACCATACGGCTATCATCCGGTTCAAAACATATCTTGCAGCTCACTCCCGACGGTGGATGTTTCATCGGAGAAGTTCCCCGCTTCTGACTCTCGCTCTTCTTCGACATACCGAACCGATCAACTTAAGCCCCCGATCAATAAACGAATTTTATAAATTGTTGCGTAAGCAACAGACAGACCCAAGAAGAAGACAAATTTTCAATTCCGTAACACTTTATTAAGATTAGTGTTATAAAATTCCTTTAGGAAACAAAGAAAACAATTCAATTAACCTAAGGAAATTTAGATACGCGATCACTAGAGCTTTATCAAAATAGCATTATGAAATATAGGTTCAACAACAAGGCCTCTACCCTAGCTAACGCAGTGGATTTATAAACAAGCGCATAATCACATCAGAGAGTATTTTTGTACCTTTCAGTCAAGATTGTCGTTACTTACGTTTAGTGTTTCTTCTAATCTGTATAACCTGTCCGTGGCTTGTAACCCGCATCCACACTTAAATGCAATGTGTAAATAAAAAATGCAACACGTAACTAGAGTAGGGAATAGTTTTAGAATTTAGGTTAAGTTTTTACGTATTTGTGTATCTACCTTGTTTTAACGTTGTTTGTTGATAAAATGTATATAATATTTTATAACGTAAGTATACTTTCCACGAATTAAGTTAAATTTAAGCTAGATTTTAATGAAACAAATAGTATTTATAATCTAAATTGCTATTTTCACTACTGCTTGATCTCACCTGCATTCAACACTCTCACTTACTTAAGCTTTGTTTACTCATACAAAACTGCCGTACAGGGAGAGTCAAGGCATGCTACACGCTAAGATCAGTTTTACCCAAATATGAGTGAACTTTACTCATAATCGCGGAAAAGTGCACATACTCATTTTATGGGTAAATTCGCTTTACCCATATTTGAGTACACATGGTAAACGAACAATATAGGTAATGTTTACTTATTTATGGGTAACCAATTTAAAGTAAATTTCACGCAAATATAGGTAAATCTAAAACATTATATTTAAATTAGAAGCAAATATGGATATGGATATGGATTTCTCTGTGCTTCAATTATACTACTACTACTATAGCAATTGGACTAACTGCTGATTATTTGTTCCATAACAAGTAATGCAAATATTGCTGAGAAGTGATTAAAAAGAAATGACTAACAGTTGATCAAAACAATTATTGATCGAATGGTTGAACCCATCAGGTTAAAAAACAAGAACGGCATTTCTTTTCAGATGTTGTGATTCCTCCCACTCCCTCTCATCGTAGTGTATTCTCTGTATAATTCCAAGGTCACAACTCTGCCACAATTTTCTCACCGCTCAATTTTCGGAATGAACCCGGATCCAAATGTTTTTGTCAGTTCTTCCATCTTCTACTCCGCAATTCCAACTTTCATGATGGACCTCAATCTGTTGAATCGCAAGATGGAATGAGAACCAACCTACTCGATCCAATGAAGCTTACGAACTGCCAATGTTTATTTTTTCATCCAAATATGGGTAATATGCAGTTACTCATATTTAGGTAATATCACTTAACTCAAATTGTAAGTGAAGTTGACCCACTTTTGTGAGTACAATTTACCCATATTATGAGTATTTCATCAGTTACCCATATATGGGTGAAACAATTACCTTTTTATGGGTAATTGAGTCTTAGCGTGTAGTGAATCATTTGAATTAAAGAAGTGAGAAAAAGGAAGAAGATTAGTTGGAAAAAAAAAAAAGATAAGAATAAAAAAATAATAATAAATTGGGGAAACATCGACTTTGATGATTTGAAGCATGAAAATGATGCCATGTTGTTTTGGGGGAAGGTTTTAGCATTGAAAAGGTTTGAAATTGCTCATTTGCTTTTCGGAATCTACGGAATTTTATACCGAATTTATTAATTCTTCCTCATTCATCTGCGACGGTGAAAAGAGTTTTTTTTTCGTTTACAATATAAACAAAACTTAAATTTGAAACAGTTTTGAGACATACATGATGAAGGGAATTTTAGCAACCAAAAATTTGGTACCTTTCAATCAGGAAAAATCAGGAAAACTTAAAATAAATCAACACATAAAAGTCAAAGAACAGTGAATATTTGTTATTGTTATTTGGGTTAGGTTATATTTGTAATGTTTATATATTGACCAGGCGAACAAATAAATATATATTGTATTTTAAATTCAATTATAGTCTTGGTTGAGGTTTTATTTGTTTACACATAAATGATTAAGTCTGATTTTCAAACAACACTAAGAATGATTTAAACAGTTTCTAAAATCTATCGGAAACAAATTACTTGAAATATTATCTTTTTTTCAGCTTGGAAAACTTTGTGTCATTCCTCAACAAAAATGGCCGTGGGTTAAATGTGGTACATGTTTAATACCACAGCAGATTCAAAGATAGAAACGTCATTTAGGTCAAGCGTTATATAATAAATAAAATATCCTGTGCACATGTGGTTCCACGCATAAATAAAAACCATTCATTGACAATTCCCCATATTATTGATAACTATTTCCCATATTGTAGTGACAATAACCCTAAAGTTGATAAGTATAAGTTAACAGTATCCTATACAGTTTTAACCATATGGCAGAGGCCAAATAGCATTATGCTGAATAGGCGGTTGTATTCGCTTTATTTTCGTTCTATTTTATGTCAAAATGTTGGGATATAATCCAGAATTAAAGAAATCTTACAATGACAATATGGCATACAGTAACCATTGTGTTAGTGTAAAGAATTTTTAGTTAAAACCATTACAGAACAACTCCACATATTGTAACAATATATCTTACATACAACATATAAATTGTAATATGCGACAAATGGTTTTTCATTACGTAGGCTATTTCTTGATTTCTTTTAGGATCCAGTTTTTTCCAGTTTTTTTTGTTGCATTCTTCCAGTCATGTTGGCAACGCTGCCCGTCACCCAGCACCCGGTAACTCTTTGACAGCTTAAGGAACAGGAGCAGGGTGCCTCTCGGCCTCAAGGTCGTCGATGTTCAGAAGGTGCATTACATCCCGCTGGGTTGTGACAGTGCTCTTATTTAACAGACAGGTCTCTGCGAGTGAAACTTGATACAAGCACTTCCTTTTTTTTTGGGAATTTGGGGGGGGTTTCTCGGGGGGGCCTTCTTGGGGCGGGTGTTTTTTTTTTTTTTTTCAGCGGGGGGTTTTTTTTTGTGGGGGGGGGGGGGGGGGGGGTGGTTGTTGTGATAATATGGTTGTGGTGGTGGTGGGGCGAGGATTGTACTCGTCTTCAAGCATTATTGGATCGATTCACTGATTGGTGCCGTCGGAATAAACTTATGATCAGCATTGCAAAGTGTATGGTAATGTCGTATTACCGCATCAAGCAGCCGATTGTTTTCGACTATACCATCAATGGCGTCGTTCTACATAAAACCGACCAGTTCAGCGATTTAGGTGTTCATAAATTATCGTTTAACCTCCACCGCTCTGCTGTGATCTCTAAGGCTAATCGCCAGCTAGGGTTTGTGTCAAAAATCTAAAGAGACTTCACTGACCCGTACTGCCTGAAAGCTCTCTATTGCTCACTGGTACGACCGATCCTAGAAAATGCCGCCTTGGTCTGGCTTGCTTATCAATTGACTTGGAGCTTGAGGATAGAAACAACACAGCGCAGGTTTATCCGGATGGCATTGCGTAATCTACCATGGCGTTATCCGCAAAATCTCCCGCCGTATTCAGATCGCTGCAATCTGCTGCAATTGCATACTTTGAAACGTCGACGGAAAAATCAACAAGCGGTTTTTGTTGCTAAACTTTTGAATGGAGAGGTTGACTGCTCGAGGCTTCTCTCTCAACTGAACATCCGAGTTCCTCCGAGAGCATTACGGAGTGGTACTTTCCTCCAACCCGGATTCCATCGAACAGCGTTTGGAAACAACGAACCTCTAACAGCTATGATGCGAGCGTTTACGACTGTTGAAGAATTGTTTGAATTTGGCGAATCTTCAGCTCACTTTTTGGCTCGTATTTGTAATGCTCGTTTTATTTAGTTTTAAGTTTGTATCATGTAGACAATAAGTCAGATGAACTAAGTTGATTAAATAAATAAATAAATATTAATTTAAATAATATTTTATGTATAACATTTATTTTTAAACTCAAATGATTAATTTATTTTTTAAACAAAATATTTGTTCACTCTAAGAAATCACTCTGTTTTGAATCAACAAAATGATTTGTTGCTATTCAATACAAGGTTTCAATTTGTTCCAATTCATAAAAAAGTTCCAAATCAATTCATAATTTCATTCAAATCAAATCAATAAGATTCGTCCAGCAAACAAGCAAACGGTGAAGTTCATTCCGTCCGCTCTCCGTTGCTTTGGAAGTTTTTTTTTTTGAATAGAACGCAAAGTTCAGTTTTCAAAGTTTTTTTCTCGATACTCTCCCACCGAACGTGAAATCGAGTTTTACTTTTCTGAAGAAGAAAGCATTCAGTTTAGGCAGTGCTATCCTAATTAATTTCAATTTGCAATCGACCATATCGAGCCATATTGCGCTCCTCCGCGTGGCACGCATACCAGCAGTCCGTCTTGTTTTGCGTGCACTCGTTTATCTGCCAACCACCACCGACCAGTATCATCATCATCATCATCGTTGAGCTCCCCTTCTAACCGGTACACGCGACCACACATCGTCGCTCGCTAGCAGCAGCACATTCGTCGTCCGACTGCAGCAGATCAGCGATAAATATAAGATAAGTTTTTGTTTCTGTCTCTCCTGAATACATTATATTTAATTTTGAGTGAGTGCGTGTGTGTGTGTGTGAGAGTGTTTTTAGCTTTAGTTTGTTTTTCTGTGTTTGACTGTTTATAATTGCGGCAGTGGTTGAGCGTCATAAGCTCCCACAAGCGAGCCATGGATGATTTGTCGGAAGATGAATCATCTATGGCGCGAAATGATGAGGTAGCTCATAAAGTTACCAGATCACGTGCATATCCGGATGGCTCAGCTGGTCCGTGGGTTGTTTTCTTTCAGCCCAAAACGAAACCTCTTAACATTAATCAGATCAGTAATGATCTGACGAAACGATTCTCGGCCGTGACCGAGATATTTAAGGTCAGACCAAATAAACTTCGGGTCGTTGTGTCCAACTTCAAGCATGCTAATGAGATTGCTGTCTCTTAGCTCTTTACTCTCGAGTATCGGGTGTATATCCCAGCTCGGGGTATTGAAATTGAAGGTGTAGTCACCGAAACAAGTCTGACCCCTGAGATCCTGCTGAAACAGGGGGTTTTTCGATTTAAGAACCCTCTTCTGTCTCCAGTTAAGATACTGGATGATTGCCAACTTGGCACAGTATCGATCAATAAGGGTGAAAAAAAGTTTACACCGTCAGACTCGTTTTGTGTGACCTTCTCTGGCTCAGCCCTCCCTCAATACGTCGAGTTAGGAAAACTTTGCCTACCTGTGTGGTTGTTCGTACCTCGGGTCATGATCTGCCAGAAATGCAAGCAGATGGGACATCCGACCTCCCATTGTGGCACGCTGCTCCAATTGCGGGGAGAAACATGAGGATGGCACCTGCGCAGACAGCACACGTCGTCGAACCCGACGTACAAGCAACGCAAGGAAAAATTAGAACGCTCGCTTAAACAACGTTCCAGTTAATCTTTCGCCGAAATAGTGAAAAAAGCCTCCCCATCACCCAATGTAAATACAAATCCCTTTGCTCCTCTGTCAGATGACGAGTCTGATTTTGATTTGGCTGAAGAGGGAACATCATTCAGCTTTCCGGAAGGTGCTTCACGGAAGCGAAGACGCGTCCGCCCACGGAAAGTTACTGAACAGGAGCCCCAAGCAGCCTGCCCATTTCAAGGAAAGATGGAAAAAAGGAAAATCCAACTCCACCTGGTTTTTGCAGTACTAACTACACCCAGGACGTTCCATCTCTTCCGGGGACATCCAAAACCCCTGATGCCCCGATTTTAAGAACAGGAGCCCCTTCCTCGACTGGGCTGTTCTCATTCGATATCATTGTCGAAGGTATCTTCAAGTACATCGAAATTTCTGACCCTCTCAAAAGCATTGTTTTGGCAATGCTTCCCACAGTGAAGACTTTTTTGAAGCAATTGACAATCAAGTGGCCCCTCCTTGCAAATGCGACGACAACCGGTCTTTCTTGATATATGATCTCTGTGACAACTTCAATATGACAGTCCTTAATAATGGAGAAGTAACACGTTTGGCTGGTCCATCCTTTGTTGGCAGTAGGTTACACCTCACACTTTGCTCGAATTCATTATCGTTGGACTGCACGTGGAATGTGATCCAGGATTCCCACGGTAGTGATCATTTGCCCATAGAAATTTCGATTGCCACTGGGTTCAATCCATCGGAATCCATTAACGTCGCGTATGATCTTACCCGTTACATCGATTGGACAAAGTTCAGGACAGTAATAGATGAAGCCGTAACGATGGTAGAAGAGCGTCCACCGCTGGAGGAATATAACTTCCTTTTCAACCTGATCTTGGATAGCGCGCTTCAAGCTCAAGCTCGACCTGTTCCAGGAACGTCATTTCACAGGAAACCTCCTTTTCCACGGTGGGATCAACAATGCACCGAGGTTTACCGTAAAAAGTCCGACGCGTTTAAAGTTTTCCATAGAAATGGAACACCTGAGCACTTCGAAGTACACACGGCTCTCGAACGCGAACCTCAAAGCCTCATCAAGGCCAAGAAACGCGGTTACTGGCGACAATTCGTGAACGGACTATCCCGTGAAACGTCAATGAACACTCTTTGGAATATGGCGCGAAGACTGCGTAACCGAACTACGAACAACGAGAGCGAAGAGTACTCGGACCAATGGATCCTCAAGTTCACGCGTAAAGTTTGTCCAGATTCGGTGCCGGCACGGATGATTCCTCGCGAATCCACGAATTCGATAGATGAGATCAGCCAACCCTTTTCAATGGTAGAGTTCTCTCTCGCACTCCTTTCGTGCGGCAATACGGCTCCAGGGGCTGATAGGATCAAGTTAAACTTGCTTAAAAACCTCCCAGACGTCGCAAAGAGGCGCATGTTGAACTTGTTTAATCAGCTTCTGGAACTTAACATTGTACCGGACGATTGGAGATGGGTGATAGTTATTGCCATTCGAAAACCTAGTAAGCCCGCGTCCGACCACAACTCCTATCGACCCATCGCGATGTTATCTTGTATTCGAAAGTTGTTGGAGAAAATGATCCTCTTCCTTCTGGACAAATGGGTTGAGACGAACAACCTGCTTTCAGATGCTCAATTTGGTTTCCGTAGGGGTAAAGGAATGAACGACTGTCTCGCGTTGCTTCCCACAGATATTCAGCTAGCTTTTGCTAAAAAAAAGCAAATGGTTTCCGTTTTCTTGGATATCAATGGGGCTTTTGATTCAGTATCTGTTGAAGTTCTCTCAGATAAACTCCACGCTTGTGGCTTTTCACCATTAATGAATAATTCTAGGGTTTTTTTTTCATTAGGGCGAATCTACAATTGAGAGATTCTCTCCGGGCTCGCTCTCTTTCATTCATAAACCAATCACCTTTACGTTTTTCATTCTAATATTTGTAGAGTATGCTAGCCAGCACTGTTGTGTTTTGATCTGTACTAAAGAATCCCTCGAAAGTTTTATAACGGCGCTGTAATGAATGAAAGAGAGCGAGCCCGGAGAGAATCTCTCAATTGTAGATTCGCCCTAATGAAAAAAAAAACCCTAGAATTGTTTGTACAATTTGCTGTCAGAGAAACATATGAGCTTTTCTCATGGAACCTCTACAGCTTCCCGATTTAGCTACATGGGTCTCCCCCAGGGATCATGTTTAAGCCCTCTTTTGTATAATGTTTATGTCAAAGGCATTGACAGTTGTCTAAGTGACAACTGTACGTTGAGGCAACTTGCAGATGACGGCGTAGTGTCTTTCACGGGACCCAATGGAGTCGATCTGCAAGGACCCTTACTGGATACCTTAGACAATTTGTCTACTTGGGCTCTAGAGCTAAGTACCGAATTCTCTTTGGAGAAAACTGAGTTGGTAGTTTTTTCAAGGAAGCATAACCCAGCACAACCGAAGCTTCAAATTTGGGGTACACCGATAACTCATTCCATGTCATTTAAATATCTTGGTGTCTGGTTCGATTCTCAGTGCACCTGGAGATCCCACATTGAGTATCTGAAGCGAATATGCCAGGATCAACTTTCTCTGCTCCATAACCGGGACCTGGTGGGGGAGCACATCCGCAAGATCTTCTAACGCTCCTCACCAGGTGTGAAGTTATGAACCACCAGGTAATCGAAAACTTTGAAAAGCTTCTCGATTTGAATCCTCAAACTCGATTTATGACTTTGTAGCATTTGTACATAACACAGGATGTCAGCCCTTCGCCGAATATTCCCAATCGTGTTTGTTTCTCCGACTTCGGCAGTTCGGTTCATTTTGATTTATCCACGAAGCAGGAGCTTCGTGGAATCCCAGAGCATCATCTTCCTATAATTGCTCCTGTGATATTTGCTGCAAAGTTTGGCCAAGTTGATTCCGCTAAATCGTTCTGCACTGACGGATCATTGATAGAGGAGTCAGCAGGCTTTGGTATATACAATGAAATTTATAGCGCCAATCGTAAACTTCAAGCTTCTTGTTCCGTATATTTCGCTGAGTTAGCGGCAATACACTTTACGCTAGAAATTGTTGCCTCACTAGCACCGGATCAGTATTACATTTTCACGGATAGTCTCTGTTCTATAGAGGCTATTCGCTCCTTGAGGCCGGTAAAGCACTCCTCATATTTTCTCATGAAAATACAGGAGCTTCTAAGTGCTTTATCTTCGCGTTATTTTATCATCACCTTTGTATGGGTCCCATCTCATTGTTCAATTCCGGTCAATGAGAAACCCCTCGAAGCTCCGGATCAACAGCAAAACTCTTCTCCCGAAAAATGTCTACAAACTTTTGATGAATTCTGCCATACATCGTATCAGCCTTTTGGTTTGTTGATACGATACCCAAGTAACCACAAGCATTATATTATTGCACTTATTCAACCCAAAATCAACATCATTAATGCGGGATCGCATTTTATTTTAGCGTCTGTTTTCCATGTTAGGGGCGGCTTAAAACAGCGTCTGTTCTCCATGTTAGGAGCGGCTGAGTCACCATCTTGTTAGTGCGCCCAGGACTCTAAATACAAAAGCCGAAAGTCCTGGTGGTGCTTGGGACTGTTAAACAGCATCATCACGATGGTCCTCCTGCGAGATAGTGGGGTTGGTTGTGAGCCTTGCGAGCCGACACCATTAAAAAGGAATTGCAACGAATAATACACAAGGAAGATATTCGAACCGGAACAATCGGCATGGACCTAGGCTACGAAAACGGACTAACGATTGGAAACTCGGGACGTGGAACTGCCGATCGCTCAATTTCCTTGGAAGTACTCGCGTGCTTTCCGACAAAATGAAAAACCGCAAGTTCGACATCGTAGCGCTGCAAGAGGTGTGCTGGAAAGGATCCACGGTGCGTACGTTTCGGGATGGTCATACCATCTACCAGAGCTGCGGCAATACACACGAGCTGGGAACAGCTTTCATCGTGATGGGTGAGATGCAGCAGCGGGTGATCGGATGGTGGCCGATCAACCCCCGAATGTGCAGGTTGAGGATCAAGGGCCGGTTCTTCAACATCAGCATCATTAATGTGCATAGCCCTCACCTTGGTACCGGAGGAGTGGAAGGATGGGGTTATCTGCCCAATCTATAAGAAAGGCGACAAGCTGGACTGTGAAAACTATCGTGCGATCACTGTCCTTAATGCCGCCAATAAAATATTATCCCAAATCATCTTCCAGCGACTGTCGCCACTAGCAAATAGATTTGTGGGAAGTTATCAGGCCGGCTTCATCGAAGGACGGTCTACAACGGACCAAATCTTCACTTTGCGGCAGATCCTCCAAAAGTGGAGGTGCACAAGCAGGTTTAGTCAGATTGGGCTCTTCCACTACCGTTACCGTTTCGAAGCTGTCCGCTATCACTGCGTTCAAGCCTGAATGAGCCTGTCCACCCTGCTATAATTGGTTTGTCTTTTTGACTTTTACTGTGAGCCATGAGCCTGTGCACGCTATAAAAAATTTGACTTTTACTGTGAGCCATGTTTTCAAGCGTCCTGTGTGAGTGAGTGAGACAATATCAGAATACGGCTCACAGTAAAAGTCAAAAAGACAAAACAATTATAGCAGCGTGCACAGGCTCATGTTTCGGTGTTGTCTCACTCACTCTCACAGGACGCTTGAAAACATGAGCCTGTGCACGCTATAAAAAATTTGACTTTTAATGTGGGCCATGTTTTCAAGCGTCGTGTGAGTGTGAATGATACAACACCAAAACACGGCTCACAGTAAAAGTCAAAAAGACAAAAGATTTATAGCAGCGTGCACAGGTTCATGGCTCACAGTAAACGTCAAATTTTTTATAGCATGCACAGGCTTCTGTTTGGAGACACGCTAGGATAGAATTCCTAAAATTAGGTATTTATTTAACCTAAAATTAGGTATTGTTGACAATGCCCAAAATATCCGTAAAATTAAATGATAGTAAACAGTAATTTTTAGTTAAATTTGGGTTATGTTCATCAAATAGTTCATTGTTC
Organism: Aedes koreicus; assembly: GCA_024533555.2. NCBI lineage: Eukaryota > Metazoa > Arthropoda > Insecta > Diptera > Culicidae > Aedes > Aedes koreicus. The sequence goes on from JAHHFK020004968.1 coordinate 49,704, forward strand.
CAATATTTGAAGCAAGAACTTTTGCTTTTGTTTTTATTCTAGCTAACCAATTCTAGCGGCATCAATCCGGAGCGAAATAATGAACGTGGCAAAATGTTGGGTCGGTGCAGAAAAAATATTTCTGCAATTGAGGAATCCAGGTAATGCAAAAGTGAGGTTAAACGTCGTAGTTGGTGATCTTGAAAAATAATGTTTCGAGCTTTTTAAGCAAACTAATTAGTGATAAAGAGAGCAGAAAATCGTCGATAATGACGAAACCGGCCAATTCCAAACAGCTTGAAAAATAGCCAGAAAGTTATTATCAATTTCAGTTTTGGATACTACGATGTTTAATCGCACTTTTGCTTAACTTGGATTCCTCCATACTTTATTGATACTTTTTTTTTAAGTAAAAACTATATTTCCGTAAGTATAGGTGTCCACTGATGTGGCGGAGGTGTGGTATCACATAACATGTCAAAACATCGAGTCAAAGTCTTGTGGCGTGAGGCGAACGTCGAAAAGGCGTTTTGACATGCTAGCAGGTGCCACACCTCCGCCACATCAGTGGGCGCCTGGCCTAATACATTTGAACATTTGTTTCTCCTTGAGTGCAGACTGTGAAATACTTATCCGAATGGATAAACTGTTAAATGACATGTCTTCTTTTAAGCATTTTGTTAAATAAAAATACAAAAACATACCCAATTTTGAGTAAAAAGTTACGATAAAAAATCGGTATTATTTAACGTTTTCTTCCTTCAATACTATTACTCAATATTAGGTTATCCGTGTTTGTGCATAATTACACGGCAAATAATCCACACATCCATTTAAAATTCTACATAAATTCATTATAAACAGAACCTTCTGAGAAACACAAATGAAGTTTATGTAGCAAATGAAAAGTATGTGTGGCCACACATTGTGGTTATGTGTACACATAGGAAGTATGTGTTGTTACAAATAGATATCATCTGTTGATTATATTGCAAAAAATCATAGATGGGACATATAGATATTATCATTGCATTTTTTATCAGTGTAGGTATGCGCGCTTTTGAGCGATAATCGGTACATTTTAACGATCTTTATTTAACCTCATCTTACACCCCGTTCACACTTTTACCATTATTGGGGGTTAGGATGACTATTGCAGTATAGTGGTTTTGAACCGACTATGATCATGGTCAAAATTATATAATTTCAGATGCACTCACCACGGGGTGTACAGAGGGAGAGCTGTGTAGTTTGTATAATTTTTGTTGCACAGTGATTGTGGTTTTTGAAGTTAAAGCTCTTCACGAAAATGTTTTTTTTACCTGTGATTATCATTTTGTTGTAATTGTGCGCGAAGTAATGCTGTTATATTCGAAAAGGATGATGTGAAAATATTGCCGAATAGCGGAATGCTAGTTCTGTAGAGACATAAATACATCATTAAGCATCACAGGGAAGCCTTCCAAATGAAGGCTGAATATCAGCAACAATTTCGGGTGAGGTCTTTCTGATTATAACTAAATCTGAACGATACTTCTAAATACGTGCCATCCTCAAAACAATATGATTAGATGATGGAAGTGTATGCACAGTACCTATATCCAATTGATGTTAGCACTGTTTTTATGCGGGGCTTGTTGTAAGTGAAAGTGACCTCGGAATGGACGTGAGTAACCAGGCATTCTGAAATGGGTCACTGGATCCCAACAGAGCTATCACCTTCCAATTCCCGGGCTAAACATGTTTGTCGTGTCGATAACTGTTCCTTCAAGTGCGAACATTTTTCTTCCATAAAAACACTGCCGGACAGTGGGCGTTGGATTGTACATCCCACACACACCCCCCCCCACACACACACACACACACACACACACACACACACACACACACACACACACACACACACACACACACACACACACACACACACACACACACACACACACACACACACACACACACACACACACACACACACACACACACACACACACACACACACACACACACACACACACACACACACACACTATGATCATGGTCAAAATTACCATTAAAAATAGCTGATGCAAAATTTTCCATAATGTCGGAATAGTCCTTGTTACCATGATCATAGTCAAAAATGCCATGAACGTGGTGAATTCGACCATTTTCATGATTATTGAAACCATTATATGCGATAGTCATCCTGACCATGATTTAATTGTCGGTACAACGATGAAATTTGTCTCAGAGTGGGACTTGAATGTCTATAGTTTTCCTCACTCCCGTTTCATTTTACTCAATTTTTGAGTATAATTGTATACTATCTCCTTTTCTCTCACGAAAATGTTACTAAATTTTCGTAAAAAGTGGATCTACTCAATTTTATGAGTGGATCCACTTCTTATGAAAGTTGAGTAACATTTCCTTGAGAAAAAAAGAGATGGTATACACGGTAATTCTGAGTCAATTTTTGACTACATTCTATGCATTTCAATGAATATCCTCCATACGTCAAAAAATGCCTACTTTTTAATCCCAAAAAATGAATACCTTTAAGCCCTTTTTTTATTCCAGTGTGATAGAAAAAATGCATGAAAACAAGGCTATCATCAGAGTGGAAATATCGATTTGTTCTAGTGGACTGGCTTTGCCGGAAAAAAAACCGTCACTTTCTAGGAAATGAAAATTTTCGTCTGTAAATCATCAATCCCAGCAAGAAGAAACATGTTTCTACCTTATGGTGTATTTTATTTGCATGTGCGGGTTTTTGATACAAATCGATCCGGAATGTCGTTGATAACGAAAGAAAAAAACAAAAAAAAACAGATCCGAACTTTTGAGATATTGGCGCTGAGTTTCGTATCTCATCTTCATATCATATAGTGACTGGTTCCTACACATAATCACATTTTAAAAATGCATAGTTTCTAATCTCTTTCACATGCTGCAAAATGCCTAAAATTTATTCACCTTGCGACGTATAACCAACAATCAATATGCAACTAGCGATTTGAAATTGGTTCACTGTTGTAGAACCCCTTGGTTACGAAGTACACCTTGAAGCCAGCACCTAACTACACATATTTGCGCCTTTGTTTTGATTTGCTGTGTTATTTTGACAGAATATTTGAGAGTGTGTTCGTGTGAGTTCATTATTAGGGGCGTATTATTAAGCTTGGGACCAAGCTTGGGACCGATTTGCTGGTACTGACTGAGCCAAGAAAAAAATCGTATTTGTTCGGGACCTACTGGTCGTACACCCCGTTCGCACTACAACCTATATTACGTGATATGGAGTATCTTGATATCAAATGCTATGTACATTATTTCCGGTGAAAACTAGATGTATAGATGCTGATATCAAGATACTCCATATCACGTAATATAGTCTGTAGTGCGAACGGGGTGTTAGAGTTAGTCTATGGTATAACCTCTTTAGGCATTTTTGCATAAAACCTGTTTAAGCATTTTTGCATAAAACCTGTTTAGGCATTTTATGCATAATTCCAGTCTTCAAGTAAAGTGCCTACACACAAAGAATAATGATTATTAAAATTTAAAAAAACCATTGCCAATATTGAAAAGTAGTGTTGGTTCTTTTTCGTAGAAAGCGATTTACTTTCAAAACTAAGACCTTCCAACCGTCAATTCAAAATTTTGCTGCTCTACATTTAAAAGTTGAATTTTTTTAATCAAATTGTAGAACTGTCAAATCGAAACCGTGGCATCGTTGAAAATAAAAGCCAATTTTTTTTATTGCAAAATAAACTTTCATCCAGAAAGTGTTTTGCAATTGTAATAAAAGTATACTGTAAAAATACTTTTAACATAAAAAAATTTCTTATCAGATGAATTGTAGAACTGTCAAATCCACACCGTGGCACATTTGAAAATGAAAGCAAATTATTTTTATTTGAAAACGAACTTTCAACTAGAAAGTATCGTGCAATCAAAATCAATGTATGCTGTTTTGATTGAAAGAAAAAATGGTTGTAACATAAGAAGGTTAGTATTTTCAAATGAATTATTATAACTTCCATAGAGACCGGAGGTTGGCGTCGTTCAATCACCAATGTCCCGAAAGATCCAAGTCGAAACATTTTCCCCATATCTTCCGAATGCACTTGAGCCAGTTCTAGCATCTGCTGCCGCTCGTCGTCGCTTGTGGCACCGCTGCAACATAAAAGATGGGATTATTATCAGTGGCATGGCCTATTCCGTTTGCATGGTCTTCCTTTGTGTTGGTGGATTTGACAGTTTTACATTTTTTATGGTAAAAGAAAGTAAAAGAGTTACTTGGGTACCTATAAATTTACACACTGAAACGAAAAATATTTTTTTTTTTTAAAAAAAAAAATTTTGGGGGAGGTGTATTTTTTTTTTTTTTTTTTTTTTTTTTAAAAAAAAATCTTTTTTTAGGGAAAATATTTGTTTTTTTTTTAAAAAAATTTTTTTTTTTTTTTGTTTTTTTTTGTTATTTATATTTTTTTTTTTTTTTACACTGAAACCGGCCAGTACCCATTAATGGGTAAAATATCACCCATTTCGAACTTAAGTGGGTTAACTCCTTTAATGGGTAAAAGGATTTTACCCATTAATGGGTAAAGAGCCTGTACGTCAGGCTATCGGGTATTTTTTACCCATTTTTCAAAATGTTTGTTATTTGGGAAATGGGTATTAAATACCCATTTTTCGAAATGTTTGTTATTTGCGAAATGGGTATGAAATACCCATTTTTCGTGATTTGTTTTTAATTGTGATATTGAATAATGAGCATTAGAATAAACATAATAGATCACAATAACTGAATGTGTATTTGTATTTGGACAACCCTTTAGCCTCAGACCTTTTACCTATCAGGTATGTTAAGTTTCGTTCGGGAGTTTTCACACCGGCAAATATTCCGGCGACGTTCAAGTGGTCCATATCACATCGTTATCCTCCAGAGAGGATATCCGTGGAATATATCTGAAAGGATTTAAATGATTTTGACGTCAACTTGATGAAAGCTTGGATTTTACGCCCCGGAAGAGACACATACTCGGAAGAACGATTCTACTGATGAAATTGAAGCATTTTATATTATAATATTAAATTATAAACGTACCTCTTAGTTTTTGGAAGTTTTCGCTATCCAGTTTAACCTTCAGTTCTTCCATATTCTTCGCGTTTTCGTGGAATGCATTCCGCGAAGTTTTTATATTTTTCGAACCACGCACTTTCAAATAAACAAAGCGAGCTAGGAAAATGCTAAGATATTTTTTACCCATTAATGGGTAGAAAAATACCCATCTTTGGATCTCTCATTAAAAATAAAAAATGGGTGTTTAGTATGCATTATTTTGATTTTTAAAGTACCCATTTTTTGACAGTTTCATATACTATCGAAAAATGGGTACATATTTACCCATTAATGGGTACTGGCCGGTTACAGTGTACCGTGTATAATTTTACTTAAAAATTGAGTAAATGAAACGGGGGTGCTGGAAAGGGCCGTGTTATAAAAAGGGGGTTTTTTAAAATTTCGGGGGGGGGAAGGGGAAAAAAAAAAAAAATTTTTTAAAAAAAATTAATATTATAAAAATTTTATTTTTATAGAAAAAATTAAGAACAACCTCCCTCTATTTTTTTTAAAAAAAAAAAAAAAAAAAGTTTTAAAAAAAAAAAAAAAAAAAAAAAAAAAGATGGGGGGGGTTGGTTGTGTTAATTTTTGTGGGTTATTATCATAACACTTCTGCTCGTTTTCGTGTACTATGTATCGACGGGAAAATCACGCAGCTCTATCTATTCATTGAATAAAAATCCTAATGAAGTTAATCTGCGAAAGCTGCTGATAGGGTCGATTCAAGCTGCTCAACGTGGAGGTCTCGAAGTGCTGGAGGTATCCAAAAGTTCCGATTTCAAGGTGCAAAGCAAAGGCAAAACAAAAGAGGGTGCCAATGATCCGGTGACAGAAGCTGACTTTCGTTCGCACTGTGTTATGGCTAGTGGATTGCACCGAATTTTCCCTAAGCTGAAAATCATTTCAGAAGAGGACGAAGCGAAGCAAAGTTGTCCCGATGCGAAATTGTTTGATCTGGATCCGACCGTAATACACGAAAATTCCAATGTACCGGATGAGATCGTAGGGATCGAAGATGTAACAGTATGGATCGATCCTCTTGATGCCACGCAGGAATATACTGGTACGTTGATTTTTGTTCCTGTTTATTTTGAATTGAGAAAGAAGGATTAGGTTTTCACAAGTAGAGGCAAAAAAGGAACGCCCCTTTTGGATAATGTCGTTTGGCATAATTACTCAGCATTTCTAAAATTTTGACAGTAAATCTCAACTAACAACGATCGAATGGTTCGTATAAAGTTATATTGCGCCAGTAACAACTATGTGCACGTCATATTCCTCTAACCCTCTTTCACAAAACGTTCGGTTGTGAGTTTGGATATTGTTGTTGTTGTTGGATTTTGTTGGTATTGGCTTGGGTGACGTGCCTCACATTCGCCAGTTGCTAAGAGTTTGGATATTGATGATAGGATGATGTTGTTCTAAAAACAAGGAAAAAATCACCACAAAGAATTCCTCGACTGACATGATTAGACTCGACCAAACTTCGACCCGATATTGCATTATAATTTCCGTTATAGTATCTATTTCACGTTTCAATGAAAATTGAAAAAAAAAAATGCAAGGAACAGCTCTAAGGGGTTGCACGAATTGTTGGAGTGCGTAATTGTAATTGTAGGTAGTAATTGTAATTTTAGTTTATATAAACGGCAGCCTGTTAGTTACAAATCTTTTGCTCAAGTCAAGGATGTTGACTCGCTGAGAAAAATTCTATCGTTATACCGACAATTAAATCATGGTCAGGATGACTATCCCATATAATGGTTACAATAACCATGAAAATGGACGAATTCATCACGTTCATGGCATTCTTGACTATGAGCTTAGTAACAAGGACTATTCCGATATTATGGCAAATGTTGCGCAGGAACCGAACACGCATCGATAGAAAATTAACGCGTTTACGGATAATAAAACTTATTTTATTGTAGATGAAGATACACGTGTTAGAGTTTCTGTTTTTCTTTTTGTAACTGACGTTTTCTCTCGAAGACGACAAACCACAGGTAACAAGGTGACCATGAAAATGCGTCGCCACAGGTTCCCCCCAGTTATACCAGGAACCGGACACGGTGGCCAGATGGTGTAACTACTGTGCGATCGTCCTCCTTAAGATGATCCGAGATGTTGCTGTTGCACAGAAATGCTGGCTTGACGCGGTCAATCGATATGGTTTGCTTTTTTCCGAACACAGAGACATCAAAAAACGTGTCGTTCCTCTGAAGTACTTCGTATGGCCCTTCGTATGGCTGCTGGAGAGGCTTCTTGACCGAATCAGTCCGAGTGAAAACGTGACTGCAATCCTTCAGCTTCGGGTGTACAAACACTTGTTGTTTGGAATGATGGGTCGCTTTAGGAGCGTTCAGATAACAGAAGGTTCGGTGCAAAATTTTACACATTTCAGCGCGGTCTATGTTTCCAACTGGTCTATGGTAGAACTCGCCAGGAATTCTGAGCGCCTGTCTGTACACAATGTCCGCAGTCGAACATTTCAGATCTTCGCGGAATGCTGTTCGGAGATCAAGAAGCACCAGGGGTAAACGATCGTGCCAGTCCACAGCATTCGTACACATCAGTGCGGCTTTGAATGTACGATGAAACCGCTCAACTATTCCGTTCGCCTGTGGGTGGTAGGCGGTGGTATGAATATGGTGCACACCCAACAACCTCGTCAGCTCCCGAAACAGGTCCGATTCGAATTGGCGGCCTTGATTACTTGTCAGTATTTCCGGGGTTCCAAAGCGTGCCATCCATCCAGAGTACAAAGCCATGGCAACCGTTGGAGCCGTCATATCACTGAGCGGAAGTGCATCGGGCCAGCGTGTGAAGCGATCGATGATGGTTAACAGGTAGCGACATCACTTTGAAGGCTGGAGTGGACCAACGAGATCAATGTGAATATGCCGAAATCGAGCCTTGAGTACGTCGAAGGTTGAGAGTTGTGCTACTGTGTGTCGGTTGATTTTTGAACGTTGGCACTCCTGACGTCTTCACGAATTGATTGATGTCCTTATTCATAGAAGGCCAGACGAACCGATCGGCGACCCGTAACGCTGGTAGATCACCTTTTCGTGGTGCGTTACGGGGTATCAGATCTACCACCGAACCCTAGTCTGAATTAATTCAAACTAGGGAATATATTTGTTTTTGTAATCAAAGGAACATATATTAGTCCTTATTACATTTTATGTCTTGTGAAAAGTGACAATACTCGGATTGAGCCACCGAGGATGAGCTTGGAATAAGGGAAACATGGTTAGTATTCATTTATGTGAATTCTCATTTTTCTATTTGATGTTCTATAGTTTGAATTGGTTATGACTAGGGTTCTGATGCATGGTCAGTATCGGAGTCATTGTTTGTTTTGTTTGCAATGAATCCGGTTTTGACGGATAAAGGGGCGCGCCTTTGAAGAGTACTGTCGCTCACAAAGGGTTTATTTAGCGGAAACTTTCAATAAAACTCGATTCATTGCCAACAAAACAAACAATGACAACTGTAACAACACCGAATACTTCACCATTTCTCAATAGTGATGAAGTAACTCGACATGCACTAAACATACGGGATACGGGATATACTACAATAGATCAAATTACTGGTCGCAGTGGTTTATGTCCCGAACAGAGGAAAAAAAAACCGATCGGCGATGAGTCCTCTGGTGGCACGTGCTCCTGGATGGGCCATTCCGTGTAGTTGTGCCATAACTGTAGGCCGATGGCGTTCTGGAAGATAAGGACGCTATTATCAACCGAGACATCACAGTATATCGGCATTAAAATATTTGGGAATCGACGGAGTTCAAGTTTGAGGGAGCTTGATTCCGATGAAAGCAATTTCTTCAACTGCAGGTCATCTGTTTGATCTTTGGCAATCGCGTTAAATTCAAATCCTGCTACAATTGCGTTTACCCTCGACAACGCATCTGCTACGATGTTGTCTTTGCCACTAATGTGTTGGATATCGGTAGCTTGATTCCGATGAAAGCAATTTCTTCAACTGCAGGTCATCTGTTTGATCTTTGGCAATCGCGTTAAATTCAAATCCTGCTACAATTGCGTTTACCCTCGACAACGCATCTGCTACGATGTTGTCTTTGCCACTAATGTGTTGGATATCGGTAGCGAACTCCGCAATATACCGAAGGTAACGATCCTCGTGAGGCAAACGACTACTTGGATCAGTTGGGAGGGCGTAGGAGAGCGGAAGGAGGTCTGCAAAATACGGGGCTAAGATTCAACCGGCGAAGGTGCGGAATTACGACTACCTCGATCTTACTTTTGTCGTGGGCTGATTCCAATGTGCTCGTTAAGTCCGGGAAGCTATTTCTAAGTTTGATAAAAAAAAAAGTAGCAATGCTTTCGGATTGTGAGTTCTGTAATGAGCTGTCAAGTTTCCGTTCAACACTATTTTATTTGCAAAAATGCTGGGGTTTATAAACATGAATTCTTGATCTATTTCCTACCTCCTATCTTCAACGCCTACCTCTATTCTGGCCTTTTGCTAAATACACCTTCCCTCTTCAGTGTTCCTTGTTACAGTTTTAAAAGGCTTGATGCTAGCATTTATTGCCATTCCTTTTCGTAAACGTTTATAATTTTACTACCCTATTCCGTACACATTGACTGAGTGTCGCCGTGCATCCTTTCTTCCATCTAGGTCTCGGTCTAGGTTTTACGACTCTCTTCATGCGCGTTACATCGGCGCGTTACCTGATTATCGGTGCGCATCCTTTCTACTCCTTAAATCCTAAAACAATATTTTTGTACTTGTTTGCCTGCGTCTGTAACAGTGGTCGGTGAAAATCGTGAACTGCCGACCTTCAAGGTAATGTCTGAAGTAGCCCACCGTCAGTTTCGTTGCCGTTAGCTCTCTTCCAAACGTGGAGTAGTTCTGCTGATTTGCTGAAAACTTTTGAGAGAAGAAGCCAAGGGGTTTCCATTCATTGTCAATCAACTGTTGGCGAACGGCTTCAGCGGCAAAATTGGAAGCATCAACCATCAGTGCTAATGGTTTTGTGGCATCAGGGTAGAACACAAGTACAGCTTCCGCGAAGTACAACAGCCGCGAGACATTGTTTGCATGTGTCAAATGACCGCTGTGCATGTTCATCCCAGGCTATCTTCTTAGAGTCGTTTTTATGATTGTCGGGAATAAGCTTCCGAAGGACTTCTTGAGGTTTCACTGCGTGTGGAATGAATCGCTTGTGGGGCTAGCATAGCATAGCATAGCACACCTGGCCAGGTCCTTATGATCAGCAAGGGATGGGAGGGAAGTGTTGATTAGATGTCTACTTAAGAAGATGCTGAGAACTCATGCTACCTTCATAGACATCTGGAGTTGGGAATTGGATGTGATTGTGCGGGAGGCTTTCCTTGACGAGGAATCATATATAAATATATATATATATATATATATATATATATATATATATATATATATATATATATATATATATATATATATATATATATATATATATATATATATATATATATATATATATATATATATATATATATATATATATATATATATATATATATATATATATATATATATATATATATATATATATATATATATATATATATATATATATATATATATATATATATATATATATATATATATATATATATATATATATATATATATATATATATATATATATATATATATATATATATATATATATATATATATATATATATATATATATATATATATATATATATATATATATATATATATATATATATATATATATATATATATATATATATATATATATATATATATATATATATATATATATATATATATATATATATATATATATATATATATATATATATATATATATATATATATATATATATATATATATATATATATATATATATATATATATACAGCGATTCCACGGGAAAAGAATAGAGTTGAAAAAAAAAGTTGTCCGATTTTGCTCAAAATCGCTTGGTATCTTCTTCATCGAAAATAATAAGACCCGTATTTTTTTTATTTTTTTATTAGGATGACCATGTTCGATATAGGGTTACCAGAAAAATCGACATTTTTCAAAAAAATTTATTTAAAAAAAATCATAACTTCTGAACCACTGGGTCGATTTGAAATGTCTTTCTATGAATAGAAAGCTCATTACTTTTAATTTTTATTTAAAAATATTGATTAAAATAATTAATGTACTTAAATTTGCTAAAATGGTCAAAGTATTTGTTTTTTTATGATTTTCAAAATGTTGGACCACAACGACTATTTATTTTTATATTTTTTTTATCAAAATTCAAACAATTTTACATATCATATCCAAAAATCTCAAATGTTCATCGAGCCGTTTTTGAGTTAAATTTTTTTGAAAATTTCAAGTTTTTTGCCCATACACACATGGAATGAGCATCATTTTCCAAATTTGGAAACAAGCGCTGTCTGAGAGAATCTTGGGAGGTCGGAATTGGCCACAGGGTCGGGATTGGACCAGGCTCCGCTATATTAAGGAATTGGAGCTCAAATCTCAAAGCTTTAGACTACAAGCAAGGGTTCTCTCAGATTACCTTCAATTAAAACTCAGCATTTAATTTGATTATTTAATGAGTTTGATTTTGCATAATTCATCAAAAAAAAATATTACATAGCAAAATTCTTACAATTTAACGCACTTTTCTTCATCTGAAAACGAAAACCGTTTCACGATAATGTAATTTTCACTGGCTTAAAGTAATGAAACGATTGTGTCCCAGAGATTTGTTTTACACGAGTTTTCTTTATTTTCTTTTCCATTGCATTGTAATCTTTTTCCGAGAAAAACTCGTAATATATTTTGGAATCTACTTTAGAAACAGCCCAAGAGTAAAGTTCGTATGCAGTTGTAATATGATGGCCTTGTAAACTTGCTTTTGAAGCGTTTCGCTTTAGAACACCTCCTAAAGCGTCACAAGGCCTTTTTCCATGGCAAGTGGCAAAAAAGTTCCACTCTGCATTAAGACCGAAGTCCTTGTACATGTGGCACAAATTGAAAGCAGTCATCTTATTTTTGTATTGACTGCCTGATCCATCAGAAAAAAAATGGATATTTTTCAGGTGAGGTAGCTTTTTTTTAATGAAATTCACACAATTTGTTATAAACAGCCGAACGGCAACATGGTTATGTTTAGTAAATTCTGCGATTGCTATAAAGCTTGTAAACTTTAAATTTTGTGCTTCATCCTTATAATATATGGCAAAAGGATGGATTGTGCATTGAGCGTTTGCCCAATGAAAACCTTGTATAGCGTCCTGAATAACAAAAGAGTAATTTTCAGAGAAGTCAGCAATTATAATGCAGTCAGTTGGTTCCAAATTAATTTTTAGTTGTTTTAAGTAGTTATCTTGTTGCTCTGCAACAAAATTATGCGGAGATAATTCGCTTTATTTTTCTAAAAATGTTTCCACAAACTCTTCTGCATCCATTCGCATTGAATTTAGATGACAACGATCTGTTTGCTTCCATTGCTTAAATTCTAAGGAATCGATATTTTCAAGAAAATTCATCAGGTCATTCTCCAGTGTCTGCGTACCCAGGCAATGATCACAGGCTTTCAACCAACATTTCTCTGTAGGATTTTCACATAGTATTTTAAAAAACAAGTCATGATACGTTTTTAAATGGTTAGGAATAAGTTTCTTATCCTTATGGGTTTTAAACATTAATTTAACATTCTGATGATAAATGCATACGCAGACAGTATGCGTTCCACTTGAACCAGCCAGAATACAATTTTTTGGGTGGCTGCTGGAAAACATTGAAAATCCAATTTTAAAAGTAGGATATTGCTCTTTGAAAATCAAATAAATTTCACGAAGGTTACATAAAAGTAACCTGCGCTGAACATGCACTTTTTCTTCTGCCATATTTTCAATAACGAAATCCCTTTTCCCAGGACATGCTCTGCTTATCTCGTCACTATTATAAAAGTCCCTAACTACAGTTAGAGTATCATCGCTCAAAGATAACATATTTACTCTGGTCTCCGGTGTGCTCATAAAACCTTTTTCAATCTGTGATTCCTTTGCACGTTGAGCAGTTCGTTGCGAAACACCGAATTCTTGCATCATTTTGTATGCAGTCCAGGATTTGGGGAGAGAAGTTAGAATCCTATATCGATCGTTTCTGTCAGATGTTTCATCAAATGTTGCCTTCATCTGTTGAAGAATTTCCTGTCCGTCTCCGGGTTTCTGGGCAGCAGCGCTACCAATTGATTCAGCACTCGTTGATTCCAAAGAAAACAAAGATTCTGAAAACAAGATGGAAAAATATCACAATTAGGTAAGAACATTTTTATTTGTATAATGTAATACAGATTGTATTCGATTATTTGAAGTATGATAGGCAACTGCTCTACAAATTGAGCTACCAGGTCGGATTAGGTAAGATTATACGGAACTGATATTTTTTTAAATTTTGTGAATAATCGAGTACAACTTGTATAACGTAGCAAATCATGACGTCTGAATAAACAAAAAGAAGAGATTATTCTACTTACCAACACTAGGAACAGCGTCAATTTCCGATGATCTAGCAGCATTGGGATCGATTATTTCGAAACCATCATTATTGATGTTTGCTGGTGCGGCGAAATTGTTCACTCTAGATGGTCCGGCCACGGCGAAATTAGTGGTGGCTGATGGTCCGGCAACGGCGAGATCATCAAGTTTCGATGGTTCAGAAACGGTGAGTTCTTGATTTCCACATTCTAGATTAACTGCACTTGGAGTTGCTGGCTCGTTTTCTTTCTTGATAAAGCGATAAAGTCTGCAATAGCAGGTATTACAAATGTAGGAACAGCTTTTATCCAATTTTATTCTCCTTTCCGCTGCATAACCATATAGTTTAGGAGTAACTTTCTTGTAACTATTACTCCAAACATGGCAATTTGAGCATTCGTGCTTCATTGTATTAAACGTTTAAAATTAATACTTCATTTGTCCCTTTTTAAAAATAAAAAATAAAACATTGAAACACTTTTCTCAAATTTTTGCTAGTACACGCGAGCAAATTCCTTTTAATTCTACTGGAAGCTTACTTACAGACTTCGAGTGCTCGACTTGAAGGGAACATCACAGTAGGTCTAGTATTTATAGTAGGTTTGTTGGTACCGCAGTGTGTGAGGTAGGGGAGGTACTTGAGTGTGTTTATGTGTTTGTTTGTTACCTAAAATGTTGTTTGATACCAACAAGGTTATTCATTATTACTTCGTTTGAAGGTAGTCAAATTGGTGTTGTGTTGTTTAGTTAGTTGTTTTTGTGATGAAGGTATAAATTTAAACAGCCACGAATATCCGTTTCCTTGACCCTTGCTAAGCAAGTGTTTGGGATTTTGTTTGTGGATTGCTATGCTTTCCGCTACATTTAGTTTCGTTGAATATATGTTCAGCCACTTTTGATTTAAAATAAAATAACTACAATAAAATAATTCCTGCAAAATGATGCTCATTCCATGTGTGTATGGGAAAAAAACTTGAAATTTGAAATGCAATGAAAAAAAATACAACTCAAAAACGGCTCGATGAACATTTGAGATTTTTTGATATGTTATGTTATTTATATAAATATATATATATATATATGTATTATCATATATCATTCTCGATCATTAAATAATCATAGATAGGGAATAGACGTGAGGAAGCTTTACTTTGCTACCGAAAACTGAATCTTACAGCCACGACTCAAATAATTATTGTTAGGCTGCACATGCATGTAAGACTGTGAAGACTTAGAGATTAACAAATAAAAAGGAGGCAATGAACTGACAAGTAAACGTAAACTTTTCTACAATCACTATAGAATTTGACTAAATGAGGCAGAAGACAAGAACTGACTTAGGTGATAGGTGAATTAAACGAAGTAAGACGAGGTATGCATCGATGATTTTCGGAACACTTAAGAACTAGTCATCAATTCACTTAATTATAAACGACTGCAGAAGTTACGAAAGACACAATGAAATGATAGCTAAACCCAAAATCTAACAATGTAAAACACATAGGTATGCACATATGTGAAGAATAAGGCGAACAAAAAGATAAATGAATCAGAAGAGGTAAGACGAAATGACACCATACAAAACAGTGGACATGAACATAATTGAGTGAAACGGAAAGCAATCTAGAAAATGTAACACATTTTGAGCCAGTTACAACAGCGTCTCTATGGATGACATGATCATTGCACGGATGATGAAATGCTTCAAAAGGAGTTAAGTTATATCATTCTAACTCACAAGGAACAATACAACAACTTCTTATTTTTTGTTCGAGAAAACTGCTTCGGAAGACTCATTAAACATAAATGACACACCAACGGACTAAACTACAGAAGACTAGAGGGAAAAAACGCTTTATTAAACTTGTAAACGTAACACTGACCAACAAAGTAACTAAAGGACAATTAAAAAAATAGAATAAAAGATTCAAAACTCTCAAACGTGGCTCCTTCCGAGTCATTTGCAACAGCGTCTTCTTGGACGACATGTTCCATGTACGGCTGGCAAACTGATTCGAAAGGATTTACGCAACGATACCATCAAAGGCATGGTGTAGAGGTTTTTACTCTATTCAAAGTCCCGCTAGTAAACCTTCAAAAAGAAAGAAAGAATATCGTCATAAACAGATATGAACAGACGGATAGGAATTAATGACTTAGAACAGTTTTCAGATATTTCAGATCAACTTCAACCAACGTGAGCCTTTCTGAGACGGGACAAATACCAACCATAAATAGAGCAGAATGTGTCACCTTCAAAGAAATAATTAAAAACCAAGGGACTTCCTGATCATTTGATCAGATCTCTTCATTTTTCATTATGATCTTTGAAAAAGATCAGATGATTTTAGATCTTTTATGGCAGTTTGAAACAAACGACTATTTTATTGCAGTGTTTCGAAATAACAACATGCTTGTTTTGCTATTTTTTATTATTTCAAATATGACGCATAATGAATAGTAATTGGTGCATATACGAGTTCAGCTATAGCATGGTACTAAACATAAATTTACTTTGAACTTAGACTGAAAAAAAATCTGTTGTTGTTTTATCACCCGATCAGTGGCCCAATCTCGCCTTATCTTTTGAAAAAAAAGATTGACCGAACCCTTGTTAAAACCCTGTATTACAGAAACAGTCCCATATTGGAAATCCTGATCCCAATAACGAACAATAGTCCATATAGAAACATTTTATATTTAGAAAAATAAATGGCTATACACATTTTTTGTTGAACTTTGAACTATTTTGAAGTTTTTCCCTCAATTTCAGAAATTAAAAAATCTGCACCTGCGCTAGTAATTAGAACAATTGCAAATAAAACAATTAGTAAGATGTACCTTCCAAATCCGCATTTTCAAATTTACAGATGGTGATGTGGTTTCAAATAGCAAAACACTGAATCCCGCTTTTGTATTTTAGAAACATTACAACACGTAATGACTCAAAATCCAAAAAAAAAATCTCTACGAATCTCTACGGATTCAAAAAGTAGCTGTCAAATAGTTATTGCAAAAATCTTTTCTGCGCGTATTGGACTTGGACTGTCTTGCGAAGGGCGGCAGGGATTTCAAATACATTCGTGATTTGATCGTAATGATTACAAAGGTTCCAACCCTGTTCAGTTCTGTTTTGTTTTTTACTTTTTGTAGGCGGGTTCGAATTCCACTAGAAAGTTAATTCCAATTTTGCCACCTTTGCCTTTCAGAGAACCTGTTTCAGTATGTTACAACAATGGTGTGCGTGGCGATAAAAGGAGTCCCAACAATCGGTGTAATACACAACCCCTTCACAAAGAAAACTGTTTGGGCCTGGACGACTAAAGCCGTCTCCGAACCACTAACTTACATTAAGAGGGTAGGTACCTATGGAAAACTGCCTCTTGCGGTAAACAAAATATTTAGGAAATGAGTGCTATTGAAATTGATTCTCTTATTCGTGCGTTTTTCTTCTCTTTTCAAGGACGAGGATGTTAAGCATCCTGTTGTTATTATTTCCCGATCTCATAGTGGCGACGTGAAGAGCATAGCCAAGGAAGTGTTTGGTGAAACTTTGCATACTATCCCAGCAGGAGGAGCAGGTAAGTTTTGATCGGTTTGCTTTGAACGAATATTTTCTATGTCATTTCTTCCCATCTTCTATTTCCTTGTTCTTTAATCCGCAGGTTATAAAGTTTTGCAGGTACTGCATAACAATGCAACTGCGTACCTCCACTCTACGGCAATAAAAAAATGGGACATCTGTGCTGGTAATGCTATCCTCGCTGCCATAGGAGGTAAATTAACAGACCTGAAAAATCAGGATATCACATACAGTGACAAGGATTCGTTTGTGAATGAACATGGATTGTTGGCAACGGCAGTCGAGAGCATACACGAGATGTATATTAAAAAAATAATCGATCAAAAATTGTTACGCTAAAATAATGCACGCTCCGAGTCATCACACATGGGAGTACACTCGGGATGAATCTAGTTCTTTAAGACTTACCCAATTTTATTGGTTGATTTGTGATCAGGCATTCGAGTTCCTCGGGTTTATCTTTTGTTTATTTGTTTATTAGAAGTATACATCAACAGACCAAGTTTAGGTCCTAATGATGTTAAATAGGAAAAAATTACAATAAGAAACGAGTACATAACCTCTTAAGTGGAGTCAAGACACAAACATAAATAAGTAAAAATAAAATAATTAAAGCTATACACTATCTTAACTACGTGCGTCAATTGATCTAAAAACGGTAGAAAATCTCCGACGAAGTGCGTTCCGCGTCAGATGGAAATCGAAAATGGACGCCACCCTATTGAAGGTTCGCTGCAACCCGTGAATAGCGCTATTCAACCCATAGTTGGTGCGGCGAAAAGGAAGCCTGAGCATGGAGTTGTGACGCATTGGCCTTGGCTGTACGTTGATGCTAATCTGTTGAAGGATCCTTCCGCAGTCGATTCTTCCTTGTAGCACATCTGCAACAGTTAAAGCTCTACAGACATCTCTACGGACCCGCAGAGGCTCCATGTCAACCAACTGACACCGACTTTCGTAGCTAGGAAGACGAAAAGGGTCGCTCCAAGGAAGTCTACGAAGTGCGAACCGAAGAAAACGGCGTTGAATAGATTCGATTCGCTCGGCGCCATTATCATAGCATGGACTCCAGACCGCTGAACAGTACTCCAGTGTCGAACGAACGAGAGAATAATAGAGCGATTTTAGGCAGTGAATGTCGCTGAAGTTCTTCGCAACCTTGAATATAAAACCGAGTGTCCTTGAAGCTTTGTCAACAACATACGATAAATGTTGCGTGTACGTCAGTTTCGAATCCAGCTGAACACCTAGGTCTTTAACGCACTGCGTTCGTTCGATGGTCGTTCCGAGAAGATGGTAGTTGAACAGAATTGGTTGTTTCTGACGTGAGAAGGTTATCACTGAGCACTTGGCAGGGTTGACCACCAACCGATTTAGAGTACACCAATCAGCAAAGGCATCAACCTGCGCTTGGAGTAAAAGACAGTTGGCGGTTGAACAGATTCGCATAAAGATTTTCAGGTCATCAGCAAACGACAGGCGGGGCCCTCCGATAACATAGTGTACGTCGTTGAAGTATAAAAGAAATATCAACGGTCCCAGATGGCTACCCTGCGGTATCCCGGACGTGGCGCAGAAACTCCTTGAACGAAGGTCACCCAAGGCAACTGTCAATTGACGCCCTGTGAGATATGATCGAAACCATCTTAAAAGATTACCACCAACTCCTAGTCTGTCAAGTTTAGCGATCGCGATATCATGATTCAACTTGTCGAAAGCTGCCGTTAAATCTGTGTAGATCACGTCCGTTTGGCATCGAGCGATCATACCATCAGTGATGTACGACGTAAGGCACAATAGGTTTGTAGTTGTGGAACGCCCTGGTGAAAATCCGTGCTGGTCGTCACTTAACAACTGCTTGCAATGTGTAAAAAGTGAGTTCTTAACGACCAGTTCAAAAAGCTTCGATACAGCGCTTAACGATGTGATTCCTCGGTAGTTGTTCACGTCCCGCTTGCTTCCTTTTTTATATACCGGAAACATGTCCGCCATTTTCCAGCAATAAGGAAATGTACCGCTAGAGAGGGACATCTGGAATATCTGATGAAGTGGATACAGAAGACAAGCCATGTTCTGTTTCAGAAAAACCGACGGAACCCCATCGGGTCCGGGCTTAAGCGATGTTTTAAGGTGTAATGCCGCGTTCGAGATTGATTCTGAATCCACATCAACTAGGCTGAGTGTTTGATTTGCCAAGGGAACATTGTCGGCGGCAGCGTGAACAGAATGACTGGTTAGTCTCTCGTCTTCATAAACACTGGCAAATTTTACCGAGAACAGATCGCAAATTTCCTGTTGAGTGCCAGCAGTCTCGCCATTATAGAACATGGATGAAGGTAAGCCCACTTCCTTACGTTGTTGATTAACATAGCTCCAAAAAGATTTCGGATGAGATTTGAGACGCCGTTGAACCCCACTCAGATAACGTTGAAAATGCGCACGACTGATCCGTTTATATTCGTAGTTGAGCCTGCTATAGTGGCGTTTAAGCGACATGGTGCGGTGTTTCGTGAATCTTTTAAGAGCCGCTCTTTTAATCCGTTTTAGCGAGCGAAGAGCGTTCGTCATCCAAGGGACCCGAGAGTCAGTCTGAACAATCTTTTTTGGGACGTGTCTGTCAATGACATAAGCCAAGACGTGGGAAAAAGTTTGAGCAGCGATGTTAACGTCGGTCGAATCAAGAATGCTCTGCCAATCCAAACTAGATAAAACATCACCAATACTGCGATAGTCGGCTCTACGGAAGTCATATGACACAGTAGCAGGAGTGTCGACGAAGTCTCGAGCTACAACGTCCTCGACAGCAACTATTAGAGAAGGATGGTGAGGGACATCCTTAACTAGAGGCACGGGAGCTGTAGAGATGACGGGAGCAATATCTCGGCCACTCACGAAGCAGAGATCTAGAGAGCGATTATTCTCATTCACCACGTTATTAACTTGGGATAAAGTTGCGGTACTGTAGCTGTCCAGAAGCTGAATAGCCCCTGCGTGGAAAGAGGAACGTTCATGGTCGGGACGGAGGAAGCCGCTGTGAGTTGGAGTCCATGCAATGCCCGCTAGGTTGAAGTCTCCCAAAATAATCATTTCATCATGGAGGGCAACCGTATTCGAAATAGCAGAAACAGATCGGCAGTGCGCATCAATTAGGTCTAAATCTCGAGTTAGATCTGGAGGAATGTACACCGCACAAAGGAATAGCATACGGCCTCCAAGCTGAATTGCTACCCAAACTTGTTCTACGGTGATCCAGGAATCGTCTTCAACTGCACTTGCTTTCAACCTGACACTAACTGCAACGAGAACACCACCGCCAGTCATTTTCCTACTGTTGTTTGAAGTTTCTGTGCTTTGAATTTATTTGCTCCGCGATCCTCTATTTATTACAATCGAAAGAATTATCAAGAATAAACGTGTTCTGAAAAAGCGTCAAACTTCTCAAGTGAGTGTAAACTGTTGACGACCAAAAGTTAGGTTGGATTTCGAAAATTTCAGAAATTCTTCAATTACCATGAATAATTACGATCTGCTTTCTTTGAAATCGTATGGAATTCACGAGTTCAAGGAACTCATTATCAAATACGAATCTAGGAATTTACTATCAAATATTTTCTTCCCTTCTTACGAAAAATAATTTTGCTTTGTACAATCACCTACTGAATAGTTTAGCTTTGTGTAAGACTACCAATTTTCGGTAGCCCCTTTTTTATTCGGCTGGTTTATTTGAAGAAAAGTATGACTTTACGGAATTACTCACTATTCAGCAGAAAAGTGATCAAATAACTACTAAAATGTTGTTTTAATTTTACATTTGATTTTTGACATTCCAATTGCTGAGCCAGAGGGGCTCTACATCTTTGTTTTTTTCTTTTACATTTGATTTGTGGTGTGGTTAGTTAATTTAATATTCTAGTGTACATTTCATTCCTGATGGAGAATAGTTTGTTTAAATTTATATAACTAAACCTAACTACCTAACTAAAAGTAATCAAATCAAAGGAGTGGATCCTTTAAATAAATACATGTTACTCAACCAGTTGGTTAGATTGCATAACTGACAACTTGAATTAAAGTAGTTACACTTGTATGTATAACAAACATGAAATACAATATTTTATTGAAATTTTATTCAACATAACACGAGGTACTGTAATCTTGATCGGCTGAATACCGATAGTTCCTAATTTCCACCTAGGCCGATAGTTTTTTTTTTTTTTCGTTTTGGTTCCTGTTTATGTGCTATTCAAATGAAATAGAGATTCATTTATATGGAAGGAGTATTAGAAGGGAATTGAAAATTACTTTATCTGAAGTAGATTTAAATCAAAAGTTTCGCCCACTCAGCTTTCTTTTCGTCTTCTAAATGTTTAAACAATACTACCCATAATGTTTCGTGAACACAATCATTATCAGGTAATATTTATAACAAAAAAAAACAGACTCTTCTACATTATAATTTTTCTCATCCACATTCAGGTACAAAGAACATCAGAAAGGCGGATATTCGAAAACAGTAGAAGGAACTGTTTTGGATTTGATTTTAAGCGAAAATAGTTCCGATCGCTGCCTCGATCGGATAACAGTTGAAATTGGTCCATCGCAAGTTCATTAGCTGAACATATTGAAATGTGTGAAACACGAGAAACAATGATTTTGAAAAGACGGAGTGTAAACGAAAAAAATCATGTTTACAAAACATCTTTCATTGAATGCGTTGGTGATAATTACGAAAACGCTGTGTGTGATTGTTTTGGACGAATAAAATTCTTGCTATCATTATACAAATTCATTTGTTCTGTCTTCTACACTCTGTTTTGGGGCGTATTATGGAAACATATTAGTTTCGAAAAACTGAAACAGTATCGATCAAGTCACCATAATCGAACAAACTGTTATAAAAGAGTGCATATCGATTCAAGCGCACAATCGCAAACACCAGTAGAGGTAGACGATGTAAGTACATACATTTAAGTTGGAATGATTTTTGATTCAACAATAAAGGCTCGTTCGACATAGCTATTTTTTATAATTGTAATTAAAATCGAATGATCTTTCAATTAAAAATATGCAAACACATGGAATGGCCAATCTAAAGATGAAATAAATAAAAAGTCTAAAAGTTTTCAAGAAGGAACGTTTCTACTAAATATTACGACATAATGAAAGATCTTATCACTGTTTTCTATGGAATATATTCTATACATCAACATATACAAATAATCAAACATCTATTTCCAGAGCCCGGATGAATTATGCTTCGACGATTCATGGATCGTAGTCAACGATTTAGAAATCTGCTCCAACCTAAGCGGAATGGTATGCATAACATTGAAGATTTCCATATTTTTGTGTGTGTGTGTGTGTGTGTGTGTGTGTGTGTGTGTGTGTGTGTGTGTGTGTGTGTGTGTGTGTGTGTGTGTGTGTGTGTGTGTGTGTGTGTGTGTGTGTGTGTGTGTGTGTGTGTGTGTGTGTGTGTGTGTGTGTGTGTGTGTGTGTGTGTGTGTGTGTGTGTGTGTGTGTGTTTACTTTGTGGTAAAGCTTTTACGCCGACCTTGCACACGTTCGGTAGCCCGACTCCAGCTACCGAATTCGTCCATCGTGTGCCAGAGTGAGGGACTCTGAACAGAGAAGATGACTCTGAACCCTACTCCTCTAAACTCCAACAAGAGTCAGACGTTGCCTGTATCCCCCGGATTCCACTGGAACTGACTACTTCGGGAGGAGGCTGTGCTCATGCACTTCTTTGTCTTCTTCCTCCGGGAGCACGGTGAAGCGACTACTTCGTGTGGCGGCTGTGCTCGTGCATTTCTCTCTAGATTTCAGCTCTTGCAACCTTTAATCACAAGTACGATACAGCTGCTAGAAACCATTTGTATCCATCGAGACGTGTACCGATATGGTGCAGCCGACCTAACCCACCTACAAGACATACTTGCTCCTGATCTATGCATCGGCGTTGCTGGACCACTGTTCTTTTCTTTATTAGCGCTGGAGCTCTGACAACTTTAGCTCCCACACCCGACACAATCAATTCGAAAAGTCTCCAACAGTGAACGTACCCTACGCCGAATCACGTTGAGTCATTCAGCTCCAATCTACACTGCACGCGACTCGAGGAATCCCCGACGGTCGACGGTAGATCTACCCTACACCGACGGAGACTTCCCCGAGACCTTCTGCGGCCGATGTTTTTTGGGCTGGTGTCTGCCCCGCCATCATCGCGCTTCGGAGTAAGTCGAACCGTGGGCAATCAAAAACCGTGTTCCGTTATCTCTTCGACGTCTGCACATTCCGGATAGAGAGGAAGCACCGTTTTTATTTAAAAGTGACCTGCTGCCTCCAGATACATTGTCTTTACATTATTCAACATAACCGATTCAAACTCTAATCCTACTGCACTCTTACAAACTAGAAAACGTTAACAAACCTTCATTGTTAAACTTTAATTACATTGTAATGTTCAACATCCAATCATAAAATTTTCTAAAATTTACGTTTTAGAAAATTAAACCGCATACAGATTGATTCAAATCTATGAATTATTATTTACTACACAGTAGTTCAAGGCAAACATTTTGGCATACGCTGGTTTGAAATTGAACACGGAGAAATGGCACGACCTGAAAATGATATTTTTTCTCTGATTATTCAGAATATTCCTAGATTATCGAGGATATTCCAGGTATTCAACACGCTGACAGATAAAAACATAAATTGATTTTCCAGCGTTTCACCAGCGACACAATAGAAAAGGTACGCAAATAGTGAAGCCAAATCTATCTGTCGGGTTTACTTATCAATCAATATGTAGCTAGCGATTTAAAATTGGTTCACTGTTGTAGAACCTTTTGGTCTGAAGTATTGTAATGTTCAACATCCAATCCTCAAATTTTCTAAAATTTACGTTTTAGAGAATTAAACCGCATACAGATTGATTCAAATCTATGAATTATTATTTACTACACAGTTTGAACTACGGCAAACATTTTGGCATACGCTGGTTTGAAATTGAACACGGAGAAATGGCACGACCTGAAAATGATATTTTTTCTCTGATTATTCAGAATATTCCTAGATTATCGAGGATATTCCAGGTATTCAACACGCTGACAGATAAAAACATAAATTGATTTTCCAGCGTTTCACCAGCGACACAATAGAAAAGGTACGCAAATAGTGAAGCCAAATCTATCTGTCGGGTTTACTTATCAATCAATATGTAGCTAGCGATTTGAAATTGGTTCACTGTTGTAGAACCTTTTGGTCTGAAGTATTGTAATGTTCAACATACAATCATAAAATTTTCTAAAATTAACGTTTTAGAAAATTAAACCGCATACAGATTGATTCAAATCTATGAGTTATTGTTTACTACACAGTTTGAACTACGGCAAACATTTTGGCATACGCTGGTTTGAAATTGAACACGGAGAAATGTCACGACCTGAAAATGATATTTTTTCTCTGATTATTCAGAATATTCCTAGATTATCGAGGATATTCCAGGTATTCAACACGCTGACAGATAAAAACATAAATTGATTTTCCAGCGTTTCACCAGCGACACAATAGAAAAGGTACGGAAATAGTGAAGCCAAATCTATCTGTCGGGTTTACTTATCAATCAATATGTAGCTAGCGATTCGAAATTGGTTCACTGTTGTAGAACCTTTTGGTCTGAAGTACACATTGCAGCCTCCACCTTGCAATACATTATTGCACTTTTCGGTACTAGAATCTTTGTTCTTGTTTTGATTTGCGGCAAGGTGAATTTAATATCTCAGGTGGTCTCAATACTGTACATGAGAATTTCAGCCATGTTTAAACGCATACTAATACGATCCATATCAAGTAAAATCTGGCATACTAAAGTTGCCTCCTTTACACCTATGCAACAGCGACTGTGATGCCAAAATCGCAGTTCCATTTTAAACCAAACGAGTAAAGGAGATGATTAGTTTCACACTGCCAGGTGTTCTATGCCATGGGATATGAAGCGTCAGGCTGTAAGGTTTGTATACCAATATTTCGGGGGAAAAGTACACGTGCTAATGTATGTAAACAAAACGTTTAGCCCATACCGCTTATATTAATATATAATTCTTCACTCCTAGCCAAAATTCAATCAACAACTGTCTTTATGTGCGTAATACACTATTGAGTATTCCTTACTCCTTCGCTCCGCTGCTAAATATCATTTAGTACACCGCTACTCCACCCGTCTTCCCGACCAACTGAAGAAAATAGACCACCTGAGATATTAAATTCACCTTTATTTGCTGGGTTATTTTGACAGAAAATTTGGGGGTGTTTTCGTGTGAGTTACGTTATATAGCGCGACTCATTAAGCTTGGGGCGAGCTTTGGCGCAATGTGCTGGTACTTCCTGAGCCAAAAACTATATCCATTTTCTTCTTGACTATCCAGCCCATGGAGTAATCCTTCAGAAATGTACACGCACGCAAAATAAGAATTAATCGAAAATGGTGTTGAATGTTCCTCTTTACGCACCTTGCAATAACTCTTGAGCTTTGTTGTACCTTTCGGTACTAGTATCTTTGTTTTTGTTTTGATTCGCTATGTTATTTTGACAGAACATTTGAGGGTGTGTTGGTGTGAGTTACGTTATTAGGGGCATCATTAAGCTTGGGACCGAGCTTGGGATCGGTGCGCTAGTACTTCCTGAGCCAAAAATATATTGATTTTCTTCATGACTATCCAGCCGCTGCTATAATAACACAGCGAATCAAAACAAAAACATAGATTCCAGTACCGAAAAACGTTATAACGAGGTGCTCTATGGGGTACTAGCAACTATCAATATCTAACTAGCGATTTGAAATTGGTTCACTGTTGTAGAACCCCTAGGTCCGAAGTATACCTTGCAGTCTGCACCTTGCTATACACTCTTGCGCTTTTCAGTACCTTTCGGTACTAGTATCTTTGGCTTTGTTTTGATTTTATATGTTATTTTGACAGAATATTTGATGGTGTGTTGGTGCGAGTTACGTTATTAGGGGCGAATCATTAAGCTTGGTACCGGTGTGCTAGTACTTCCTGAGCCAAACAATATATTCATTTTCTTCCTGACTATCCAGCCGCTGGTACTAGTGACCAATAAGGTTCTAAAGCAGTAAACTAATATTAAATCGCTAGTTTCCTACTGGTTGTTGTTATAACTCTGTAGTCTGAATTTAACATTACCCTCCAGTGTCGGTGTGTCAAGTTTCACGAAAATACGCGGCAACTATGAATCAGTGAAGGACGAAAAGAGGAGAAGTTATTGACTGGTGTGGTAAAAGAACGAGGTATGGTAAAGGAACATGCCTATACACGTAAAAAAAATAACAATAAGAATTACTTATCTTAAAAGCGACGTAATAAGTGAACGTCTATAATAAAAACTTGTTTCTTGTTTCAGGAATCCTACAAAATGATACATGAACAATCGTGGATAATTATTGAAAACCAAGATGAAGAAAACAATACAGATTTCAAGTAAGCATTTCTAAGCATATACAACCAATATAATTTCCGGCCTTAGCACAGAAAAACATACATAATACATTGAACATCTGCATGCCTATCATAAAACTTCGTTGCGAACACACTACCGCTATCTTTTAGGCAATTGCGACGGGCGATAATCTGAATAGAAGATGGTAGTATGTATACGTCAAACATAAGGCAATGAACCGTGCGCGCGGCAGGTGGCAGTACTATCACCTAGCAAACATTGAAATCGACCGTTAAAGGATTATTCGCTGAATTACTAGTGTTAGATATTTTTGTCTGTGGTATTAAGACCAACCGTATAGCTTTCATTAAAATTTCAAAAGCATATGTAGATATATTTTCATATGTATATATTTTTACTCAGTTCATCAGGCGACACGGTTGATGAAAATATTCATTTCGTTACGTACCTGGAAGATGAGGATGGCGATGGCTTCCAAGACGATGATTACAACGACATTTTGCGTCAATATAATTTGATGGATCCTCTGGAGAGAGTATTGGACCGTTATGAAATTGATTGGGATGGCTCAATACGTCCATTACATAATTTAATGGATGCGGAACAAGTTTCAGACGCATCAGATTGCTCAGAGCAAGGGGAGTTTATAGATGACCACGTGACAGCTGCTGAAGTGGAATATTTCAGAGACGAAATTTTTTGGAACGAGGATATGCAGGTGGATCGTTGGTGCCTTTCAAATGAATATATTTCCAATAGAGATTTTTGGGCTCCTCCATTAGAAGGCATTCTTGAAAACGAGGCTTATGTTTTACCGTAAGTGAATCGATGAAGTAAAATTTCCAACTTGTAGGATTATGAACCAAAATTTATAATTACAGGATATATGACGAAGACGTTTTGGCGGCGATTACTGGTATACAGCGACAGAAGCAAAATATGTCTGAACTCGTAGCAAAGTTCAACACACAGTGACAAGGTGACCAAGGCACGTAGTGTCAATTATAAATGGCAGCGCTTATGATGGTCAAGGAAAATGCTTAATGCATTTTAAAAGTGAGACTCAAAGGGTTAGGTGATATTAGATTTTAAATCGATAATAATATAGACCGCAATTCATATGCAGAGAATCCAAGACATGAATGGTAATAATCATTCCGTAAGTGGAAAAAAAACTAGAATTGATTGTTTGTCAAAAGAAATCAATAAAGAATATTTTTCAACGGAACCTTCATTTGTTTATTTATTTATTACTAGCTGAACCCAGTGCGTGCGCTGCTACGCTTGCAACTAAATGATGGAAAATTTAATGTTACTGGTACTTTTATGGGTTTTTTTTCGGAATGAGTTTTTTTTTCTTGAATAAGGAGGGGTTTAAACTTCTATCAAAACATTCTTACCCGAGAAATACACGTTTTGTGTTTAAGTAACATGGATAATTCTCATTTTTGGTAGAAATTTGTGTTTCATTTGTATGGGAGCCTTACCTTCCAGAGGGGGTGGTTTCTCAAACCACCATACAATCATTGCCTTCAAAACCCCCCATATGCCAAATTTTGTTCCATTTGCTTGATTAGTTCTCGAACCATCACACTGGGCTCTTCGATTATAATAAAAAATTGAGTTTCATTTTGACCCCCCCCCCTTCAGAAAGGGGAGGGGTCTTGAACCACCATAGAAACATTTTGCCTTCAAAATCCCCCACATGCTAAATTTGATTCGATTTGCTTGATTAGTTCTCGAGTTATGATGAAATGTGTGTCTCATTTCTATGAGAGCCCCCCTTCCTGAGAGAGTAGGGGTCTCAAACAATCATAAAAACCTTCCCCAGCCCCAAAGACCCCTTCATATAAATTTTCACGTTTGTCGGTTCAGAACTTTCCGAGTCTATAAGGGTCGGACAGACAGACAGAAATTCATTTTTATGTGTATAAAAATCTAGCCTCCAAAAACCCCCATATGCAAAAAGTGGTTTCATTTACTTGATTAGTTCTCGAGTTATGCAGAAATTTGCTTTTTATTAGTATGGGAGCCCATCCCCCTTCATAATGGGGAGGGGTATTGAACTGCCATAGAAACATTTCTTCCCTCAAAAAACCTGAACATGCCAAATTTGGTTTCATTTGCTTCATTGGCTCTCGAGTTATGCAAACATTTTATGTTTCATTTTTAGTGGAGTCTCCCCTTCCAGAAGGCGGAGGGGTCTCAAACTCCCTTAGAAACATTTATTTCCTTCAAAAACCTCCACATGCCAAATTTGGTTCCATTTGCTTGATTTGTTCTCGAGTTATGCAGAAATTCGTGTTTCATTTATATGAGAGACCCCTCTTTCAATGAGCGAAGGAGTCTCAAGCTACAATAGAAACATTTCTTGCCTTTGAAAACCTCCACTTGCCAAATTTGGTTCCATTTACTTGATTAGTTCTCGAGTTATGCAGAAATTTGTGTTGCATTTGTATGGAAACCCCCCTCCCGCCCCCTTCCAGATGGCGGAAGAGTCCAAACTTCCATAGAAACATTTCTCTCCTCCAAAACCTCCACATGCCAAATTTGGTTCCATATGCTTGATTAGTTCTCGAGTTATGCACGAATTTGTGTTTCATTTGTATGAGAGCCCCCTCTTACAGAGGGCGGAGGGGCCTCGAGTTACCTTAGAAACATTTCTTGCCTTCAAAAACCTCTACCTGCAAAATTTGGTTCCATTTACTTGATTAGTTCTCGAGTTATGCAGAAACTTGTGTTTCATTTGTATGGGAGACAACCCCCCCCCCCCCTACCAGAGAGAGAGAGGAGGGGTCTCGAACTACCGTAGAAACATTTATTGGCTTTAAAATCTCCGCAAGCCAAATTTGGTTCCATTTGCTTTATTAGATCTAGAGTTATGAAGAAATTTCATTTTCATTTGTATGACAGCACCCCTTCTAGGTGAGGAGAGGGGTCTCAAACCACCATAGAAACATTTTTCGCCTTCAAAAAACCCCACATGCCAAATTTGGTCCCATTTCCTTGATTAGTTCTTGAGATATGCAGAAACTTCTGTTTCATTTGTATGGGAGCCTCCCTTTCTATAGAGGAGAGGGGTCTCAAACTACCATAGAAAAAATTCTTGCCTTTAAAAACTTCCACATGCTAAATTTGGGTTCCTTTGCTTGAGCAGTTCTCGAGTTATCAAGAAATTTGTGCTTCATTTGTATAAGAGCCCCCCGTTCTAGAGATGGGAGGGGTCTAAAACCATCATAAGAACCTTCCCCGGCCCCAAATACCCCTGCATACAAATTTTCACGTCGATCGGTTCAGTAGTCTCCGAGCCTATTAGGCTCAGACAGACAGACAGAAATCCATTTTTATATATAAAGATGGTTATCATTCCGCATCGAACGCTGAAGAGCTTCGGTACAGTTTTTTTTCGCACTCCGTATTGCGCTTTTACCAACCCGTTTTTATCACGCGGTCATTGTGTGTCGAAACCCCGCCGAGCGTTCTTTAAGGCTTACATCTGTAGATGAAATCAGTTCGTTTTTTGTTTTGCATAACTGGTTGAATGGTTTTGAAATAAATTATCTAATAGATAAATCGTCTAGCTCAAACCTTTGTAGGGGTAAGTGGCGGGACCATCATCATCATCATCATCACAAGGGTAGCAGGCGTTCCCGGCCGAGTCCGACGGATGCTCTGTCCAGTCAGTACCGTTTTTAAACACCCGAGGGAGAAAGCGTAACCCCACAATCATCATCGTAGCAGGGAAGGTCATCGCTCTACCAAAGCCGGTGCTTTGTTTCGAGCAAAAGTAGAAAGTGCTACAGCGGCAAAGGCAATAGCAAACACAACAGCAGCATAAGGGGCACGTAGCACATTTTTGTTGTTTTTGTTCCGACTGGTAGTGTTTTGTGTATCTCTCTCATATAGTAAAATCGTTGTCTGTAGGGGAGCTCAAAAAAAAAAAATCTGATATAATTTTTTATGTATTTTTTTTATTCAATTTTTTTTTAATTCAATTTAATTTTGCACGGATGATTCTAAGGGGGGCGACTTGCCCCCCAAAGATGTTTTTAGGGCGCGCTGTTATCAGCCGTCTTCTGTCTCTCCTGGGTTGTCTACTTTCGGCAGAAAGTGGAAGCCCTAGACTTTTTGGGCATTAAAAGACCTTTGACGTGTCGTAATCCGGGGACCGAATTTCATCAGATCAACCGAAACAAACTGCGCGTTACTGCACCTACGTATAAAATTGCAAATGAAATTGCTAGCGAAGAAGGTTATAATGCCGAGTATTACGTCTACATCCCATCTCGAGATGTGGAGAAAGACGGTGTGGTTTCTGTAGCGAGCCTGACGTATGAAGACGTTATGGAAAGTAATGGGCGACTTCCAAATTCTGCTTCGTCTACCATTGAAATTCTGGAATGCAAACAATTGCATGCAGGATCAATGGTAGATGGAAAGAAGACGTACTCATAGTCGGACTCGCTACAAGTGACCTTCGCCGGATCAGTTCTCCCAAAATTTGTTGAAATTGATAAGGTTTTTTTTTCCAGTACGCCTTTTTGTAACAAGTGCAAACAGTTGAGTCATACGGCCTCTTTTTGCGACAACCAGCCCCGTTGTGTGCGGCCAAAGGCATCTAGAGGATGCTTGCCAACAGGAAGCAATAAATTGTGCTTACTGTGGCAAAAAGCCTCTCAACGATTTGTAGAACTGCCCCGTGTACAAGAAGCGCACTGATAATGTGAGACGTTCCATACAAGAACGCTCCAAGCAGACGTATGCAGAAATGTTAAAGTCGCAGAACGCAGCGTCTGCATCGTCTGTATCAACATCCTTTTTTGAAAATCCTTTTTTTGATTTTGTCTTCCGACCAACTGGACTCTGACGTAGCCGATGAGAGTGAATTTCCGGAGGTACGCGCCCCCGGTAAAAGGAAGCCCACTAGTTCCCCGGGTGTGCGCCGGAAACTAATTAAACCCACTTTCAAAAGCTTGCAAAAAAATGGAGGTAGCGGGGGTCAAGTTAAAAAACCGAATAAACCGGTAATAGCTGATGCATCCGTTCCTGGCTTTAGTTATACATCCCTGCCGCTACCTAATAACAGTAACTGTAAGAGGTTGCCAAAACCAAAAACTACGTCTTCTCGCAATTCTAAGAAAAATATCCCGTCCAAGCGAGGTAAGATTAATTTTAGGGACATTGTGGATAGCATTTTAAATGCTGTTGGTCTTTCGGATGCTTCACCGCTCCGAGGACTTATTGACCTGCTTATTCCTATAGTTGGAATTTACTTCAAGCAATTGACTGTATCATGGCCCCTCATTGGTGAATTCATATCTTTCGATGAATAATTTGGATCAAGATATGATCACCGTATTACAATGGAACTGTCGTAGTCTAATACCTAAATAAGACTCGTTCAAGTATTTGATTCACAATTCTGATTGGGATATATTTGCTCTCTGTGAAACATGGCTTTCATCTGAAGATGAATTAAACTTCCACGATTTTAACATTATTCGCCCGGGTCGAGATGATTCATATGGTGGCGTACTTTTGGGGATCAAAAAGTGCTACCCCTTCTATAAAATCTCACTCCCAATAATCTCAGGCATTGAAATCGTCGCTTGCCAAATAAATGTAAAGAATAAAGATCTTTGCATAGCTTCTGTCTATGTCCCTCCGAGGACATCAATAAACCGCCGTCAACTTTGGAGTTCTGTAACATTACTTCCATCTCCAGTTCTGATTCTGGGCGATCTCCCACGGTACTGCTTGGGGCGAACAATACGATGACAGAGCGGGTATTTTCTATGACTTATGCGACGATTTCAATTTGACCATCAAATTGTTCAATGGGGAAGCGACACGAATAGCAAAACCTCCTGCCAGGGAGAGTCTACTTGACATATCTTTGTGTTCTAATTCACTATCATTAGATTGTCTGTGGAAGGTAATCCCTGATCCCAATGGTAGTGATCACTTACCAATTATTATCTCAATCACAAATAGTTTTCAAAAAACAGACCAGCCAGTCCATGTTCCTTATGACCTCACGAGGAATATCGAATGGCAACAATTTGCATCGGCGGTAACCCTTGGTATTGATTCTACCGATCCTTTTCCACAACTAGAGGAGTATCGTTTCCTTTCCGAACTGATGTACAAAAGTGGAAGACCCACCACTCCTGGATGGGATGACGAATGCACTAAGTTGTATCTTGAGAAATACGATGCGTTTAAAGACTATCGTAGACATGAAACATGTGAGCTTTTTGATAAGTACCTCAAGCTTGAAAAAAAGCTTAAAAACTTACTCAAAGCAAAGAAACACAATAACTGGCATTCGTTTGTAGAGGAACTATCTAGAGAAACCTCGATGACAACGCTTTGGAGAAAGGCTCGTTATACATTACCCAATCTTTGACCTTCAAATACCTTGGAGTCATGTTTGATTCAAAATGCACTTGGAGTACTCACATTGCGTATTTGAAACAGAAATGTCAACAAAGGATCAAAGGAAGACATCATTAAACTCTATAAAACAACAATTCGTTCAGTTCTCGAATATGGCTCTTTTTGTTAGCTCTCGACAAGAAACAGCCACCTCATCAAATTGGAACGCATTCAATATAGTTGTTTACGTATTGCCCTTGGCTGTATGCATTCAACGCATAATATGAAGTTCTGGCAGGAGTGAAACCCTTACAAAACCGCTTCTGGGAGCTCTCATCTAAAGTGTGGAATCAGCAACAACCTTGTGATTGAAAACTTCGAAGAAATGCTCGAATTGAGTACCCGGTCAAGATTCTTGGGAATCTATATTAACTATATGACATCCGATATTAGTCTTCCATGCTTTAATTCTCCTAGTGTTCGCTTCCCTTATCACAGTTCCTCAATTGACTATATCTCTCCATGAAACAGGCTGTTCAAGGAGTTCCAGATCAACTTCGATCTATTTTAATTCCCCATATTTTTATTGAAAAGTACCAACATGTCAATTGCAATAGAAGAATTTTCACTGATGGGTCGCGCATTGATAGATCCATTGGTTTCGGTGTTTACAATGAATACTCATCTGCCTTCCAGAAACTTCAGGAACCTTGTTCCGTAAATGTTGCTGAGCTGGCAGCAATCAATTTCGCATTGGGGATAATTTTCGACATGCCCATAGACCATTATTTCATCTTCTCGGATAGTCTCAGTTCTATCGAGGCCCTCCAGTCGATGAAAACAGTGAAGCATCTTACTTTCTTTCAAAAATAAGGGAGCAGATGTGTGCTTTGGTCGAAAGATCATTTAGGATTACCTTTGCATGGGTCCCCTTACATTGCCCAATTCCAGGCAATGAGAAGGCGGACTCTCTAGCAAAGGTGGGCGCAAAAGAAGGCGAAAATTTTGAAAGAAGAATTTCACATGATGAATTTTTCCCATTAGTGCGTCAGAGCTCTCTTAAAAGTTGGCAAAATGATTGGACAAGTAATTCTCTTGGGCGGTGGTTACATTCCATTATTCCAAATGTTTCGTCGAGATCGTGGTTCAAAGGTCTGGATGTAAGTCGCGGTTTCATTCGTGTGATGTCAAGACTTATGTCCAACCACTACTCGCTAGACGCACATCTCTACAGAATTAACCTCGTCGATAGCAACATATGTAGGTGCGGAACCGGTTATGATGACATCGATCACGCAGTTTGGTATTGCACGGATAATGATGCCTCCAGAGCACGACTATTGGATACCCTAGTGGCCCGAGGTAGACAACCCTTCCGCGAGGTAATTTATTTATTTATTTTATTGAATCAACCAACAGGCTCTAATCAGCCCCAATGGTGTTATGCTAATATAAAATCTAAAATACAGGTCAATAATTATATGTCAATATCGAATGCTGAGGCTACTCTGTTGAAGACTCTTTGAAGTCCGTTGATTGCTCCATTCATTCCGTGATTTGTACGACGAAAAGGTAGACCCAGCATCGAATTATTCCTTTATGCACGCGGTCGTACATTTAGGTTGATTTGCTCGAGTATGGTTGGGCAATCCACTCTTCCTTGCAAGGTATCGGCAATAAATAAAGCTCTGG
This sequence comes from Aedes koreicus, assembly GCA_024533555.2. Lineage (NCBI taxonomy): Eukaryota > Metazoa > Arthropoda > Insecta > Diptera > Culicidae > Aedes > Aedes koreicus. Next base: position 84,464 of record JAHHFK020004968.1, read on the forward strand.
CAGTGTCTCTTCGTGTCGAAAGTGGCTCCAGATGAATCAGTTGGCATCGATCCTCGTAGCTAGGCAAACGGAAAGGATCTCTCCAAGGTAATAACCGAAGCGCAAAACGCAGGAATCGGCGTTGGACGGATTCGACTCTTTCAGCCCCATTTTTGTAGCTTGGATTCCAAACTGCAGAGCAATATTCAAGAACTGATCGGACCAACGAGGAGTATAATGACTTCAGGCAATAAATATCGGTAAAATTTTTGGTGATTCTAAAGATAAAACCTAACGTTCTAGATGCTTTATCGACCACATATGAAATATGCTGCTTGTAAGTAAGTCGCGAGTCCAAAATTACGCCTAAATCCTTCACGTGGCTCACCCGTTCAATGTCTATCCCTGACAGATTATAGTTGAAGATGATCGGGTCCTTTTTTCGAGAAAAGGAAATAACTGAGCATTTAGTAGGATTCACTTCCATTCGATTAACGATGCACCAGTCTGCGAAGGCATGTAGCTGACGCTGAAGAGTGTGACAATCGGCAATGGAACAGATACGGAGGTAGAGTTTGAGATCATCAGCATATGATAGTCGAGGTCCCACAATGACAAGGTTAACATCGTTGAAGTAGAGCAAGAAGATCAGCGGTCCAAGATGGCTACCCTGAGGTATTCCCGATGTCGCTGGATAAGTATCGGAACGGCAGTCACCTATAGCAACCATGAGTTGGCGACCAGTAAGATATGATTGAAACCATTGTAATAGAATGCCATTGATCCCGAGTCGGCTTAGCTTAGCAATAGCAATAGCATGGTTCAGTTTGTCGAAGGCAGCTGACAAATCAGTATAAATCACATCTGTTTGAGCTCGGTCATTCATGCTATCAGTTACATACGACGTGAGACAGAGCAAATTGGTAGTAGTGGAACGACCTGCCATGAAGCCATGCTGATGATCGCTCAAAAAATGCTTGCAGTGAGAAAGTAACGGGTCAACCATGACAAATTCAAATAGCTTCGATAACGCGCTCAGTGAGGTAATTCCGCGATAGTTGTTGACGTCTCGCTTGCTACCTTTTTTATGAACAGGAAACATGTGAGCAGATTTCCAGCATGAAGGAAAAGTACTACTGCGTACTGACAATTGGAAAATATGGCCGAGCGGTGTCAATAAGGAGTCGATATTCTTCTTGAGAAAGATTGACGGGATTCCATCGGGCCCAGGACGACAGGAAGATTTCAGTTTGGATGCGGCTCTTGAAATAGTCGTATCGTTGAAGTCTATATCGCCCAAAGTGTCACCGTGCATAGGGACGTTGCTTGCAGCGAGATTAACGTGTTCTTCGGTTAGGCTCTCATTGGTGAAAACTTTGAAGAATTTCTGAGAGAAGAGTCGGCAGATCTCCTGAGTCGATGAAGCAACTTCACCATCAAACACCATGGACGATGGAAGACCGAACTCCTTTCGCTGCTCGTTTACATAGTTCCAAAACGATTTAGGGTTCAACTTCATTCTGCGCTGAATCCCATGTTGATATCGCGAATAACTTTGCCGACTGATCCGCTTGTATTGGTGGTTAAGTCGAACGTAATGGCATTTTAGTTGAACTGTTCGGTACCTCGTGAATTTTCTTAGTGCTGCTCTTTTGATAGACTTCAATCTACGGAGTTCCATAGTCTGCCATGGATGTTGCGTATCTTTCTGGTGGATGATTTTCGGCACGTGTCTGTCGATGGTGTACGCCAAAACATGTGACAAAGTACTTGCCGCAACTTCGACATTATAAGTATCGAGGATGGTTCCCCAGTCGATACTAGAAAGCAGGTCAGAAATGGCACGGTAATCTGCTTTCCGAAAGTCGTAGGAAACCACGTCCGGTTTAATGACAAACTCATGAAGCAACTTTCTCTCCATAGCCACAGCCAAAGGAGGGTGATGAGGAGCCTGCTTCACCAGTGGAGCAGGTGCACAGAAAATTGACGGGGCAAAGTCCTGAGCACTAACGAAGCAAAGGTCCAAACTACGGTTGTTCTCATTCCTCACGTGATTGATTTGCGATAACGTACATGTACTGTAGCTGTCAAGAAGGGTGGTAGCTCCAGAATGAAACGCAGAACATACAGGATCCGGATAAAAGAAACCACTGTGGGACGGTTGCCACGAAATACCGGGTAGATTATAGTCGCCAAAAATGATGATCTCGTCGATTGTAGCTGCTCTTTCCAAGATAGCTTGGATGGAGCGGCAATGAGTGTTGATAAAATCAATGTCACGTACACGATTTGGAGGTATATATACTACACATATAAACAATGTACGGTCGGCCAATTCAACAGCAACCCAGACCTGTACCACGCTGCTCCACAAATCATTCTCAATTGCTCTGGCTTTCAATCCGGAACCGACTGCCAAGAGGACACCACCTCCCGTTGATTTTCGGCTGTTAACAGAGCTACGATCACATCGGAAAACATCATATTCGGATCCGAACACTTGATTAGAAAGCGTGCGGGAATCAAGCCAAGTCTCGGTGAGAGCAATAACATCATAGCAGCGGTCTGAAACGGATAAGCGGTAGTCTTCAACAATTGAGTTCATACCGCCCACGTTCTGGTAGTAAAAAGTGACGTTTTGGTTACAGCTGCGTGGAACTGCGTACGCATTGTTTGAGTGGGAACTTCGGCGGATCTTCATTTCGCTTCTATCCATAGGATCGGGATGGTTTCGATTATCTGGTGCAGCAATCAGTGGTGCTATATCGGATGAACTCGATGCTATGGTAGTGCATTCAAGGCTTTGGTTGTCGTCCTTGACTGACGAAACGGCACTGAAATTTAGTACGGCATCAAGCGACTTATTTTCGAAAGTATAATTGTACTTGCCCTGCTGTGCAGGGTGGAAGACCCCTTCTCTACTGCCAACCACAGGGCCGAGACGACTATGACGAACGCTGGCTGCAATCGGCGGGACTGGGTTGGAGAGATTGGGGACTTCCATCGTGCTTTCTACGGTGCGTCTCGGATCAGCATTCGGGCTTCTCGAGTTAAGCGGTGAAGCAGCACTGGAAATCGGGAAAGCATCAGGAGCAGAATACATTGGAAAACACATATACTTGCCTGGAAGTTCAGGCTGGGAGACCCTCCCCCAAACTCCGACCACAGGACCGGGATGGCTGAGATGGCAGGAACAAATGCTGGATTGGTAAGAGATGTTTTGGGAATGCGTGATTTCCCCTACATGCAAGCGATCTACGAATTCCTTTATTTGTCTGACCTCAATGTGTAATGTCATCACCCCCCTCCCCTCCACGCTAGTAAATTCCCCGCCATTGTGTCCCAGCTATACTTTCCTCTTGCTTCCGTGCTACTTGTACCTGCCCAGCAAGCAGTGGTCATCCATCTGCGGCTTAGTTCCTGAAAGGGACTACAGGGACCGTGGATTTGGTAGATGTCGCAACCATGAGCAGCAAACAATACCTTCAATAAGTTACCTGCCTAGTCCCTTCCAAACGATAATGTGACTCATTAACCTCGAGCCAGCTACGAGTAATTGGTGACCCACTTACTAACACCATAAAGCAAATCATTGTTAATAACAAAATTGAATATCGGCTCCGCAAAGTGTCACACACATCTGAGCCTTACAAATAAACGAACTAAGTAAAAAAAAATTGGTGTTAACTGTGGTGGTTTTTTTTTAAAAATTTTTTTTTTTTTTTTTTAAATTCATAATCTTCTCCTTTTAAAAAAAATATAAGTTGTTGTTTTGGGAAACAAAATTTCCTTTCTTTTATAAAAAGAAAAAATTAATTTTTTGGTTTAAAAAAAAACGCGGGGGGGTTTAAATAACCTGGGGGGGGGTATTTTTCCTCCCTCCTGGGGGATCAAGGATGGTTCCAATCGTATCATAAATCATTCGTTGCACGCTCTTCTTTGATTCAATAGACGCACACAATGAGAAGTTCTGCTTCACCTCTCAAACCGAAAACTGATGGGCCAAGGTAAACATTGAATGAACGTAGCAATGAAATACGTCGCCTGTAAACTGTATGCATGTTCATCACTGCTTGCTTGTAAAATTTATTGATTCGTTCGTTGGCTTCTGTTGGTGATTCGTTTTCGTTTCCTGATTCGATTGAGTGCTAGTGCTCGAAGCTTCCGATCGGATCACTTGGTGATTGTGTGGTACCGCGTTCAAAGCAAAAATGAATCGGAAGCCGAAAAGCACAGTGTAGCCAGTAAATACAGCGGAAAAAACAGAAAATATGTGGCAACTAAACGCCAAGTGTTAATATAAAGTGACATGTGTTCCTTTAGGCCAGTATTTTCTGTTTTTGGTAGATACTGATGATGGCACAGGTTACTTAGTTGGTAATGGTACGGCATTACCAACCCGGATGCAGTGGATTCCCCTTCTGGTGCAGAGGATTTTTTACATGCCACAAAACAAAAATGTATGCATTCTTGTTGAAATAGAAAACAAGCGGATGTTTGTTATACGAACGATAATCGACGATATGGATATTAAACCCTCTTCCATTGAAATCTCGATAACGATTTTTCTTGAATGTTATGTGATATAAAATTCATAAGGTGTGCATAACACATTGTGTCAATAGTCCTGAAAAACATTGTCACGACTTATAGGATACGTGTGACAGGAAAATAAATAAAAAACTTATTGAGTAGGCTGGTTTTTCCCAGACGGTACATACTTAACAAAACTTCCAACACTTTCATTCGAACTAATAGACTATGAATGATTCTGTTCAAATCAATGCTATCATCTCTCGTCTCCGAACATTATCATCTTGCGATAGTACTGGGTCGTATTTCCATAGCCACTCAATCAACGAAGAGTGAATCACAAGTAGGCAGAGTTGTTGTCCATTCGACTTGCATGGTGGAATGCAGTAATCTGCAAAACATCTAATCTTGTTCACTCACTGAGTTCCTGCGTATGATGTCTTTACCAATACATTTATCGATGTGGTTGTTTCAAGCTTGGATAACAATAAATATTTTTTGCCGATTTTTTCGGCAGTCACCAACACTGCAGGGAATAGAGAAACAAGGTCGTTTTTTTTTTTATGAATTCATTTATTTGTACAGGCTCAATCGAATCAACTTTACAGAGCCGAGTTTTCATGTTTCTATACATCAGTTATCTTAGAACTAAGGTTAAGGGGGTGGAACCGATTACTCGCGGCCGTCTCGAGGTTAATAGGAATTACAATTTTATGGATGGGAAAATTGCGGTGGAAATTTTAAACAAAGCAAAAGGAACAATGGTTTTCTTAAATCTAGAATTTCAAATTACAATTTTTTTATTGAACGTTTTCAATTAAAAAAAAAAAAAAATCACTCACTCACACACACACACAACACTCAAACACACAACCACAATCACACACCGATGCACACAATCCTCACAAATTTAACCTAAACAAGTAAGTTAATCAAACTACAATCTAAGGCTAATGTTAGTCAAAAACACATAAATGAGTTTCATAAATTCCAGATCGCGTGCAGCCAAAATGTCTCGAATCGGTACATTGGGTTGTCTACCTCGAGCCCGAAGGGAATCATAAAGCTCAGATCTGACTCCACGATGCTCAGCACAATACCAAATTACGTGATCTGCGTCCTGGTAACCTTGTCCACATTCACAGAGATTGCTATCTCCCAGCCCAACACGGAACAAATGAGCGTTTAAAGAATAATGATTGGACATGAGGCGAGACATGACACGAATGAAGTCTCGACCCACATCCAATCCCCTGAACCAACATTTTTTAGACACCTTAGGAGTGATAGAATGTAGCCATCGCCCCAAATCTCCTTTACTCCATTTATACTGCCAGCTATCGAGTGATATCTGACGAAAAATATAGAAAAATTCGTTGAAGGCGATTTGTCGGTCATAAATATCGCCTTCGATAGCGCCCACCCTTCCAAGCGAGTCCGCTTTCTCATTGTCAGGAATCGAACAATGAGATGGGACCCAAACAAAGGTGATAATAAAAGAACGTGAAGATAAAGCACTTAGAAGACCTCGTATTTTCATAAGAAAATAAGAGGTGTGCTTTACCGGCCTCAAGGAGCGAATAGCCTCTATAGAACTAAGACTATCCGTGATAATGAAGTATTGATCCGGTGTAAAAGAGGCAACAGTCTCTAAAGAAAAATGAATTGCTGCCAATTCCGCGACAAAAACAGAACAAGGTGCTTGAAGTTTACGAGCGACGCTATAATTTTCATTGTATACACCAAAGCCAGCGGAGTCCTTTATCAAAGACCCGTCAGTGAAAAACGTTTTGGCGGAATCAACTAGGCCAAACTTTGCAGCAAATATCACCGGAGCAATCATAGGACGATGATGCTCTGGGATTCCACGAAGCTCCTGCTTCATGGATAAATCAAAATGAACCGAATTTCCGAAGTCGGAGAAGCAAACACGATTGGGAATATTCAGCGAAGGGCTGACATCCTGTGTTATGTACAAATGGTACAAAGTCATGAAGCGGGTTTGAGGATTCAACTCAAGGAGCTTCTCAAAATTTTCGATCACCTGGGGGTTCATAACTTCACACCTGGTGAGGAGCCGGAGAGATAATTATGAAAACCGATCCGAGAGTGGCAACATGCCAGCCAGCACTTCAAGACTCATGGTGTGAGTCGAGTGCATGCAACCTAACGCGATACGAAGACACCGATACTGAATACGTTCCAGTTTAATGAAGTGCGACCGAGCCGCTGACTGAAAACAAAAACTACCGTATTCCATAACCGACAAAATCGTTGTCCGGTACAACGTTAGAAGATCTTGTGGATGAGCTCCCCACCAGGTCCCGGTAATTGTGCAGAGAAAGTTGACCCTTTGCTGGCATTTTCGCTTCAGATACTCAATGTGGGATCTCCAGGTGCACTTTGAATCGAACCAAACCCCAAGATATTTAAATGACATAGAATGAGTTATCGGTGTTCCCAAAATTTGAAGCTTCGGTTGTGCTGGGTTATGCTTCTTAGAAAAAACAACCAACTCAGTTTTCTCCGTAGAGAATTCGATACCTAGCTCTAGAGCCCAAGTAGACAAATTGTCTAAGGTATCCTGTAAGGGTCCTTGCAGATCGACCCCATTGGGTCCAGTGACAGACACTACGCCGTCATCTGCAAGTTGTCTCAACGTACAATTCTCACTCAGACAACCGTCAATGTCTTTGACATAAAAATTATACAAAAGGGGGCTTAAACATGATCCCTGGGGGAGACCCATGTAGCTAAATCGAGAAGCTGTAGAGTTTCCATGAGAAAAGCTCATATGTTTCTCTGACAGCAAATTGTATAAAAAATTGTTCATTAATGGTGAAAAACCACAAGCGTGGAGTTTATCTGAGAGAACTTCAACAGATACTGAATCAAAAGCCCCCTTGATATCCAAGAATACAGAAGCCATTTGCTCTTTTTTAAAAAAAAATTAAGTATCTGTGGGGAAAAACACGGGGGGGGTGTTGGTTGTCCTCCCCCCCCGGAAAAAAAATTAGTGATTTGAAAGCAGGTTGTTCGTCTCAACCCAATTGTCCAGACGGAAAAGGGTCATTTTCTCCAACAACTTTCGAATACAAGATAACATCGCGATGGGTCGATAGGAGTTGTGGTCTGACGCGGGTTTACCAGGTTTTTGAATGGCAATAACTCTCACCTGTCTCCAGTCATCCGGTACAATGTTGAGAGCCAGAAACTGATTAAACAAGTGCAACATGCGCCTCTTAGCGACGTCTGGAAGGTTCTTAAGCAAGTTGAACTTGATTCTATCAGCCCCTGGAGCCGTATTGCCACACGAAAGGAGTGCGAGAGAGAGTTCTACCATTGAAAAAGGTTGGCTAATCTCATCTATCGAATTCGTGGTTTCGCGAGGAAACATTTGTGCAGGCACAGAATCTGGACAAACTTTTCGCGCGAACTTGAGGATCCATTGGTCCGAATACTCCTCGTTCTCGTTGTTCGTAATTCTGTTACGCAATCTTCGCGCCGTATTCCAAAGGGTATTCATCGACGTTTCACGCGATAGTCCGTCCACGAATTGTCGCCAGTAACCGCGTTTCTTGGCCTTGATGAGGCTCTTAAATTCTCGTTCGAGAGCCGTGTACCTTTCGAAGTGCTCAGGTGTTCCACGTCTACGAAAAACTTTGAACGCGTCGGACTTTTTGCGGTAAACCTCGGTGCATTGCGGATCCCACCATGGGGAAGGAGGTTTCCTGCGAAATGACGTTCCTGGAACTGGTCGAGTTTGAGCTTGTAGCGCGCTTTCCAAAATCAGGTTGGAGAGGAAGTTATATTCCTCCAGCGGTGGAAGCCCTTCTACCGTTGTTACGGCTTCATCTATTGCTGTCTTGAACCTTGTCCAATCGATGTAACGGGTAAGATCATACGTGACGTTGATGGATTCCGCCGGAGTGAGCCCGGTGGCAACCGAAATTTTAATAGGCAAATGATCACTACCGTGGGGATCCTGGATCACATTCCACGTGCAGTCCAATGATAATGAATTCGAGCAAAGTGTAAGGTCTAACCTACTGCCAAGTGAGGATGGACCAGCCAAGCGTGTAATTTCTCCATTGTTGAGAACGGTCATATTGAAGTTGTCACAGAGGTCATATATCAAAGAAGACCGGTTGTCATCGTACAGTTCTCCCCAGCCTGTACCGTGAGAGTTAAAATCTCCCATGATCAACCGCGGAGCAGGAAGAACCGAACAAATATCTGAAAGTTGTTTTTGGTTTATTGAGGCTCTAGGAGGAATATAAACGGAAGCAATGCAAAGGCTTTTATTTTTAATAACAGCCTGACATGCGACAACTTCAATACCTGGAATTGGAGGAAAATTCACTCTATAGAAGGAGTAGCACTTTTTGATCCCCAAAAGTACTCCTCCTCCACGTGAATCCTCACGATCAAGCCGAATAATGTTGAAGTCGTGAATCGGAAGATCGATTTCGGGTGAAAGCCACGTTTCACAAAGAGCAAATGCATCACAACCGATATTGTGAGCTAAAAATTTAAATGATTCCAATTTAGGAATAAGACTTCGACAATTCCACTGCAGAACAGTGATCAAATCCCCGACCTCTTTTGGCAAATTATCCATCGAAGGAAATGATAGCTGCAAGGAGGGGCCACTTTAATGTTAATTTCTTCAAAAAAGTTTTCACAGTGGGAAGCATTGCCATAACAATGCTTTCAAGAGGGTCAGACATTTCGAGGTACTTGAAAATACCTTCCACAATATCATCAAATGAGAACAGCCCAGATGAAGAGGGGGCTTCTGTTCTTAAAATCGGGGCATCAGGGGTTTTGGATGTCCCCGGGAGAGATGGGAAATCCTGTGTGTAGTTGGCAATTCGAAAACCAGGAGGATTCGGATTATCCTTCTTTACACTGCTCTTTGAATTGGGCATGTGGATTTGGGGCTTCTGTTCAGCTACTTTCCCTGCTCGGATGCGTCTTCGCTTCCGCGAAGCACCTTCCGGAAAACTGAAAGATGTCCCCTCCTCAAGCAATTCCGAATCAGACTCGTCATCTGACAGAGGAGCAAAAGGATTTGTATTGACATCGGGTGCCGAGGCTTTCTTAAGCATTTCTGCAAAAGATTGCCTTGAACGTTGTTTCAGAGAACGTTCCAATTTTTCCCCGCGTTGTTTGTACGCCGGGCATGTCGAGAGAGCATGGGGAGGAGTTCCCTTGCAGAAAACGCATTTTAGTGTGTTATCTGCACAAGGACCAGCCTCATGTTTCTCCCCGCAAGTTGAGCAGCGTGCTTTATTGCCGCAATGGGAGGCCGTATGCCCCATCTGCTGGCAGTTTTGGCAGATCATTACCCGGGGTACAAATAACCGTACAGGTAGCCGAAGTTTGTCCAGTTCTAAGTAGTGAGGAAGGGCAGAGCCAGAAAAGGTCACCCGAAACGAGTCTGTGGGGGTAACTTTTTTCTTACCCTCGCTGTGCGACATTTTAACTAATTTTCTTACTTCCAGTACTTCCAGTACTTCCAGTTGAACTGGGGGGAGCAGAGGGTTATTGAATCGGCCAACCGCCCGCTTCTCCAAAATTTCAGTGCACAGACTCGCCTCTGTGACCACTCCTACAATCTCCACGTCACGAGCTGGAATATAAACTCTATATTCCAGTGTAAAATGCTGGGAGGAAGCAATCTCATTAGCCTGCTTCAGGTTAGAGACGACAACACGGAGTTTATTAAATTTAACTTTCGTGATCTCTGTCACGGCTGAGAATCGCTTCGTCAAATCAGTAGTTATTTGGTATACATTCAGAGGTTTGATTTTGGGCTGAAAGTAGACAACCCATGGACCGACCGAGTCCATTGGATACGATCGCGGTCGAAATTTTGTTTGTGCCTCCCCATCATCAGGTGGCAAAGGCACTTTTTCAGCCAAACCGTCCATGTCGAAGAAACCTCTTCAACATGCACGATTTGCCTTACCCAAAAATTTAAATCACACACAAACACAAAACAGGAACACACACAAATTAACGCTAAACTCTAGTGGGATGAGAGACAGAGGAAAAAAAAAAAAAAAAAACTTAACTAATATTACTGATCTGTTGCTGCTGCTGCTGACGCACCGTATGCCTGAACGTCGCACTTCTATGCGGGCAGCGGGGAGCGGTGCGCTGCGTGGGTGCACGGGTGTATCCGATCGCCTTCGGGTGCACTCGCTCGACGATGTCGGATGACCGTTGGCGATGTAGTAGTGTATCGCTGGTTAGCGTCACCACGCGGAGATGAAGCGAAAATGAGCGGGATGATAATTCGCCAGCAAGCACTGCTTGATTTTCTTATTTCACTGGAAAACCACACTGCCTTCTTAGAAAAAAAAAACTCACATTCACTCCTTTCACTGAAGTGAATAGATTTTGAGAAAAAAAACTAATTATTTCCAAGGATCGCACTCTAATAAATCTTCCAAAATAACGGAGCGCTGGATCGAACGAACTTTCTTCTTTCGCTGAACGAAGTGAGTTGAGCGACAAGGTCGTTTATATGCTCACACATATCACATTTGGAAGGACATTTTAAATCCGGCCAAATCCGGCAAACTCCCATCCACCAATGACTCCAAAGTTTGTTTCACAAGAAACCATAGCTTTTGAAAATCACAGGCTTCGAATTGTTACTGTTACTGTTGTTGTTGTTTCCGTTGTTGTTAGTGTACACTCAAAAAAATCGACACGTTGTTCACGTAACATTCCACGTAATACTTATGACAGACATACAACGCTGACCGTAGTACGAACTGTCAAATACTTTAATCCAGTGCATAAAAACACGTACTAGACTAAAGGAGTACAACCAACAATCAATATGCAACTAGCGATTTGAAATTGGTTCACTGTTGTAGAACCCCTTGGTCCGAAGTGCACCTTGAAGCCAGCACCTAACTACACATATTTGCGCCTTTGTTTTGATTTGCTGTGTTATTTTGACAGAATATTTGAGAGTGTGTTCGTGTGAGTTCATTATTAGGGGCGTATTATTAAGCTTGGGACCGATGTGCTAGTACTGACTGAGCCAAGAAAAATATCGTATTTGTTCGGGACCTACTGGTCTTAGAGTTAGTCTATGGTACAACCAACAATCAATATGCAACTAGCGATTTGAAATTGGTTCACTGTTGTAGAACCCCTTGGTCCGAAGTACACCTTGAAGCCAGCACCTAACTATACATATTTGCGCCTTTGTTTTGATTTGCTGTGTTATTTTGACAGAATATTTGAGAGTGTGTTCGTGTGAGTTCATTATTAGGGGCGTGTTATTAAGCTTGGGACCGACCTTCGGACCGATGTGCTAGTACTGACTGAGCCAAGAAAAAAATCGTATTTGTTCGGGACCTACTGGTCTTAGAGTTAGTCTATGGTACAACGCTGTACGTTGTATGTCTGTCCCAGGCATAACCTGATCACGTAATCAAATCTTCTTCAGTAAAATCAGGTTAACATTCAGTGCCAGTGAATTGTACCTAAAAAAATCGCGTAACATTTATGTGATTTTCTCGTAGAATGTGGATTTACGTGGAAATCACGTAGCTCTTACGTGAATTCCACGTGTTTATTACTGGTTTTGGCAGTGGACGAAAATTACGTGCGTTTCACGTGGAAACGACGTGTCTATTTTTGAACGCCTGGTGTTGTTGTTGCTGTTGCTGCTGATGTTGGTGCTGTGAATGGACGACTACATACTGGCGATTGGACAGCGGTGGTTTTTTTGGTGTTCGTTTTACACAAACTTAAGGTTATGTGATATTTTCGCTGCCGATTTTTTTGTTCTCGAGGGTTTGATGGTGTAGATACTCCGTAATTGGGGGTGGATTGATTGCAAGGTAGTGTACGCTTATTGCGAGTTCAGCTTTGTCTTGTGTCTATATTCTGGAACACAGGTCTGCTTCCTCTACACCCCGTTCACACTACACCGTATATTACGTGATATAGACTATCTTGATATCACCCTCTATACATCTAGTTTTCATGGGAAATAATGTGCATGGTATTTGATATCAAGATACTCTATATCACGTAATATAGGTTGTAGTGTGAACGGGGTATTAAGGTGAAACTGGAGGGAGTCCTTTTTCCATATGATTTATAGGTTAGGTTAATTCCCACATAACGAAAAACAATTAGCTATATAGTCAAAACTATACTTCGGATGTAAGATATATTATCACATTTTATGTTATTGTTATCAAATAGTTTAATCTCGTTTTCACCATACAAACTCTACATTAACACATATTGTTAATATGTGCCATATTGTCATAGAAAGGTTTTGACGTAGACTACGTCTTACGGCAAGGGTAGGGTGTCAATTGAAAATCTAAAAATAAGCGACCGTCACGAAATATCGTTACAAATTAAACGCTTATAACTTAATAACTGCTCGATACATTTTCAAGATGTTTACATCAATTGGTTGGAAATTTTCCCGCGTATCAATTCAACTATCAAACATTATCCGTTCACAATTTTAAACAGTTGAAAATAACGAAAAGAAAAGATAATGTCTTATAATTTTGTTTTGCAGGCTAAATTTACTAAATGCATAGTACTTTCCTATTACAGATTTCAAATGTGAGCAAGGGAGGTCTCATATGCAGCAGTGAACGAAATAAAATGGGTACACCTTCGCAAATTTTCTCATTCGTGTTGCAGTATTGGAGCTGTGCGGATCAACCAGACAGTATGGATTGGCAGCTGGCGCTTGGCGACGGCATGTACTCTGGGGGGTGCACTGCCTTTATTGAGCAGTGCAGAGCGCCAAAGCGTCAATGTGGTTTTGGCAGCTGGCGGCGGCTAGTACCTTAGAAGGTGCACTGTCGAGCATACATTAGCCAGGTAGTTAATTGCGCTGCAGGCTGTTGCTAGCAAGCCATTGGCTAGGCAACTATTGCTAGGCAGCCATTAATTATGCAGTGGTGTGCCAGACAATCGGTTGCCCAAGCCGGTGATATATTTGTAGCCAGCCGGTGGGTGCAACCACGAGGAGCGAAATAAGGTGCTTGTGTGTGTGATCTTGTTGATACCTATCTTTTGGTAAGGCGCAACGTGCAACGACTGAAATAACCTGCTTCTCCAAAGGACCATGAAGGTTTTAATTCAAATGCGAACCATTTGAAATCTGTTATTTTCAGGACGAATATTTCAATTTTGAGATAGTTTGTTTGACTTGAATTTATTTAACATTACCTTCCAAGTTCTACCAATTGGCAGACAGCGGTGGCTAAAACAATTTTAGTTTTCTCTTCGTTGTATACCTTGAGCGTTGTGTACCATTTCTTACACGGCTCGGAAATGTAAACGGTCTCTATTATTCTGAAGCGCAGATAGATAGTAAGCTTACGGCAAGGCAAGCATGCCAAAAATAGATTTTACAAATGGCTACCGTCACGAAAAATTGAAACACCGGACGCTCATAACTCGATCGTTTCTTGAAAAATGTTGCGTTCCGGCATGTATCAATAAATTCGCTATCACGGACAACGTTTTGGTTTTAAAAATGTTGGATAAATTTGGGGTAAAGGGGGTGGAAAGTTTTGGCGGGGGAAGTTGGGGTTTAAAAGGTTCCAAAAAAAAAATTTTTGTAAAAAAAATATTGGGGGTTTTGGGGAAAGGGGAAGGGGAGGGGGTTTGGGGGGGGGGGGGGGGGGGGTGGAAAAGAGGGGGGGGGGTGGGGAAAGGAAGGACGCGGCTGGGTAGCTCAGTGGTTACCCGTTCTGCTTACTGAGCAGATTGTCGGGAGTTCAATCCCAGGCCCGTCCCCTTCCTTGCCATTTTTCACTTGCCTCTTTCTATCACCACTAGATTTAAAATAAAAAGCAGTCTACTGCGCTTTCTTTCATTGATCGCATCACTTACCACAGTGCATCCATTATCTAAAAATAACCTGCCTCACTAACACAACTATCCTTCCCTTGGCAATTGTAGAGATGCAGTGGTGTTCACGGTCTCTAATAACAACGATTGTCAAACTAAATCATCCTTCCCCCTTCCCCAAAAGACCGTGAGGACGTGGCCGGCGCCGGTACTGATCTATAAATAGAATTAGTGAACTTGTACATTGAAGATGTAAAGCTTACTCCCAAGCTCCATCTATGTGGTTCTCTGTGCAATTCCACTAGTTCTGTCAGTAAGGGAGTAGCAACTACGAATTTGCACGGTCTTTTTTTAAAAAAAAAAAAAAAAAAAAAAAAAAAAAAAAAAAGACAAAGGATATAGCTTAAAAAAATGTGGGGGGGGGGGGGGGGAGAGGGCTCCCCACCTCGACCCCATATCTCTTTTTTTTTTTTTAATAATGTACAAAATTATTTTTTAAAAAACAATTTAAATAAAAAACTATACCACACCCACACTATTTTGATCAGATTACGCCTTACGACAAGGGTAGGGGTGAAATGCAAATTTTAAAAATAACTGAAACAAACATTTCTCCATAGATTTTCGAAATGTTTGCTACAATCAGTTGAAGTTTTTCGCAACTGTCCACTAACAAAAATATCATTAATTATTGACATTGAACAATCTATAACGCGATAAAAATAATGGTCTCCAGCTGGTCGATCATATCAACACCATCACTACAGCCAGCAAAACCGTTGCCCTTTCATCATATCAACATTCAAATCAAACGGCCATTTCCAGGGTCGCCAAATAATTTCTAAGAAGCCAATCATAGAATGTTCTAACATACTTACTCACTTACTTATGATAACCCTTAGAACAATACCTGCGTTGTATGTTCTGCTACGAAACCAACGAAACTAATCAAACGATTTAACGTAGTCTACGTCAACCGGTCGTGTGTTATACACAACCCAACTGATTTTTTATTGTCTGCACTCGGTCTGGGTTATATACCAACTTTTTGGCATAGAGTACAGCAAAAATTTTGTTCGTGAAAATTGCCATTTTTTTATGGTAACCTAACTTAGGGAACGTCCATTAATTATGTCACGCAAAAAGTGTCTTTTTATAACCCCCCCCCCCTTATCACGTTTTTTGTATGGACCTTCAACCCTTTTTGTATGGATTGTCACGTTTTCCCAAAAAAACCCCCCCCCCTTCGGGGGGGAAATAATTATGGGCCCCCCCTTCCCCCCCCCTTTCGTATTTTTTTTTTTGGTTTTTTTTTTTTTTTATTTTTTTTTAAATTTTTTTTGGGGTTTTTTGTTTTTTGTTTTTTAATAGGGGGGGGAGTGTTGTAAAAAAAAAGGGGACGGGCGTCAAAAAAAAGGGGAAAGGATGGTTTGTGATTATGTGGGTTATCTCTTCACGATTTTGTTGACTAAAAATCACAAACAAAAAAAAACAAACAACGCTGAAATTGCTAACCAATGGATGCTCCAGTGGAGCAAACGATCCTTGACAATTTCACGCCTGAGGTCCTAATAGTATTTGAGGTTTGTGCTCAGAAAACTTCGAAGTGATAGGGACTTGATCCAGTATGTCCTTAAGAAACAATGCAGCCGATGTGGCAGGGTCGTTGCAGAGGGTGTCTCTGATGCTGTAGAGAACAGTATTTGAGGAGGCGGTTAGCCTCGGCTAGGAGGAAACCTCCCCGATACGACCGGATGTTTTTCCGTTGTATCCGATGGCTCGGTGGCAGATTTATCTAACAATAAACTTATCAAACGGGAGCTTGCCGCTATCGATGCACGCAGCGTATCCGGGGGTTGAGGGGAGGCTAGTCTGATCGCTGAATTGTAGATTGGAGCCTGTTTGGCGATAAGATCCCAGTATCGTAGGTGTAGTGAGTGATGCACCCCCCGTGCGATGTAAGCTAGCGTGAGCGAGCTTAACCAAGGATGACAAGAGAGGGTAGTATGTAGGGAGTGGTAGGGAGAGAGGAGAGGACGGGGGATTCAAGTGACGACCATTGTAGGAGACGTTTTTGCGTTTTTATAAACTGTATTCACCGTAATTGGAATCCGAAGTCCTTACATCTGGCGACGAGGATGATGGAAAAACTAGTGAGTATCGCAGAAAATACAGTTTTCCGAGTGAAAATGGGCTTTTTGGGCATTAAAAGACATTTGACGTGTCGTAATCCGGGGACCGAATTTCATCAGATCAACCGAAACAAACTGCGCGTTACTGCACCTACGTATAAAATTGCAAATGAAATTGCTAGCGAAGAAGGTTATAATGCCGAGTACTACGTCTACATCCCATCTCGAGATGTGGAGAAAGACGGTGTGGTTTCTGTAGCGAGCCTGACGTATGAAGACGTTATGGAAAGTAATGGGCGACTTCCAAATTCTGCTTCGTCTACCATTGAAATTCTGGAATGCAAACAATTGCATGCAGGATCAATGGTAGATGGAAAGAAGACGTACTCACAGTCGGACTCGCTACAAGTGACCTTCACCGGATCAGTTCTCCCAAAATTTGTTGAAATTGATAAGGTTTTTTTTTCCAGTACGCCTTTTTGTAACAAGTGCAAACAGTTGAGTCATACGGCCTCTTTTTGCGACAACCAGCCCTGTTGTGTGCGGCCAAAGGCATCTAGAGGATGCTTGCCAACAGGAAGCAATAAATTGTGCTTACTGTGGCAAAAAGCCTCTCAACGATTTGTAGAACTGCCCCGTGTACAAGAAGCGCACTGATAATGTGAGACGTTCCATACAAGAACGCTCCAAGCAGACGTATGCAGAAATGTTAAAGTCGCAGAACGGAGCGTCTGCATCGTCTGTATCAACATCCTTTTTTTTTAAATCCTTTTTTTGATTTTGTCTTCCGACCAACTGGACTCTGACGTAGCCGATAAGAGTGAATTTCCGGAGGTACGCGCCCCCGGTAAAAGGAAGCCCACTAGTTCCCCGGGTGTGCGCCGGAAACTAATTAAACCCACTTTCAAAAGCTTGCAAAAAAATGGAGGTAGCGGGGGTCAAGTTAAAAAACCGAATAAACCGGTAATAGCTGATGCATCCGTTCCTGGCTTTAGTTATACAACCCCGCCGCTACCTAATAACAGTAACCGTAAGAGGTTGCCAAAACCAAAAACTACGTCTTCTCGCAATTCTAAGAAAAATATCCCGTCCAAGCGAGGTAAGATTAATTTTAGGGACATTGTGGATAGCATTTTAAATGCTGTTGGTCTTTCGGATGCTTCACCGCTCCGAGGACTTATTGACCTGCTTATTCCTATAGTTGGAATTTACTTCAAGCAATTGACTGTATCATGGCCCCTCATTGGTGAATTCATATCTTTCGATGAATAATTTGGATCAAGATATGATCACCGTATTACAATGGAACTGTCGTAGTCTAATACCTAAATTAGACTCGTTCAAGTATTTGATTCACAATTCTGATAGGGATATATTTGCTCTCTGTGAAACATGGCTTTCATCTGAAGATGAATTAAACTTCCACGATTTTAACATTATTCGCCCGGATCGAGATGATTCATATGGTGGCGTACTTTTGGGGATCAAAAAGTGCTACCCCTTCTATAAAATCTCACTCCCAATAATCTCAGGCATTGAAATCGTCGCTTGCCAAATAAATGTAAAGAATAAAGATCTTTGCATAGCTTCTGTCTATGTCCCTCCGAGGACATCAATAAACCGCCGTCAACTTTGGAGTTCTGTAACATTACTTCCATCTCCAGTTCTGATTCTGGGTGATCTCCCACGGTACTGCTTGGGGCGAACAATACGATGACAGAGCGGGTATTTTCTATGACTTATGCGACGATTTCAATTTGACCATCAAATTGTTCAATGGGGAAGCGACACGAATAGCAAAACCTCCTGCCAGGGAGAGTCGACTTGACATATCTTTGTGTTCTAATTCACTATCATTAGATTGTCTGTGGAAGGTAATCCCTGATTCCAATGGTAGTGATCACTTACCAATTATTATCTCAATCACAAATAGTTTTCAAAAAACAGACCAGCCAGTCCATGTTCCTTATGACCTCACGAGGAATATCGAATGGCAACAATTTGCATCGGCGGTAACCCTTGGTATTGATTCTACCGATCCTTTTCCACAACTAGAGGAGTATCGTTTCCTTTCCGAACTGATGTACAAAAGTGCATTAGAAGCTCAGAAACGACGTGTTCCAAGTGCATCCCTCAAATGAAGACCCGCCACTCCTGGATGGGATGACGAATGCACTAAGTTGTATCTTGAGAAATACGATGCGTTTAAAGACTATCGTAGACATGAAACATGTGAGCTTTTTGATAAGTACCTCAAGCTTGAAAAAAAGCTTAAAAACTTACTCAAAGCAAAGAAACACAATAACTGGCATTCGTTTGTAGAGGAACTATCTAGAGAAACCTCGATGACAACGCTTTGGAGAAAGGCTCGTTATACATTACCCAATCTTTGACCTTCAAATACCTTGGAGTTTGATTCAAAATGCACTTGGAGTACTCACATTGCGTATTTGAAACAGAAATGTCAACAAAGGATCAAAGGAAGACATCATTAAACTCTATAAAACAACAATTCGTTCAGTTCTCGAATATGGCTCTTTTTGTTTCCTCTCGACAAGAAACAGCCACCTCATCAAATTGGAACACATTCAATATAGTTGTTTACGTATTGCCATTGGCTGTATGCATTCAACGCATAATATGAAGTTCTGGAAGGAGTGAAACCATTACAAAACCGCTTCTGGGAGCTCTCATCTAAAGTGTGGAATCAGCAACAACCTTGTGATTGAAAACTTCGAAGAAATGCTCGAATTGAGTACCCGGTCAAGATTCTTGGGAATCTATATTAACTATATGACATCCGATATTAGTCTTCCATGCTTTAATTCTCCTAGTGTTCGCTTCCCTTATCACAGTTCCTCAATTGACTATATCTCTCCATGAAACAGGCTGTTCAAGGAGTTCCAGATCAACTTCGATCTATTTTAATTCCCCATATTTTTATTGAAAAGTACCAACATGTCAATTGCAATAGAAGAATTTTCACTGATGGGTCGCGCATTGATAGATCCATTGGTTTCGGTGTTTACAATGAATACTCATCTGCCTTCCGGAAACTTCAGGAACTTTGTTCCGTAAATGTTGCTGAGCTGGCAGCAATCAATTTCGCATTGGGGATAATTTTCGACATGCCCATAGACCATTATTTCATCTTCTCGGATAGTCTCAGTTCTATCGAGGCCCTCCAGTCGATGAAAACAGTGAAGCATCTTACTTTCTTTCAAAAATAAGGGAGCAGATGTGTGCGTTGGTCGAAAGATCATTTAGGATTACCTTTGCATGGGTCCCCTTACATTGCCCAATTCCAGGCAATGAGAAGGCGGACTCTCTAGCAAAGGTGGGCGCAAAAGAAGGCGAGAATTTTGAAAGAAGAATTTCACATGATGAATTTTTCCCATTAGTACGTCAGAGCTCTCTTAAAAGTTGGCAAAATGATTGGACAAGTAATTCTCTTGGGCGGTGGTTACATTCCATTATTCCAAATGTTTCGTCGAGATCGTGGTTCAAAGGTCTGGATGTAAGTTGGGGGTTCATTCGTGTGATGTCAAGACTTATGTCCAACCACTACTCGCTAGACGCACATCTCTACAGAATTAACCTCGTCGATAGCAACATATGTAGGTGCGGAACCGGTTATGATGACATCGATCACGCAGTTTGGCATTGCCCGGGTAATGATGCCTCCAGAGCACGACTATTGGATACCCTTGTGGCCCGAGGTAGACAACCCTTCCGCGAAGTAAGAGATGTTTTGGGAATGCATGATCTTCCCTACATGCAAGCGATTTACGAATTCCTTTGTTTGTCTGATCTAAGAGTGTAATGTCATCACCCCCTCCCTTTCACTCTAGTAAATTCCCTGCCATTGTGTCCCAGTTATATTATCCTTTTGTTTCCGTGCTACTTGTACCTGCCCAGCAAGCTATGGTCACCCATCTGCAGCTTAGTTCCAGTAAGGGACTACAGAGACCGAGGATTTGGAAGATGTCGCAACCATGAGCAACAACAAATACCTGAAATAAATTACCTGCCTAGCCCCTTCCAAACAATAATGTGACCCATTAACCTCGAGCTAGCCACGAGTAATTGGCACCCCACTTTACTAAAATTGAAAAATTATACATTGTAAATAACAATATTGAATATCGGCTCCGTAAAGTGTTACACACGCCTGAGCCTAACAAATAAACGAACTGATTAAAAAAAAAAACTCTGGAACGCAAAATTTGGATTTTTCGAGATTAATCGACAAATTTTCCGCATTCAGTCGCCTCGCTACCTCTTCCAAATTGCGGACATGTTCCTCGAACGAGTTACTGGCAACAACGATGTCATCCAAGTAGACAAAAACTCTTGGCTCCAGTTCACTGTAGCCCAAAACATGGTCCATTAACCTCGACAACGTCGCAGGACTGTTAACCAGACCAAATGGCAACCGGGTGAACTGGAAAAGCCCTCGCCCAAATATCCGGAAGGCGGTGTACTTCCCCGAATCCTTCTCCAACGGAATCTGCCAAAACGCTTTGGACAGATCGATGGTTGACAGGTATTTCGACGACCCAAGTCTTCCCAAAATCCGATCCTGGTGCGGCAACGGATAGGCATCCCTTTTCGTTCTCTCGTTCAGCTTTCGAGCATCAAAGCACATCCGCACTTTGAGCTTTTGCTGACCATCCTCTCCTCCACTTCTCTTCATTACCGGTACGATCAGCATCGCCCAGTCACTGTTCGACCTCTCTACGACTCCGGAAGCAATCCACTTGTCTAGCTCTTCGTTGACATTCCGTTGCACTTCTGGTGACCACGGGTACGGGCTCAGTCCTACGGGATCCGCATTTTTGAAACTCTCCTCAAATTCAATCTTGTGACTAATCAACGGAGTAGTTTCCAATTGCTCACCATCTACAAATACCTTAAATAACTAGAAAATAAGAAGAATGATTAGTAATTTCCATTTAATTCCAACTACCTTTATTGCTTATCTTGACAGATACGCGTATTTCGTCTACAATGTGCAGACTTCTTCAATGTCGTGTACTTATACTCGACTCGAGTATTAGTACACGACACTGAAGAAGTCTGCACATTGTAGACGAAATACGCGTATCTGTCAAGATAAGCAATAAAGGTAGTTGGAATTAAATGGAAATTACTAATCATTCTTCTTATTTTCTAGTTACAGGTATTCCACTAAACAGCTCACACTCTCCATAACCTTAAATAACTTTTTGACTCCCTCTAGCCGCTCTATTTGTTTCGGTGTCAGCAGAATACCTTCCTGTGTCTCCAACTGTTCGGCCTCTGCAACTTCCGCTTCATCTAAAGTGTTTTGGATTGTGGATTCAAAACAGAATAACCTCCAGAAATTTATTCCCAGTATTAGCCTCCTTTTCATGGAAGGGGCTATCAGTGTTGTAAGCATCCTGGTTTCTCCGTCGAAAGTCACCGGAAGATTCACGTAACCCTTGACTTCCAAACAAGTTCCACCGGCTGTTGAAAGCTTTATTTGAGTGTTAAACAGCTTCAGCTTAAACCTCCTGGCCAAATTCTCACTTCCTGCTCCTAATATGGAGACCTGCGCTCCAATGTCCAACAAACCTATCAATCTAACTCCCAACACCTCAATTCCTGCAAAAGGCCGATTATCACCTTCTACCTCCACGTTCAACTCGCTGACGTCAGAACAATCCGGGACGAAAACTGTTGAAGGTTTTCTCGGTAGATTTCGACGACCTCCTACGTCGAACCGCGCCCGTTTTTTGCGCGGTATGGGCATTTTTCTTTCGTGTAATCGTAGAATCCGCATACTGTACAAAATACCGCTTTCTCTGCCAAACACGTTTCATGATGGTGGAATTTTCCTCTACAATTGAAACATACCATCTTTCCGGAATTTTGTAACTCTCGATCCGCCTATCTAGGGATCCTTTACTTGACTCTGCTTTAACCTCATCCTTTGATGCATTAGGCTTCTTCTGTACAAAGGGCCTTTGCTTGTCTTGATGAAGCTTCCAGTTCGGTCGATCCGCTAGTGTCCCTTTCCTGACTGGTTTGAACATTGAAAGGATTTGACTCGCACCTCATTTACCTGAGCAGACTTTGATGCTGTGTCATGATCTTTGTTACTGTACATCCACATGTTTGCTGAGTCCAGCTTTCTACCCCACTGTCTCAAAGCCTTCAATGTCCTGACTCCCTTTACTACCAAAACGTTCTTGTAGTCCGACCGTAGGTTTCGAAAGATAATGTCAAAATTCCTTTCTTTGGATGGTGGCACTGACATAAAGTGGAAGATTTCTTAAACCGCGTTGTAAAAGTCCTTGAACTTTTCCGAACGTCTCTGTCTCCGCTGGGCCGCTTGTTGGTCATAATGGAAGTCCATATCTGGAGGTTGAAACTCCAACTTCAGCTCAGCAACGAGTTCACCCCAGTTTCGAAAATCGCAATTTTTCTTACCCTCCATGTACCACGTTCTAGCATTTCCAGCGAACAGGTGGATGGCTTCATCAAACAGCATACGCCTACTCAACCGCTCTGCTTCGGCCATAAATTCAACTCCCTCCACGAATTTATTGAGCTTTTTCCCATCGTTCCTTCCGTCATATCGCATTCTCCATTCCGCTACTGACCGAGGTCTTCTTTTCAAACCTTGAAAGCTTTCTCGGCCCGATCCACTACTATTAGAATCAGATCTTTCGCTTTCGCTTGCTTCTGGTCTGCCTTTCTTCCGCAATTTACTTAACCTACCAAAATCGCTCGCTTTTCCTTCCAATGGGTTTTCCAATTTTCTTCTCTACTTTTTCCTTTCTACTATTCTTTTCTTGTTCGCCGTCCAGTAATGACTTCCTTTCCATTAGGCTCAACTATTTCTCAACGTACTTGTCTACATGGTCAATCAGTTTCTTAAACATTTTCTCTGAGTTTTCCTCCTTTTTGGTAGGTTTCCTTTTCTTCTTCGGAGAACTGATTTTCTTCTTCATCTTCTTTGCTTTCTACATAGGACTCTGTCTCAGCTCACTGAGTGAGTCCTTCTGCCACTCTGAATCTTCTGTGTCCTCGTAACTCTCAAAATTAAGCAAACTTTCCCTCATTCTCTCTTCTGCGTTTTTCGCGCCTTCTGGGTCATCTGATAAAAACGAGAAATAAGATTTCAACAGCGTTACTACTATCTCTTCTATCCCATCCATATTGAAATTTTTCTTCAACCTAATCAACCGGTAATTAGTCTTGGTTTTATTTCTAGCATATTTGTCTTCTTACTCTTTCCACTGTCTAGTCTATAGCGAATCTTTGCCAGTTTTTCGTCTACCTGATCAAACTCTCTTCTACACTCTTCTTCGGAATCAAGCAATGAGGCTGTGAAATCACCCATTTCTCGTTGCTCTTTTAGCTTACGCCTCAACTTGCGATTCTTGATAGCCCGAGACTCACCACTAGAATAATCAACCTCGCGAATTACTAGTTCGTGCTCCAACTCATCATCGAGAAGATGGTCTACGTTCATCGATCGATATTGTAATAAAAGTTCAGAGTTCATTGTGAAAAATATTATGTACAAATTCAAAATTCAACCAACAAAAGAATAATTCAATTAAAATTTAAGATAAAATAAAATATTTACACGCCATAAAATTAACAACTAGATTAGAAACTAAAATAGATATAAATGTAGAAGATTTTTGTGTTTTGTGTCCAATTCAGGACCTTTTTGAGTTCAAGTCAATCCAGCGTTGTGTTACTTAGGTTAAAATGTGTATTTTTTTTGTCTAAATTTTTTTTAAGCTTAAAGAATCTTAACTACTTTTTTTTATAGGCGTAATAACTTTGAACGCTCTTTTGGAAATTCAACCAACTTAGACCATTGTCTTTCCGTTTTGTAAAAGGGAAACTAGCAAACTTCGAATGGTGAAAAGTAGTGCACGGATCCACGCTAACATTAGTTTGCGTACTCTCCTACCGCCTGATAAAAAATCCTTGATTTTTAAATTCTACTCGGTCCTCCGAATACCTTTTGTGTGTTGTAGCTGGGCGCCAAGTGTAACTCTTTACTGTTTGTATCCCGGTAATAACTCAGCAGCAAGAGACCACTCGAACTGTGTCTCAAGGCGGGTTACTACTGGACAATCTGGAGGGGCTTCGCGATCAAACGTGCGGAATACTGTCACCTGATAAAGTTAGGGAAGTTGCTAGTACTTACTGAGCCAAAAAAAATATTCGTTTTATTCATGACTATCCACCCGCTGGTATTAGCGTGGGTGTGGGGATCCGTTCGTTCCCTTCACCTCCTGAGCGTGTGATTCGGCGAATGTCAGCGACTCCTGCTCCTGTAAGTACTCTTTGATTTCGTCCTCCGTAAATTTCACTGATTTGGCGCAAGACACCACACATTTCGAGGAATTGAGTACTGGATGTTCGGCAATTCTGTTGCGTTTGTTATATACACGGATACAAGTTTCGTCCATTTAAATTAAAAATATCGATATTCAACTTGAAACATAAGAATTATTTAAAGTAAATAGAAAGCATGTTTCGAACAAAAATAACAGTTTTTGAATCAAATTCAAGGCATGTTATTTCCAACAATGCATTCATCGGGTAGGTGAATTTGAGCGTGTACCTCCCTCTCCAGAATGTGAGGCTGAGGCAAAGTTTCGACGCTCGCAAAATGATCCAATCGTCACATTTGTTGGTAGGTTATTTGCTCGATTCCAGTAGTGAAACTTTGAGCAAACTTCTTGAATCTGGAACCTGTTAGCATTCAAGCCAAATCCAGAATTGAGATAATCAAGAATTTAGAACGCCACCAGTAAAATCCAATTTTTTACGTTTATTCTTATCACTAATATGTTTAAAATAAACATAATATGATTTTTATTTCAAACATCGATGTCACTTGGTTTTAAACATAGAATATGTTTGAATAAAGCAAGTTTATGTTTGCGGCCAGAATAAACTAAGTTTATGCTTGGATTTACCTGGAATATGTTTGTTATGGCGGTATTTTTTTTTCTGGTTGTTGGTTTGGTTTTGGCACCGAAAAAACGGGGGGAAAACCCTATTTTCTTTTTTGTTAGAAAACCTAAAACACCGGTTTAAAATGGGGGGCTCCCTTCTGTCTAAAAACATATAAATTTTTTTTTTTTATAAAAATTTTTTTTTCCGAAATTGTTCGGCAAAAATCCTTTTTTTTTTCTTTTTCGCGGGGGTGGGGGTTTTAAAAAAACTTCGCAGGGAAAAAGAAAAAAGATAGCAGTAATATTATTTTAAAAATAAAATTAAAAAAATTTTTTTGTCATTCATGTCGGTGTGTCGGTGGTTTTGACCCAGTTGTGGGATGAATATCTTAATTCAGCTTGGGCCGGTCGATTTGCGTTTGATCGGGATTTGACAGTTTATTCGACGCGTAATGCCTGGTACAGACATCAACGTACAGCGTTGAACTCCTTTAGTCTAGTACGTGTTTTGTGTACTGGATTGAAGCGTTTTACTTATGACAGACAAACAACGCTGACGAACTGTCAAATACTTTAATCCAGTACCAAAAAACGCGTACTAGACTAAAGGAGTACAACGCTGTACGTTGTATGTCTGTCCCAGCCATTTGACAGTTCGTACAACCATCAATCAATGTGCAACTAGCGATTTGAAATTGGTTCACTGTTGTAGAACCCTTAGGTCCGAAGTATACCTTGCAGTCTGCACCTTGCAATAATTCTTGCGCTTTTCGGTACCTTCCGGTACTAGTATCTTGGTTGTTGTTTTGATTCACTATGTTATTTTGACACAACATTTGAGAATGTGTTGGTGTGAGCTACGTTGTAAGGGGCGAATCATTGAGCTTGGGACTGAGCTTGGGACCGATGTGCTAGTACTGACTGAGCCAAGAAAAATATCGTATTTGTTCGGGACCTACTGGTCTTAGAGTTAGTCTATGGTACAACGGTCAGCGTTGTATGTCTGTCATAAGTATAAGAAACCTTTTACTGTGTATAAGGTACCCAAATTGTATGAATGTTGAGTATGTTATCACCAGGGCGCCGCTACTTGCTTCGTTCTAAGCTTTTTTACTCCATAGTTGCCCAATAGATTATTTGCAACACTTGATCGCGATCCGATTAAACCTCAGTCTTGTCTGAGAAACTGCACGTGACTTATTTTTAGGTTGATTTTCACCAAAAGTTCAGATCCTGCTTGAGAACAATCCGAACATTTTTGACTAGACACTGGGTGGGTATCGGTGTCGCAGTGCTTGCATCGCACACCGAACGCCGGTGTTGTCTTGAGAAACATCTTCTTTGACAAGAATATAAGAACTTTGTTGTAAAGAAGTCGTGAGAATGAAATACCAAACTTCTTGAAAATACCGATGTTGACTGTTTGTCATTTTACCACTACGAACTATCTTTACTCACTTTTTAGTAGCCTTACTTTTGACTGTTGAGTCAAACGTACTCAATTTTGGGTTGTTTGGAAATAGCGTGTATGCTAGTTGTTAAATATGTTGATAGGTTGCATTCAAATATGTTGCTAAATATGTTGATAGGTCGCATTCAAGATGAACTTTAAACATCCCCATGCAATAGTGAAATTCTTCAGAATACATTGTGGATCCAATTCAGTGACGGCTGAAAATATGTACATACCGTTTATTTGAAATACTGAAATAAAAAAAACATTACCTAAATGTAAGATTGTGGGGCCGCTCACTGAATCAAATAGAAGCCAAATTGGGCATAGGGGTTTGTTCAAATATTACGCAAAGCAACAGTTTGGAAGGTTGTCTAGTATTTGTTATAAATTGTTACGCTTAATTTGTGGGTGAGTCTTTTGAGATGAAGCTACGCACATAGGCGTAGCCAGAGGGGGGCAGGGTGGGGCCGTTGCCCCCCCCCCATAACTTTTGATTTTTATTTTAGATTTTTAATGTTTGTTTCAATTTTTTATTATTATTTTTAATGTTTGTGAGATTGTTCTTTTACCTCAATGAAAAAGAGCGAAGTCGCCTCGAGTTTGTAATAAGTTGTAGCAAAAAAGCGCAAAAAGCGGACATCCATGAGATTTTTTTTTAAATAGTAAACCCAACCTAGCTAACCTAGCGTATCTAAAAAAATATCTCTAGTAATGTTAACTATGATTCAAGCATTGATTGGTTTTTTCTCGCTAGCTGAAAGTGGAAAAAGCTATGCTCAGTTCAATTTTCAGTTCTTGGCAATCACAAAACGTAATATTTTAACCAATGTTATAGCTTTCGGAAGTCAAATAACACCAGATTGAGAAACATAATTCATAAATCATAGTTAGAAAGTGTATCAACAGAAAATTTATATCTGAACTACTCATGATATGGACCAAACCGATCAATGTTACCCCGCTGATCAATAATATCTCGTTTTACGGTACTGTAGTTTCGTATTATTGAGAATATATGTTAATCATATCTTACAGTTTGATTGAGTATTTTGAAATATTGTTTCTGTATCCAAGAGATATTAATGGAGCACATGCTACGATATAATCCAGGTGAAACGAGACGAATCGTATTCGATTTTCAGACCAGAAATTTGATAAGCGTGTGAGAAAGCAAGACAGCATGCTAATCAGTGCGAGAAGTTTCAGTGGTCTTATCCTATTCAAATATTTTATCCCTTTCTATGAGCATGAGCAAGATAATGAGCATGATTGACCTCCCAAGGTTGCTACTCCGTTGCTGCCAGATCAGCTGTTATAACACAGAGAACCAACAGATGATGGTTGAGACTAGCATACATCCTCAATATGTAAAAACTGGTCATCCCAAACTAAGGCAATACTGCCGCCTGCTTCACCCGAATGCATGTCAAATAAGAAAAAGGTAGGAATGTGTCGACGTGATACTCGTTTTATTGGAAGCCGAGACCGCCTCTGCACTTTCACTGGGAGGTTGGATAACAGGATTGGGTGGCAGCAGGATTCTTTTTGGTAAACGATAAGCTGAATTCACGCGGCGTTTAGTGAAATATTTAAATATTAGTACCGATTTCTGATTTGAACCTATTTAAACTAACAGTGAGGATGCTATTGGGGCCACTCACAAAGTGTGGTGGTGGTTTTTCGTTGGAAAAATAAAAAGATTCTCTATAATGCTGGAAATCCGATTTGAACCGATTTAAACCAATAGTAAGAATGGTATTGGAGCCACTCACAAAAAGGTATAGTGGCTTACTTTCTCCAAGTGACACAGCGAGTATGGAAAACCAATATTATGGATGAAAATTAATTGTGATCCTTACCACCGGTCCACCAGCCCGGCAAACCACCACATCTCACCATGAGGCATTTTTGTAGTTTTTTTTTTCTATGCTCACTCGATCACTCGCATCGCTGAATTATAGATTACCGAAACAATACGAAACGCGCCATGCCCGATAGCAAAATAGTGCGTAATTAAGCATCGACACAACCTTTCACAGCCGATGCTCGAAGCATACTGTTTTTAATAAACTTTCAATTTTTACAACTGTATCAATTAAGTAGAGGCTTCTTAAGAACAATCTATGCTAATCCATTTAAATTTGCGATTGAGGGATTTGGTAAAAATAAGAGTGCGTAGATGCATTTCGTGCCTTCTGGCAACTTTATGCTTCTATTGATGTCCAGGCTTATCCGTTTAGCACCAACCGGGGAGACTTGATTCTATACCCAATGATTTAATTATCTCCAATCTGCTCAACCAATCCCAATATATTGTGATATAGTGGACGGATTATTATAATTTGAGATAACTCAATGTAGACGTCATCCAAATTTGGCAGATCGACAGGCAGTCCACCAGTGGAGACCCACCTGGTACCTCATAGCAAGATGCTTAGAGGCGGACCGGAAGATTCGAGAGCTCACCCCCCCCCCCCCCCCCTACAAAGTTTTTATCCGTTTCTATGGGAAAAACGCGCTGAATTCATGTGTGATGGTTCGGCGCGTGTTCATAAATAGAAAAATGTTTGTAACATAACGGATCACCGGATAGAATACATACATAAGCAATCGGTTAGCACTCGGTTTTAAAACAATACTAAGTTGAATAGGTTCATTGGTAGGAAATTCATCAATCAAATACATACCACAACAAGTCGAGAACACTCGCATGAACCCAGAAAAAAGCTACTATTAAAGACGATGTTCATTACTTCTCATTCTAAATTTGATTTCGGAAAAGTGCTCTGCTGGTGAATTGAGTGTACATTGTGTGAATTGCGCAATGATTTTTGTAAATTATTAGCAGTTCTTTGATTTATTGTTATCTAGTAGTACCATAAATGTAATTAAAAGAAACAAACGAACAAAACTAAATAAATGCCGCTGCAATAAACACGAAGAGAAAATTGTGCAAAATGATGGTTTTTCTCAAATTTGAACAACAATTTTAATAATATGATATGACGACACAATACCATCGACACTATACCGTTTCGACAGATCGTGTTTCACTTGGATGATATCAGATAAATCGGTTCAAATTTCAAAACTCAGATGCACCAGTGTATCTGAACTATTTCAAAAATATTGAGGAGTATCAGATAGAACGCATATGAATTCTTTTTCGTCATTGATGAATAAAACTTCCTAAATTATTTCTTATTACTCGTGTATTAAGATTACAAGTAGCAACAATTTATCTCAAAAATCACAGCTTGCTTACAATCGCAACTTACGTTCGTTTGTAAAGTTATGCATGATTTCCCAGTTTAGATAAAACAGAGAAAATAATTAAACTGAAGGTAAGTTAAGAGGACACAAACCATAAGCTATAAACCACCAAACTCAAAATGTATGTATGTTAAAAGCTAACCACTTATTATTTGAACAACCAATAAACAAAAATCTATTGAAACGGTGTGAGCACGGTGAGTAAAAAAACGATGTTTTTGCGGTGTTGCTTTGTCAGTATATGCACTGAAAATTTATTTTCGTGGATTAGCTTTCCCTTTTTTCGTAAACATGGATTTTGTACAAAGAACAGATGTCTCATAAATTTTATGATACATTCTTAATGCTTGTCATCTGGTGAAAGCTATCATTACACCTTTTTGTACAATTCACGAAATGAATTTCGTGAAGACCAACTAATTGCTGCTTCTCTTCAATCGTACTCACACATGTTGGTTTTGCTGCTTGGGTGGGCTGGAATCATTGATTTTTCCCAAAATAAAAATTAAAGCGCTATCGAGAGTTATAAGTTCATACTCATTAATCAAGTAACTTCTAACGAGTCACCATGGCTTAGTGAGATCAACCACGGATTCAATAACAAGTCTTTCCAAAAATACAGGTTCGAACCTTATTTCATAAATATTAAAAAAAAATCTGAACAACTCCTCGTGGTTTGCGCTTTTTTTTTCAATTACATACTGAGTCGATATAGAAGTTCTGTCAGTCAATCATGTAACCATGCATTCTTATTTTGAATATTCGTAGCATTTTGTATTGTTTTCGTACAATGAACGAGTGTTCTTTCTGTGTCAACTAATGCTTCGTGCTTTTAACAGTTATGTAATAGCATTGTGGCATTGAATACGAAGGTAGTTTCTTGAAAAGTACAAATCAATTTCGGTGTAGAAAACAACGAATACATTTGTTAGTTCTACATTCGATTTCGTAATAAAAACGAAATTTAATTTTCAGTGTGGGCGAGCGGGTCGCGAGGAAAAGTACATTTTCAGTAAAAACTGTTAACAAACTCCGTGGGGGTCGTATACAAAAATCCAACATGACTGTAAAATGAATATTTTGACTCATTACAGTACCTGTTAGATTTCAGCATGGTTCCTATTTAATGCGATTTTGAAACTTGGGGAAAATCGAGAGTTTTTAAAATCTGTTTTTTTTTCATTCCAGATCAAGTCTATAATAGTTTAATCTTGTTGTCAAAATCGGACGGGTATTGTAAAATACTTTTTGGGTGAGAGCAGAAAAGTTAATCCACCCGTCGTTCAGGTGGATTGTCACAAAGTGAGGGCTCGATTCCCGCTCCAGCCGACGGAACTCGATAATGTCCCTACTATATGGGTCCACCGGGCGTGGTGTTGTCCGTTGTATAATGTTAAGTGTTCAGTCTGTGCAGCAACTGGTTGAAGACGGTGTAATTCTCACCATCTCTCTCTCTCTCTCTCTCTCTCTCTCTCTCTCTCTCTCTCTCTCTCTCTCTCTCTCTCTCTCTCTCTCTCTCTCTCTCTCTCTCTCTCTCTCTCTCTCTGTCTCTAAAAAAAAACTAAGCTTGCCCCCCCCCCTCCTATTCGAAATCCTGGCTACGCCTATGGCTACGCACAACATATTAAAAAAAATATATGTATTTTCCTTCATAATGACATTAATTTTATGAGAACTTACATACTATAAATGTTATGTTTGTATTCCCCGTGCGTGGAGTAACGATTGTGGAACCCTGTAAAGTAAGAGGTCATAAGCGAGTTTATTTTTCTTATTGATTCTGTTTGCTGCTACCAAAACTGTGCTAAAGTGAATTTTGATTAGGTGTGCAGGCTTAGTTTGTAAATTAATCGGTGCAAGAAGAGCGTATTAGACGCAGAAATCATGTTACAACCGGAAGGTTTCCGACACTTCGGCGACGACCGGCTTGATGTGAACGAGTGCCGACTGCAGCAGCTGCGGGTCCAGCAGAACTTGGCCGGGATCTAGGACATCGACGAGAGCTGGTTTGCAAAGCAACAAATAATTTATTTCTACCATATTTTGAAGACAATATCTGATATCCTGTTTTATTTTGTCTATTTTGTTTTTCGTTATGCTTGTCTCTTTTCAGTCACATTGGAGCGGTCCATTGCTCTTGGCGGGTAGTGCAACATACTTTCAGCGTATCGTTAACCAAAACGAACCCTGCTGCTAACCTTTCCCCAACTATCCAACATCCCAGTGATTTCTCGTGGAAGCGCAGAGGATTTCTCGGCTTCCCTCAAAGCGAGTATCATTAACTTTGTTCATTTTAGTACCCTGCTTACTTGGACAAAACATATCATTATGGTATAAGCCTGCTGTTGGAAACATCCATAGAACATAATATTTGTTTTATGGATGTTCTACAAAACATTTGGTATGACCTAAAAGATGTTCAGAAATGCCAAATTTATTGCGCTTTTTCGGTTATATGCGTGCATGAAATTAAGTTATTGACGTTAGAAAATAACTTGAGCTTTGTCTAAAAGGTGTATTTTCAACATTAATATGACAAGTGGTGTTACTTGTGAAGATTGTATAGAGAGTTTGTGTAATATTGCACGGAGAGGTTGGGTAAGAAGTGCACTATTATATAAATATTATAGAGACCATAAGGGCACCCGATTGAAGCACTCTGGATGAGGAGAGTGGGAATGCCAACTCCCCATTGCTAACAGTTTGTCAATATAGGACGGGCTCTTCTCCCCGCCCATTGGGGCATCCTCATGTTAGATAGCTCGCTCTTATGACCAATTGTTCAATCTTGCTGTTGGAAGGAGATTCTTTATATCCCTACGGATACGTCTAAGTGATGTTGCATATCGATCCACCCAACCTCTTTTTGGCCCTTCATACAATGGCATGATTAGGATAATCAGTGGTTATTAAAACTGGATCAACTCTAACAGAGAGGAGAGTCCATTGCTGTCGGACTTAGTTTTCGTGCTACAATAGGTAGTAAATATCATACATCATACATTGCACGGAGTGGTTGGGTAATATTATCGATCACTGACCGCCATGGCGGCGGGGAGCAACTATTCACGACACTTGAATAGCACTAGTTTAGCGTTCATTTGCAAAAGAAAAAAATAAAGTTTTTCACCTATAGAAACACTGCTTGCGACTTCTACCGTGAAAGAATAGAAGAGTGTGCGGCTGAACCGGTACACTGCTTGCGAACTCACCCCAGAAAGTACAGAAGGCTCACAACGACAGAGTATGGAAAAAACGATCCTATCGAAACGAGGCCAAACTGTCAACTGATTAACATCCTATGTTCCTTAAATTTATTTGAATTGTGATATTCAGCAAAGTTGTAGCAGAACAATTATCGGTTTGTTTCCGTTCCATACAAATTTCAGACGCAGTTAGTTTCAAACTTAAGTGTCAAATGAAAGGCTTATGAGGACCATATTTTTAAACATTTAAGCACAGGGAAGCGAAAAATTACAAACAATTTTCAATCTTTGTACTTTTAGCTTTAACTTACGTGATGATCTTCAACAGAAATTTGTAATTCGAAGGTCTGAAAGAGTGTAATAGATTGTCACTAGAAGCTGATGTCAGTTTAATAAGTTCATTCAAAATCTAAAATCGATGAAGTTTCGGAAAAAGAACAAAACACTTTGGTCGTATATATAATATAATTTCCTGTACGTAAGTATCACATGTGCTTTCATTTTGACTAGAGATGTGTTTTAGCACTTTCATCGCCTCACCTTTATTTTCGTAAGACATCACTAATCCAGTTGGTAAATTCGCTAACACGTGTGTAAATACCAGGAAAGCCGGGTCTAGCGCAACCGATACCGGTAGAAACAATTCCAATCAGCACGTCGTCGTTAGTTACCAATGGTCCTCCAGAATCAGCCCAGCAGGAATCGACCCCACCTGTGCGTTTTCCCGCACATAACTGCGTACTAGCAATGGTACGTGGTCTGTTTCCATTGCGGTAGAATCCTTCACAATCCTCGTTTCGAAACACGTCGACTAGGGCACGTTGAAGAGTATCTGGCTTGTGTCCGTCCTTTTGGCTCTCCTGGTTCCAGCCCCAGCCAGAAACAACAGCAGTCTTACCTTCGACATGTGCTGAAGAGTCCTGTTTGTTGGCTATGCAAACCGGACGGATATGTTGGTCAAAGTAGATGGATTTAGTAGCTTCTAACAGTGCGATGTCATTGTAGGGCTGACTACACGTGTATTCCGGATGGAATATGATTGATTGAATTGAAACCTCATATGAGCTACCTAGACTATTATCAATCTGATTTCGGTTCAATTCTGAAATTTTGTACAAACCTACTATTGCTTTTATCTGACTGGGGCGAACAGGCTTGTTTAGACCACTGAAAATGAAATGTAAATAATATTTCCAATACAGAGAAAAAATAGCACTGCAACATCTGGCAACAGCAGCATTCCAACAGACCTCCTTTCCTTTTATTCCAGAATATTAGAAAAAAGTGTATAACCTGAAGTTTATTTGACTAGACTAGAAATCGAAATCAGCCACGTGGTCTAGCTATCCATTATCGATTGAGGCCTTGTTGTTAAGTCTGCGGTTGTCATAAAATCTTACACAGTGACCATATCTTTTCAGTAGGGCACAAATCACGATACTGTTGCAATTTTTGTCAGTAAAGAATTAAAAAATTAGAGTGTGAATTGTTTCAAATTTTAATGTTTCGTCATTTGGGCCGATATATCTGTATGTATATCCACTTACTTGCATGCGCAGTGGCCTGCCGTAAGAAACCATTTCTCATTGAGTATAGTTGCACCACAAAAATGACCTCCACGCCTCATAAGACTAGCTATGTAGGTAGTTTGACCGCGGTTGGAATCTTGGCCACCTACAATTCTTTGCTGCCTATTGGCTCCTGTGCATGGAATCGATGAAACTGTTTGGATGATATATAATGAAAGTTTAACTTGTATTTATCAATGGATTTGAGAAAAAGGTTAGAGTAAAAAAACAAAACAAAAAAATGTGAAAATGTTCACACTTGTTCACGAACCCCCCCCCCCCCCCCCCCTCCCTCGTGGAATACGAAATGGGCTCGTAAAATATATTGATAAAAAATCAGCGTAGCAATTCTCCTGCTATACAGGCTGTTGTGGGGGATAGATTTTCCAAAATCTTTGATAGCAAACCAAGTTTTTGGGGGGGGTAGTTTTTAAATAAAAATATTTTTTTTTTTTTTGTTGCTGGGGTTGTTTTTTTTTTTTTTTTGTTGTTTTTTTTTTTTGTTGGTTCTTGGGAGTGGGGGATCGTATCAGGGATCAGTGGGCGTTTTTGTTTGTTTTTTTTTTTTGAAATATTAATACACAGGAAAAAATCTTGTAGTAAAAACTACCATTATACCCGACTATGCCTATCTTTAAAACAACCATGAAATTTCAGTCAAATGTACTACGTTTATGGTAAAACTTTCATCATTTGTGGTATATTTGACAGACCTCATATCGATATCAACTGCATCATGGTTGATCTAATCGCAGGCATGGTAAAATCAAACGCATTTATAGTCAGCTGAAAATGGTTGGTGTTTGCGCTTAATTTAACCCTCGAAATGGTAGTTTCTACTGCGGTTTTTTTTGCGTGTACGTTAGCTGTACGGATCAACAATTTCTCACTACTTACGCTGTAGATTTCCTAGTGTACCTTAAATTCAGGCAATTTCCTTAGTCCTTAGTTCTTCCTTAGTCTTTAAGCACAATTCGTAATCCTAGATTTAGAAATAAGTAAGATTCCATAATAATTTCCATCCTATTGTTCCGAGTTGTACGCGTTACCTTTGTGTACGAAAGCTAGCTCAAGTTAATCCGTAATATTTAATTTAAATTTAATCACTATACTTTAGGTTCTACCGTAGCATTATAGGATGAGTTTTCGATAATATTGCCACAGTTGAACGGCGTCCCCCCACCCGTAAACCCTGGTGGTGCTCCTAGGGTGCTGTATTTTCCTCCATCAGGTTTACTATTCTCCTGAACGTCGAGAACCGCCAGCTTTACAACTGGTCGTCGCAGTACTCCAGATGCTTGTCGAACTCGTCCGTCACGTCCATGGATAACTTCTTCAATACGTCCTCGAATCCACTGGTCCCTCGCCGTTCCGCTCACTACCAACATCAGATCACCGACCGCTAAGTCTCGAACTTCTTCGAACCATTTCCCTCGTCGTGTTATCACTGGCAGATACTCCTTCACCCATCTTACCCATTACTGGTTGATAATCGCCTGTGCTAACTTCCGACTACTCCGCAAGACTGCCGGACAGTCGATTGGTACATTTGGCTGGGATTTATCTCCGTTGGAGGATCCTAGCTAAAAATGATTTGGGGTGAGCGCTTCCTGGTCTGCCGACTCAAGTGGTATGTAGGTGAGCGGTCACGCGTTTATCAGTGCTTCGGCTTGAAGTAGGATGGTTTCCAGAACCTCATCGGTAGGTCTCCGCGGAGCGTCGGCTACCGCTCCAATTGCCACTTGGACTAAGCGCTCCCACGCTCCTCCCATGTGTGGCGCAGCTGGTGGAATGAATCTCCATTAAGTGTTTGACGTCGTGAACGCTGATGCCAAAGCGTTGTTCCTGGCTAGCGCTTTGTCCAGCTGTAGCTCTTTGTTAGCGCATTGGAAACACGTTCCGTTGTCCGAGTAGAACTCAACAGGTGAGCCACGACGTGCAATAAAGCGGCGCACTTCCATGATGCACGATTCCATGGATAAACTGTGCACGACCTCCAAGTGTGCGGCCCGGACGGTGAGACAGGTAAATAGAGCCACCCATCGTTTCACTTGACTCCTACCGACTTTGACCATTACTGGACCGAAGTAGTCTAGTCCCACGTAGGAAGAATGGCGGGAAACATAGCTTCGGTCGGTGCAAAGGATGCAGCACCGACACGATCACGCATTCGTAGTATTCCACGCTCGTCGAGATATGGATAGTTCTTGTAGATCGTACTTGACTTAGCGACACGGTCATGACGAGCCTCGGGTTGCCCTTGGGTTGCACACAGGATGGCAATTTCTTCGGAGAATGATTCGCCTTGGGCTACTTTCCACAGAACTTCTTCTGCTGGTTGGAGTTCGTGTTGACTTAAGACACCCAGTTCCAGCTTGGATCCACTTCTCTTACGGCGCAAGTTGTCTATAAATCGGAGCACGAAAGCCGTTGTGCGCTGCAGCTTATGCGTAAAGTGAGTATGGCTTGATCGGAGTTCTTCCGTCGAGGGCGTGGATCGTAGTTGTTGAGGCCAGCATTCCTCAGGTTGGTGGAGAAATGCTGGACCACAAAACCATGGATTTGTTGGTAGGAAATTGGGCCCAGTCTTCCATTTGGTAGTGAGGTCGGCAGTGTTCATTTCGGAAGGAACCCATCGCCACTTCCGTGCGTCTGTCGCTGTGAGAATTTCCCCTACGCGAACAGCCACAAACTTGTTGTAACGACGGTGATCTGATTGTATCCAGGCCAATACTGTGCTGGAGTCACTCCAGAGAACTCTGCGACTAACGGGGTAGGTATGGTAACCTTGGATAGATTCGAGAAGACGAATTCCAAGGACGGCAGCCTTCAGTTCTAGGCGAGGGATCGAAAGAACCTTGAGGGGGGCAACCTTTGTCTTCGCGCTGATGAATGCTACTTGTACGCAAGATTTCGCCGGAAGTCGATAGTACGCCACGCAAGCGAAGGCAGAATCACTGGCGTCGACGAATACGTGGAGCTCTAGCTGATCGAAGTTGTCCGGAAATGGAGTTTGGAAGTAGCACCGTGGAATGCGTAGCGTATCCAGTTGGGGAAAGTAACTTGTCCACTCTACGACACGAAACCCATCGGATCGAACAGACTCATGACAACTTTCAGAATTTCGCGTTTCGTAGGGATGTGAGCTTCGTTGAGGATATGCTGCAAGTCGCTGCGCATTGCGAAAGTATAGGTAAACATTTCCTCTTTTGAAATCAACCTCATACCGAGCACGGATTCAGCAGTTTCCGCACGTGATAGGCCGAAATCCTTGGAGTGCTCTGCATCAATTTCTCCTATTCCCCTCAGTACTTCTTCTTCGTTAGACAAGAAGTTCCGTATTTCAAATCCACCTTTGGAATGGACATGCTTCACTTCGTTGATCACTTCAACGGCTTCCTGGATCGATCGGAAGCTGTCCAAATAGTCATCCACATAGTGATGCTCCTTGATGGCGGAAGCTGCGCGTGGATACTGCTGAGCGAGTTCGTCGGCATTCAGGTATTTTACATACTGCGCTGATGATGGGGAGCAGGTGGAACCGAACATAGTCACAACAATTATGTAGATTTGCACAGGTTGATCAGGGCCGTGCCGGAAGATGAACATCTGCGCTTTTCTATCTATCTGTAGCAGTTTGATTTGCAGGAACATTTCCCTAATATCTCCCGATGCAGCAACGGGAAATAGTCGAAAACCACTCAAGTCCTTCGGTAGAGACGTGAGTAGGTCTGGGCCCTTCAGAAGATGTGAGTTGAACGAGATTCAATCGACCTTCGCAGCTGCATCCCAAATAAGCCGAATCTTTCCTGGCTTTTTCGGGTTGATGACCACACCTAAAGGTAGGAACCAGGTTTTTCTCGAACTTCTGCTTTGCTGGCCTTGTGGATGTACCCTTTGCTTTCGTATAACTCTCGTTTGTCGTCTTTCCACAACAAACACGTCTCAAAGCCACATAATGTTCGCCGTGTGTTCTACTCCAGCAATCTTCTTGCTCTCTTGTCGTCTTCCGATTCGAGTTTTTCTGAAGTAGTAGGGGTCACACCGTTTTCCAAAGTGCAGAAATCTTTCAGTTGTTCGTTCAGCAGATGGTCAGGATTGGGTGCAACCGCGGTATGGAAGTTGACTGTAGCCCTTGGTGCCGATTGCTTTGACAAACAGCCGTATATACCCCAGCCGAGACGACACTTGGCTGCAATTGGATCATGTGGACCTCCCTCGCGCAGTTTCAGTGGAACCCCGAGTCGAAGATTGTCTAGACCGATTAGTAATTTTGGTTGGACCAGATCGTGATCTTCTAGAGGAAGGCCTTTGAGGTACGGGAATCGGGTATCATATCCCGATAGTTCAGACGTTGCGAGGGCAGAACCAAATGACTCACTGTCCGCGCCTGGCGAAGATCGTAGCGAGCACTACAGCTTTGACCCGATATTTCCAGATTGATTTGTTGAGACCACGCTTCCTTACGCGTGACGTTCTCTGTCCACTGTAGAGTGAGTGGTTTCGTAGGACCCACAACGCCGAGTTCTCTCGCAACGTTTTCTTCGAGCAGAGTAATTTGCGATCCTTCGTCAATAAAGGCAAACGCGGCAGTGCTTTTTTTCCTTTCCAAATAAGGTTACCGGCAGAATCCGGAACATTGGTTAAACTTCACCAGAGGGGAGTTGGTTCGACGATATGTTCACCGAAGGCGATGACGTAGCAGAACTGTGATTGGCGTTTAGGAGTGTGTTATGTTTCAGAAGGCAACGCTCTACTCCGCACCCTTTCCAGGACTTACACGGCCATTTTCCGTGAATATTCAAGCACGTTCTGCACAAGCCCTTGTCCTTTACGAGTTTCCATCGTTCTTCCGTACCCAGCTGCTTGAATTTGACACATTCGGCTATCCTATGACCGTCCTGACTACAGTATCCGCATACTCGGACAACTTTGCGTTGATAACCGGTAGCACTAACCGGTTTTGGTGATGGAGAATTTTCGGAAGAATGAGTTTGAACTTGAGCCTTATCCTTTGCCCGTGGTTTATCATTTCTTGGGGCCTTCTGACACCCGAGAAGCTCGAAACTCACTTCGCTAGCTGCGCTTACAAGCCTTTCCGTGAACTCATCAAACGTTTGAACCGTTGCGCGAAGCCGCTGACCCTTAAACGTAGCCCAGTCCATTCTCATGGGTCCAGGTAACTTCTCTACTGCATGTTCGTCATGTACAGCGTTCTGGCCGCAGATTGAAAAGTGGTGTGCATTTGAACCAGTAGCGTTTCCTTTACGGAGGGTTGAGGTTGAGAGTTCAATATGTCCTGCCGGCATGGTTGCGTAACGGTAACCGAAGGAATCTCGTGCGATAGAGCTCTTATTTGAGTTGTGATGAGCCAGTTCCTGGATGAGATGCAGGCCTCCCATAATTATTGTGTGAAGCAGTCTCGGTAACAAGATTGGTGGACTGAGCTGGAGTTTAGCGTGGTTGAAGTGAGACGGAGGAAGAAGGAAGGATTGAAAGAGTTTTGCGAATGGTGGGTGCTTCAATTGTCATCAATGAGATTCTTTGCCCGACGTTTAGATCTTTTGGGGCCGGAGGGACCACTTTGGAATTAGATCTTTCTTGTCCACCCAATTCCTTCCCTTCGGTCTTCCCGTCAGACTAGTTAGCGATCAGCCAATCGGCAACATTCTCATGCGAGCTTGAAGCGGAATCTACTATGCTTCCACGTTCGGAAACTTGCAACATGATTTCCGTTCTCTTCTCTAAAGATTCTCGTTGAATCAGCAGCTGCTTCAGAAGGTACGCTTTGTCCGCCTCGAGCTTCAGTTGGCGCAAACGTGCCTCTTCATTCATCAACTTGCGTTTCTCCTCTAGCTGGAAATGTGCCTCTTCGAGCTCACGTTGCTGAAGTTCTTCTTCTTCCTTCAACTCCTGTTCCCTGAGTTTGGCCTCTTCTTTGGCCAGTTCTAACTGCTTGCGTACGGACGACGTTATAGAGCTGGTGCTACGAATGGACGCTGAAAGGGCTTTACCGCCTCTGTATACAGACCCTTTGACCTCTGATGTCGTCGACGGCTTCCCTTCGGACGTCTTGGTGGATTGGTAACCCTTTGAATACGACCGCAGCACACGGAGTGGTGCTCCCTGCTTCTCCCTACACTGTTTACAAAGGTATGGACGTCTTTGTATTGCTTGGGTCACACCTGCGCAGGTAAAATGTTCCCATTGCTGGCACTGGTCACAAGCGACCTTATGCGAATCCACCGTGTTTGGGCGATCGCATGACTTACACTGGTGCATCGATTGATCGTGATGTCCTTGCATTTCGACCCACGAATAAAAGTTCTTAAAGAATGTTGTGGGGGATAGATTTTCCAAAATCTTTGATAGCAAACCGAGTTTTAATGGTGGTAAGCTTTAAGCTAAAAATAAACTTTAATTAGCAAATCTCGAGACAAGTTTCTTATAGTTTCTTATTTTTTACAGAAATCTGTAAAAGTTTACCGAATTCTCAACAGCTGAACGTTCGTTAATCCGAATTGACGGATTTCGGTGAAATTTTACAGTTATCTGTAAAAAAGTTACCGGATTTCGGTAAAATTTTACCGAAATCCGTTAAATTGGATTACCGAACGTTCAGCTGTTGAGAATTCGGTAAACTTTTACAGATTTCAGTAAAAAAATCTAATGTGTAGCTTACAATTTTTGGTGAACCTTCGAACCTGAGGATCGTATCACGAATCAGTGGACCTTTTACGTGGAAATCACTGTTGTAAATATGAGATCTATAGGTTAGCTGTACGGATCAACAATTTCTCACTACTTACGCTGTAGATTTCCTAGTGTACCTTAAATTCAGGCAATTTCTGTTCTTCCTTAGTCTTTAAGCACAATTCGTAATCCTAGATTTAGAAATAAGTAAGATTCCATAATAATTTCCAGCCTATTGTTCCGAGTTGTACGCGTTACCTTTGTGTACGAAAGCTAGCTCAAGTTAATCCGTAATATTTAATTTAAATTTAATCACTACACTTTAAGTTCTACCGTAGTATTATAGGGTAAACTAATTTTAAGCACACTAGATTAAGTTTTACTATTCGAGTTAAGTTGATAATAAGTAGATAATTTGAGCTTAAGGCAGAAAATAGATTAAGTTAATTCACTCCGGTTCGATTCCTTTCGAGTATTGTTTTAATTTCAATGTTCCTTCATCTCCTTTGTTGCATTGTTGATGATGGATAAATAGTCACGGCCACTGTTGAGTTTCCGATAATATTGCCACCTGTGCGCCCACCTATGCCCACTGGATCGTTTGACAGGCGAGAAACTTCAAACGTGATGATAAGGAGAAAGCGATAATCAACAGACAGTGATAAGAGAATTGTTTACGAGCTCTAAAATAGTCGGTGATAATTTGATTAATTGCGAGAAGTAGGAGTTATTTTTGATTATTATTAATTACAAAGGTGAATTTGATAATTTGTACACTTATACCTAGATTA
The DNA here is from genome assembly GCA_024533555.2 of Aedes koreicus. Lineage (NCBI taxonomy): Eukaryota > Metazoa > Arthropoda > Insecta > Diptera > Culicidae > Aedes > Aedes koreicus. Next base: position 126,910 of record JAHHFK020004968.1, read on the forward strand.
AAACTTACAAGCTAATTACAGGACAGGCTAAAATTTGTTCGAGATACATTGTTGTGTGTGAGATAAAACCATAGTACGGAGACGGAATTGTGAGTAGATGAATGAATTGATTAATGAACCTATTCTAAAATATAACTACATTTTAGCTTGAGCTGATCAAAACCTAAATTCGGGTGTAACGATCTCGCTGAAAGAACTCCCCATCGAATCTCCCGCAACACTTTCTCAAGAATTCACCGGAACATGATGAGCTCGCTGTCTAATGTGCGGCAAACCCGGTCGCAAACGAGGTCCCAGCAGGCGAATGCTAACCTCAACCCGGGGGACGACGACAAGGCATCGAGATTCGGAAGATTCTTTCATCCCGTCCAGAGTGGATGAAGACGGAGGTGAGCTATGCGATTGTGCCGGATGCGAACGGCCGAATAACGTGGAGCGATATATGGTTCAGTGTGGGCATTGTGAGCACTGGTACCATTTTACCTGTGCCAACGTCAACACGGCCACGGTACGCTCTGTGAGCTTCGTTTGTGCGGTGTGTGTGCCTGGTGTGTCCGAGTCAGCACATAGCCAGATCAACGGCAGGCGGAAGCGGAACATCGAGCTGTCCAGGAGCTAGTGGCAAAACATCAGTTGAACGTCGATACGAGACGGAAACGTGAGATGGAGCTAGTGAACCGGATCAAAGGTCTGCAGTGGCAGTATGAGAACGAGATGAAGCTGGTACGTGAATCGGAGGCTGATTTGCGGATTCAGCTTAATCGACGAGACCACGAACAAGCGGCACTGAAGGCTCAGGTGGAAATTTTGGAGAAACTGCTCATCGAGGAGAAGGAGAGGAGTCGTGCGACGGAAGAGAAGTTTCGGGATCAACTCATGCTGCGTAACAGGGAATGCGAAGCGCTCCAACTGCAGCTAACAGGGCTGGAGAGTGAAATCCAGTGTCTGCGTGGTACCGAGCAGCTGCTGAAAGCTCAGCTAGAAGCAGCAGAGCAACGCGAAAACGAATCACATCGTCTGCGGAACGAAGCGGTAAAGGAGTATTGGGACCTACACGACGAAGTTCAGCAGTTCATCAGCGGTACTCAAGAAGGACCGGGAGATAGTGATTGTTCTCTTTCATTGCCTCCTCCGCCTGCTTCTTGGTTTAAATCTACGAACGCGCCTAACGCCGAAAGTTCCAATCGCGTCGATTCAGATCATATCTTTCCCCCTCCGCCTCTTCCAATGTCGGTAAATTCTGGTTTGCCGAATCGTCAACAGGAGTTTGTGACGCAATCTAGTTCGTGTAGTGTTAGAATGATGAAGCACCTGTCCCCATTCCTCCGACTTCGAACTTGTTTCCTTTCATGCCAACCATCCACCCACAAATACCTTCGCAGACTCTGCTGCCGGCTCAGTTTGGACCCACGCCCCAACAGATCGCTGCTAGACAAGTGGTCACCAAGGAGCTCCCGATCTTCTCCGGGGATCCGATCGATTGGCCGCTGTTTATTAGCAGCTACCAGCATTCAACACAGGCTTGCGGGTATTCCGATTCGGAAAACCTTCTACAATTGCAGCGAAGCCTGAAAGGAAATGCGAAGGAATCGGTCAGCAGCTTCTTGCTCCACCCGTCGACAGTGCCTCAAGTAATGTCCACTCTGCAGCAGTTATATGGCCGTCCGGTACAGATCGTCAACAACATGATTGCCAAGGTTCAAGCAACCCCTCCACCAAAATCCGACCGGTTGGAGACGCTGGTTAGTTTTGGGCTGATAGTCCAAAATCTTTGCAGGCACTTGAGAGCAGTTGGGTTAGAGAGACATCTAGCAAATCCGATCCTGCTTCAGGAGTTGGTGGACAAGCTTCCGGCAATGGTGAAATTCAGCTGGGCGCTTTACCAGGAGCAAGTTCCAATGGTGGATCTGAACGTATTCAGCGACTACATTGCGAAAGTGTCGTTGGCGGCTGGTGGCGTAACGCAGCTCGCAATCATCCCACAGAAAGCTGCTAAAGAGGAGCGGAATCGACCAAAGGACAAGTCGTTTGTGAACGCGCACGTGGCTACCGAGCAGCCAAAATCGAATCGCCGAGAGGAGATGCAGAAAGCTGGAACGAACAGTGGACAGCTGAACGAAAAAGGTACCAAATCGTGTTCCGTTTGCAACGTCGACAGTCACAAAATCGAAAACTGCTCGTCGTTCAAAGGGCTGGATCTAGATGGCAGATGGCCTGTGCGCTCGTTGTCTCACGTCACACGCTCGGTGGCCATGCAAAGGAGAAGTTTGCGGAATCAACGACTGCCCAAAGCGACATCATCGTCTACTTCACTTCGAGCCTCCAACGAATTCCACAACTACTAGCGCGGTGGTTACAGTTCATCGTCAGCTGTCGTCGTCCACGCTTTTCCGAATCCTGCCAGTGACCTTGTTTGGGGCAAAGGGACAATTCAACACCTTCGCATTCCTTGACTATGGATCGTCAGTAACACTCGTGGAGCGGTCGATCGCTGAAGCTCTCGGTGCGAGTGGAGAAGTGGAGACTTTGAACCTCGAGTGGACCGGAGGTATCAACAAGATGATCACTGTAACAGAAGTCATCACGACGGAGATTTCCGAGGCAGGTGTTAACAAGCGATACAAGTTGTCCGAGGTATACACGGTCGACAATCTCGGCTTACCACTGCAGACCACAGACTACGAAGAGCTTGCTAATCGATACGCGCATCTCCAAAAGCTTCCAGTGAAGAGCTTCAGGTGTGCTGTATCAGGAATCCTAATCGGACAAAGCAACATCCATCTTCTTGCTACACTGAAGCTGCCTGAGGGAAAATTGAACGACCAGATTGCAACAAAGACCAGGATCGGATGGGCAGTGTGTGGCAGTCTACGGAAGCCACGAGCCAATACGGTACACAGACAACTACATGTGCACACCGAACCGACCTTAGAAGACCTCCACGAGTACGTCAGCCGCTTTTTCGACATCGAGAGTTTGGGTGTAGCTCTTGTGCCTGCGGTGAAAGGTGTGGAAGAACAACGTGCGTACAGTATACTGGAAGCGACCACACGCCGATTAAACAGCGAGAAGTTTGAGACGGGCCTGCTCTGGAAACGCGACTACGTGGAGTTTCCAGATAGTAAGCCGATGGCGGAACGACGCTTCTAGCTCCTGGAAAAGCGTTTAGCTCTAGACCCGAAGCTTTACGACAGCGTTCGTCAACAAATAGCGGACTTCAAGGCCAAGGGCTATATACACGAAGCCACAGGGGAGGAAATTGAAGGGTTCGACCTGCGTCGTACTTGGTATTTACCGATTGGAGTCGTGGTGAATGAAAAGAAGCCGGGAAAAGTTCGAGTGATCTGGTACGCAGCGGCGAAGTTTGATGGCGTGTCATTGAACTCCATGTTACTCAAGGGTCCAGATCTTCTGACTCCGCTACTTTCCGTGATGTTTCCGTACCGAGAGCGTCAAGTCGCAGTATCCGCAGACATCAAAGAGATGTTTCTGCAAATCTCGATCCGGCCGGAAGATCGCAGCGCCCTACTGTTTCCCTACAGGGATTTTCCTGAACTGCCGATGAGTACCATGGTGACCGATGTGGCAATATTTGGAGCAGCCTGCTCCCCAGCACACTCGCAGTTCATCAAGAACCTAAATGCCTCAGAACAAGAGGCAGAGTTTCCCAGAGGTGCAGCGGCAGTGAAGAAAAGGCACTACGTGGACGACTACGTGAACAGCCACGATACAGTAGAAGAAGCTATCGAGGTGGCGAAAGAAGTGATCGAGGTGCACAAGCGTGCGGGATTCCACATCCGGAATTGGATGTCGAGTGACAGAAGCGTGGTCAACCAGCTGGGTGAAGCGAACCAGAAGCCTGCAAAAGCCATGCTTTCGGAAAAGGACATTGAACTTGAACGGGTATTAGGAATGGCGTGGAGACAAGATGAGGATGTCTACACCTTTCCGTTGCAGTTTGGTGAGAAGGTGCGTATGCTGCTAGAAAACACCAAGATTTCGACGAAAAGGGAAATGCTTCGGCTCGTCATGACTATCTACGACCCGTTAGGACTAGTGGCGTCATTCGTAATCCAAGGAAAAATTCTCATCCAAGATGTGTGGCGGTCCAAAACAGGTTACATATAGCTGTATTCTCGAGGAAATTGCCACGCGCTGGATGGATGGGATCGCAGTGCTCATAAAGATGAATGAATTGCGTATACCACGGTGTTACTTCTCAGGATACGATCCAGCGAGCTTCAAAACTCTGGAGCTACATATTTTCGTGGATGCGAGTGAGCAAGCTTTCGCAGCAGTTGCATACTTCCGGATCGTAGACCAGGGACAGATAAGGGTCGCACTTGTCTCATCGAAAACGAAGGTTGCCCCACTTCGGGAACTCTCAATACCACTGTTGGAGTTGATCGCAGCATTACTTGGAGCTCGTCTACGCAGAACTGTTGAGGAAAACCACACGCTGAAGGTCCAGAAAACCTACTTCTGGAGCGATTCATCAACGGTTTGTTCGTGGATCAAATCCGACACGCGTCGATATCGTCAGTTTGTCGCTTTCAGAGTCGACGAAATATTGAGCCTTTCGAAAATTGATGAGTGGCAGTGGATTTTGACGAAGATCAACGTTGCTGATGAAGCCACCAAGTGGGAAAAAGGTCCAACAGAAGCAGATAGAAGCATCCAGCAGTATCGTGAAGCAGTCACCGTTCGCCGACGAGTACGGAGTGTTACGGGTAGACAGTAGAGCAGCAGAAGCGGAGGCACTCACGTATGATGCAAAGTTTCCGATTATCCTTCCGAGAAACCATCGGATTACCGAACTACTGTTGGACTTCTACCATCGGAAGTTCGGCCACGCCAACGATGAGACCGTAGTCAACGAAGTGCGGCAGAAGTTCAATGTGCCACGTTTGCGAGTGGAAATTCGCCTAGCCAGGAAACGCTGCATGTGGTGTCGCGTCTACAAGTCTTTACCCGTTGCTCCTAAAGTGGGACCACTGCCTGCTGTACGATTGCAGCCGGGTGTACGAGCGTTTACCTATGTTGGAGTAGATCTTTTCGGACCGTATCTGGTGAAAGTTGGACGCAGCGTGGCGAAACGATGGGTCTGCCTATTCACCTGCCTTACCGTCAGGGCCATTCATCTTGAGGTAGTTGCCAGTTTGTCTACGGATGCGTGCAAGAAGGCGACCAGAAGCTTCATAGCACGACGGGGATCTCAAGAAATCTGACAATGGCACGAACTTCATTGGAGCGAGCCAAGAGCTTCAAGACGAGTTCAAGAGAATGTCTACGGATTTGGGGAGCACCTTTACGAACGCCCAAGCGCAATGGCGGTTCAACCCACCGGCTGCGCCGCATATGGGAGGCTGTTGGGAGAAAATGGTTCGCGCAGTGAAGGCAGCATTGGGGTGTGTTCCAGTAGCGTGGAATCTGGACGACGAATCGTTTGCAACGGTGTTAGCTGAAGCAGAAAGCATGGTCAACTCCAGGCCGCTTACGTTCATCCCGCTGGAAACGGTGAACCACGAATCATTGACCCCGAACCAATTTTTGCTGTTAAGTTCGAATGGCGTACGAGATCCCGAGAAGTTTTCGACGGATCCAGGGATGGCGCTGAACAGTAGTTGGAACATGCTGAAGCATACGCTGGATAACTTCTGGCGCCGTTGGGTGGTGGAGTATCTACCAACCATCATACGTCGGACGAAGTGGTTCAGGGATGTGAAGGCGATCGAGGTTGGAGATCTCGTTCTGATAGTGGACGAAAATGTGAGGAACCGATGGATACGTGGACGAGTGATCCAAACGATTCCGGGAAAGGATGGCGTGCCGCGTAGAGCGGAAGTGCAGATATCGGGTGGGACGTTGAAGAGGCCTGTCACGAAGTTGGCTGTGGTGGACGTGATGAGGTCTGGTGACGCCGGATCAGATGATAAGGCGACACGGGGGGGAGGATGTTCGCCGCAACAGCCCACTGTGAACACCGATCGTCGTGTGCGCCCACCTATGCCCACTGGATCGTTTGACAGGCGAGAAACTTCAAACGTGATGATAAGGAGAAAGCGATAATCAACAGACAGTGATAAGAGAATTGTTTACGAGCTCTAAAATAGTCGGTGATAATTTGATTAATTGTGAGAAGTAGGAGTTATTTTTGATTATTATTAATTACAAAGGTGAATTTGATAATTTGTACACTTATACCTAGATTAAAACTTACAAGCTAATTACAGGACAGGCTAAAATTTGTTCGAGATACATTGTTGTGTGTGAGATAAAACCATAGTACGGAGACGGAATTGTGAGTAGATGAATAAATTGATTAATGAGCCTATTCTAAAATATAACTACATTTTAGCTTGAGCTGATCAAAACCTAAATTCGGGTGTAACGATCTCGCTGAAAGAACTCTCCATCGAATCTCCCGCAACAGTTCCGCTGGACGATAATTTTGGGATTTACATGTCATGTCTGATATCCAGTAACAATCTCTTCTCTTCTGACAACTACACAACCACGTACGAAAATGTGTGTAGATGGGCAGCATCGCGCCCGAAACCGGTCGATCAAAAGGAAATTTATTTTAAATTGTAAGAACAATAAGTGTTGTGTCTTGTCTCGCGTCACACTTTATGAGTTTCGTATGGTTCTTACGCCAGCACAAAAATCATAGTTACAAGTAGCTGTTTTCGTTTCTGTTTGAATCGCTCCACATTTTGACGGGTTCCTTGCTGCAGCTTTATCGTCCGTGCTACATTATTTTCGTCTAAAACCGCCTGCCACTCTTTGTCGAACCAATCGTTTCGTCGATTTCTTTCCAAAAATTCCCTGGCACCTTCTGCTGCGTTATTGATGACATTACACCAGCAGGCTTTGGACAGCTCTCCCTCATCAGGCAACGCTGCTTCAGGCTGTGCTGCAAACGGGTACAGTGTAGAGCCGTATTCAAAGCCTGAGTGATGACGATTTTGACGTAATGACTTGAAGGCTATCGTATTCTCGTTTCAGCTGCACGTTAAAAGCATCCTTATCGTCATCGTCATTTTCTAGGTCAGAACTGTGCACGTTGATTATGCTAACATTCAATAAACGGACGCTGATTCTCAATTTGCACATTGAAACCACCAAATCACGCGCTTCTGCTTTCCTCCATTACAATTAAAACTGTACCCAGCACGTGTGTATTGTCACAACTCTGTTAGATGGTATACCGTCGATCCATTTCAGCAAACCTCTCGCATCGCTTTAATATTGAACTTGAGGATAGTCAATTAGTCAGAATAAGAGCGGATATTTCCCAAGAAATTAAGAGACTTCAGTTCCTTGTATCGAGTTTTCAATCGTTTTTGTAGCCTCGGTCTATGCCGTTGGTTCCGTTTCGTATTAACATTGCTTGCTTCCGTTACTTGTTATTTTGACGACTGGCTTGTAGGGCCTGCACTGCACACCAACACAGCTTAGAGTCGCTGGTACGATGACAAGCGAAAGTCGCCCCTAACATGGAGAACAGACGGTGTTTTTAGCCGCTTAGACGTTCAGATAGGCTCAACCCTTTGAAGAGAGCATTCCCCCTCCCCATCATCATACGACCAAGGGTTGGATACCCAGTTTTTTCTATGGTTACTCGTATCCCAGCCGTCACCGCGAGTAGGTAGGGAAAAGAAGAATAGTTATTTTTATACCTGCAGGTACACGAAGTATTCATGTCGGTTTGTCGGTGTGTACACCATGAAGAAATTAAAGCTACCTGTTAATTGAAGAGTTATACTCGTAGCATGAGTACCTGCAAGGAATACCGGTGGAATCATATACAAACGGGCAGCCTCATGTTCTAATTGGAATAAATAAAATAGGTTCCGAACACGAACCCATAGCAACCAAGACAAGATTAAGATGGATGATCTACGGGGCATGTCCCACGGGAAGCAAACCGAACTCGAGCACTGCACCACACAGCTTTCATATGTGACATCAACTTAGGTATTTCTAAAATGGAAAAGATGCTCCTATCAACAGAAGATAAACGTCCAAGATGATGCATTCAGTAACGAAGTTCGATTGCAAAAGATTGCGAACAGGATTGCTGTGGAAATTTGGCCACATTTGGCTTCCTATTATGACGACATAATTATATCGTGATGGTGATGACGTTTGTCGTCAAGTACTCACCAAGCTGTACACAATTTATCATCAATTAAAATGCATCGCGATTCACACCGCACTTCCCGGAACTAAATAAAAAGCAATAAAACTAGCTAAATACGTCCAGCATACACCAGCAAGGTGGATCAACCATGGAACTCAAACTCTCCAGTTGTTGGGCAGGCACTGGGTGAAGTCGGAAAAGCAGAGAAAAGATTGAGCGTGAGCACTGCAGTGGTACTAGAAAAGGTCCTTGGAATGCGATAGGACACAAAAGCAGATAGGGGTGGTAGGCGTGTGGGAGAGGATGAGAGGCGTGTGGGAGAGAATGATTTAGACGATCAAGAAGACTATGATCAAAATTGAAAACAACGAGAACGTTGACGCACGTTTCCGTCGATGATACGTCTCCCGCTTTATACCGAACCACTTGTCATCAAATGGCTCTAGACACTTGGTGCCGTACGATGACAGTGCCTTGTCTGTAAAGCAGTTTTAGAAAACTTCATAGATTCTCGCCAAGAATAATTGGAAACGTTGGGTCCTCGAGTATACTCATGTAATTACACGTCGAGTAAAATGGTTCAGCCCGGTGAAACCGATCGCTATCGGAGACATCGTCATTGTCGGCGAGCCCAGCTTCCCTACACAGCAAAAAAAAAGTAATATACATCAACGTAATTGATGCTAACGTACTAAAAACTGATGTAATCAAGGAAATTCGATGCACAATAACATCCACTTGATGAAATATTACATCGCTCTTCAAATTCCATCAGAACATAATTATTAGTTGCATGAATGTAAAAAAAAACATTTCGTAAAGTGGTGAATCGTCTATGTCACATGAACCCATGCCCTCTACCGAAGAACCGATGTTATGCTCGGAAGCGAATGCAATCATACCGAAGCTGCAGATTCAATCGGTACAAGGCGGTTTTGATTTGTACAAGGAGCTGGTGAAACGAGAAAAAAAACTCCGGCTGAGTATGATTCGGATGCCAGTGACAAGACAGAAGACTATAACATGTCCGACGGTGCGGAATATGGACCAGTTGAAAAAATGGCGAAAATTCGAGTAATGTTGGAAGTAAACAAGGTGAAAGCCATGCAAACCCTAGAGCATCATGTGGAGGGAGTAGTGGTGGATGATTTTCGCATGCTAGTGGAGCTAGTGGAGTAGTTGGTTCTGGCGGGGGTGACGATGGTGACGACCGCAAGAAAGAGGAGTTTCCGCTTCCGTTCAATATGAAGCTCGAAAAGGACCCGAATTACCAAACATACCAGCAGGTGGTACTCAAAATAATTCTTCATGGAGCAACATCTGCAGCTGCGCGAAAATCTCCATAATACTAATACTAACAGATGGAAATGTTGGCTCGAATTCGCTTATTGTGACATCATAGCGGCAAACAACAATGACTTTAGTGGTTTAATTGAGGCAAGGCGATAGGGTTGATGTCAAATTTCCCATTTTTATAAATCCATTCATATCTTCTTCCTTTCGCAATGGAAGTCTATTGTGACATGATCTAGATTATTGTCATTCCCGTAAATGCCTAGGATGTATCGCAGTTAAGATTGGGATTTGCGTTTTTTAATGTTAACCCAATCGCAATGATGAAGACTTAATATGGTAGTTCTCATTCATACTTCATAATGTCAGGGCTTGATTTTCAATAATAAAACCATCCTTGTGTTTTAATTTCCACTGTAAACCTTTTTTTTATTAAATAATATCCGAAAATTAGATTTACATTATAAGTTTTACATTACTCCCTTTACGTCACGACTATGTAGTACGTCGCGATGATTCACGTTGTCTCGATGAGTTACGTTGTCTCGTTTACATCGACCAAATTACATCGGTAAGCAGTGCATCATTTTATTGTGTACATCGAGACAACCTAACATTACACAACCGATGGAATGACCTATGTGCATCTGATTCTGTGTAATATTCAACAACAATTTTTGCTGTGTAGCCATTCATTTCCTGTTCAAGCGGTTCCTGTGGAGCGATTCGGATACTGTGTTGTCGTGGGTGAAGTCTGACCAACGAAGATATAAGCCGTTCGTTGCACACCGAATTGGATAGATTCTCAGTATTAAAAACCCTGAAGACTGGCGCTGGGTGGGTACGAAGGACAACCCAGCAGATGATCTAACGAAATGGGGAAGAGGAACAAGAATCTAGTCGGAACGCCGATGGTACCAAGGACCGGAATTCCTGCGTAAAGACGTGTCAGAGTGGCCGAAACTGAAACTTCCTGTGGTGGAGAATCGAGACGAGCTACATGCAAGTGTGCTGTTTCATCACATTCTGTTGCCGGAAGGATTGGAGGGGCGGCCCCACTTGTCTTATCTCTATTTGTAGGATATCTACAGAAAAGAGGGCATGCTGCTGCTCATGCCTAACTATTCTTTACACAGGCAGAAAAAGCGATCACCATTATTTACGAGTATACGGTGATTAGATCATGCCGGACTATTCAGGATGCGGTGCAACTGGCGTTCGATGTTCTGTTGCTTGAAATAGCCGTCCCATGCTTTTGGCGGATAGTGCTAGTTACATACTTTCAGCGTATCGTTAACCATAACGAACCCTGCTGCTGACCTTTTCCCAACTATCCAACATCACAGTGACTTCTCGTGGAAGTGCAGAAGATTTCTCGGCTTCCTTCAAAGCGAGTATCACGTCAACACGTTCTTTCCCATTCTCTACTTGACCAGCCTTCGGCCGGCGCCGGTATTGCTTCATAATGGGTCACCAGTTTTTACACATTGAGAATGTATGTTAGTCCCAAGCATCATCTATTGATTCTTTGTGTAAATACAGCTGATCTGGCAATAACGGAGTAGCATCCGTGGGCTGTCAATCATGCCTATGCTCAATGTGATAAACTTGCAGCAACATTATATCATATCCCGGAATGCAATAGTGATCTAAGGCTTCAATTTCAACAATGTAAGTTTCTGCGAATAAAATCAAAAGCGGACGTTTTTCTTCAACAATCTGATGTAATGCTACGTAGTTCGTTGACAACCCCACAATATTAAAATACAAAAAATCGAATTGATTATCATTCTTCCTGGAACTTGGTTGCTATTTATTGAAACGCAAGCTGCTTTTTTTTTTATCGAAAAATCTCTTATACATCAAACATTGAGAGCTAAATGCGGCATGGTTGTCGTCCAAGTTCATTTTACGTTCTTTATTCATATTCAAACATTTGACACATTTCAATACAGTATACGTGTACTCCAATGTCTTGTGTTTTTGGCTACACGTAGAGCACGTATCCCAATTTTGGCAATCCATGCTCCTGTGTCCAAATTCTCCACATTTCAAGCGTCTCAGCACATTAATGTAAGGATACACTAAGCATCCATCAAAATCTACATATACCTCTTTTGCCATTACCATATAATTGAAAGTACCCAAATCGATTTAAATTACCGCACTAAACTAACCTGTAAATGATCCGTGGATTTTTTCAATAGTCCATGAAAACATCGGGAGATAATTGACGGCTCATGCCCACTTCTTTCAATCTTAGCACCGACGTGGAAACAATAGTACTATAGTTTTGGCACATTCAACAGTAATGGCGCCATCTTTTCTATTCCTAGAATTACTAATCTTGTGTGTTTTTGGACCTAAATTCGTTTTCAAAAAATTACGAGTATCATTGCAAGCTTGCGTGGACTCTTTTGATTTGATCACAATAACCGGACGAGCCTTACAATTGCTTGATTTACTACTATTCCCTTGGCTGTTATTATTTTGTTTACTTTTTTAATTGACACTTTCCTTACGTCTTTTTACGACATCCGCAAAAGTTGCGTTGTCTCTAAAAACATCATCATTGGCATCGTTATCGCTTATATGTATTTTACGATTTTTTTTGCAAATTTGCATCAGATTGGATTCAGAATAAATCGTCCAGATTTATTCGCGCGAGGACATCATTCATTACAGCTAAACTTTTATGCGCATTAATTCCCAAAACTGAACTTGTCATTGTATCGAATTTTTCACAAATTATTTTTTCTAAGCATTCATTTACATTTCGTCTCAACTGTTCGATCCCGTTTTCGACGTGGCGTCTAATTGGACAGAAATTTGATCTCGCATGCCCGTGATCTAGTCGCACTTACCCACACAGGTTAACGGGAAATCGGCCGCAACCATTCCCACATTGCATGCCGAACAACAGGCCATTGTCAAGCAATAGGCTCAGAACACATTATCCGCCGATGCTACCAGATAACCAACAACTTTACCGAAAGCAAAAAGACAAGGCAAAAAATAACACAGCAATGATCTCCCGGCTTGCCAGTTGAACGAGCAATAAAACTAAATTTAAGGAGAACAAGCTGCTATATCAACTGTTCCTGAAATTAGTCTGATCACGGAAACACTATGGATGCGCGTTAGAAAATTTCTTTCGTGAATCATATCACTTTCCACACGTAAAATTCAAGAAAATTATGAACAAAAAACACAAAACTACTCTGTTTGCCATCACAGATCGGAATGATATTTGGGGTCTATTCATGGATTCAACTACGTCCCATTCGATAGCTTTATTATAAAATGCAGTCTTAGCACGGATTTTTTTATCTGATTTTCTGATTTAAGGCGTTGTCAACTGTTTTCGTTGTACTCAACATTAAATGTCACATAACGAATTATGATAAAACTACTTTGAAACACTTGAATGATTTTCACAAGTGATCTGTCGGCCATACGATAGTTAAAACATTATAATTCACTCAACACAGATTTTTCTGCTTGAGTTATGTTTCGATAAACTATTTAGAAAAAATACAACTGCATAAGCAGACATTTCCATTGAATATTTCACCAATAACAGCATTTTAATTACGCTATTAATAACATAGGCCATAGTTAGGAACATAGAAAAAAATATGTCCCTAACATTGGGTCTCCGGTTTTCTCGATAAGTCAACGTTATGCATCCAAGTGAACAGTTAGTTTGTAACGTGTGACTATTCTCTGGATATCTAGGCAGCATAACTCAGTTTATCGATTCAATATAGCCAAATTTAGAACTTGAAGATCATGGAGATAATCTTTTCAGCTTAATCTGTGAAGTCATGGTGTCTGAAATGTTAAGGAAGTCTAAAATTACGCGGAAATGACAACTATGAATTGATTAATAATGTTCAAATAGCCTCGGAATAAATCGATCATTTTGATGGTTTCGTTGATTATCGCTGAATTAATGACATATTTGGTACACAGGCTGAATGAAGGGCTTAAGCTAACACTACATCCCGTCACCCTATCTGCTGCAGAAACTGAGATTTATATTTCCAAAATAGCGAGATGATGGCTATCGTGATGAGCGCAGTTCCATATCCCCATACATTTAAGGGGTTTCAATGGAACCAATCAATTGCAGTTGAATAATTCAAAAACCCGCATGATTCCCAATATAATTCCTATCGTTTCATTCGTATGAAGCTTCGAATTAATTTGCATAAATAACACTAAGTGTAGTATAACGGTAAATGTTATGCAAATCGTGGGAATTTTTCATTTCCATTCACAGTTATGTTTGCAACGAAGAACCTCATAAATGGATAGTCGTCATGCTAATTCATTTTGGCAAAGGCATCATTTTCAGTACCCGCTTAATAATGGTTTGTCATTAAGTTGAGGGTACCTCAAAATAATTCCTTTCAAAGATACTATACGATCTCGGAAGACTAATGGACCGTCAGGTTGTACTCTACTACGTGCCTTAAATTAAACTGTGTATGTTAAAACTTTGTTAGCGGGGGTCGCGTCCTTCTTAAACAAAGTGTGAACCCTTTTCACTCACTATTACTCATGGTTTAGTTCTTCTGTATATGTCTGCCTTTCTTCTCAGTCTCCGGAAATTGAAGAAAAAGTAGAGATCGTCGATGATAAGATTTAAACCGTCACGTGTAGTTTAGTATACCTACAAGAGTATCTGCCAAAAATAAACAAACAGCTAGTGGAAATAAACGAAAATTACTATTCTTCTCTTCATACAAGTATTCCAAGAAGTCATATAAGTAAGCTTAGTTAATCCGTTTGATTGTGTAGAGGCCTACTTTCAGTCTGTATGTTTGCCAACAGTCTTTTGAATGATGGGCCGAGTAACCTTAAATATCAAACTAACATTCCTTGATTATTATTATTATATAATTATAATCAAACAAATAAAAGAGCTTGGATTTATAAAACATCACAGTTTTCATGATTCGTGGTTTTTTAACTTAGACATTTAGGTTGGAAAAGATTTCCACTATGTCAAACCCAGCTAAGGCTAAAAACCTCTCAAATAAAGAAGAAAACGGAAAAAGACTTCCTTATCTTCTATACATGATCTCAACGTTTTCAATTTAGGTGAACATTAGGTACCAAACTTCTCGTACCTGCAAGTGTGAAATTTAGGAATATTATCCCATTTGTTTTAACAAATAAATGATGCGCTCCTGCCGCAAAGCCACCCAAGTTACCACAAGCATTATATTATTGCTCTTATTCAACACAAAATCAACATCTTTAATGCGGGATCGCATCAATTCAACAGTTGTCAAGTAATGAAGCGTTAGATTAGCTTTAAGAATGTAATGACGCATTACCAATGCAATGATACATTACCAATGCAATAATGCTACATTAGCAATGTCTTATGGCATTACAAAAGATACAACATTAGTTCGATCTTAGTGGGGCCCAGCTTTAATCCAACTTTAACGATGCACTAGACGTAATGCATATGCCCTAAATATGCAAGCTATTATAGCCTCGTGGTTAGTTGGGCAGCTTCATTTCCTTCAAATGCTTGCAGATACAGCTGGAGCTTCGCTACACCACGGCTCGATAAAATAGTCATATGCTTGATTTGTGACTTTAGTGAACCAATCATTGTGTAATAAGCTTGTAACCCGTTTTACGATTAATGTTTTTGTATCACTCTAAGACTGGTCGTGCGTTATGTCAGGATGCCAAGCTGGCTAAAACAGCATCTGTTCTCCATGGAATTTCGAACAGCGAAGTAAGTGCTTCTGAAGGAATTCAATCTTGTAAATTTGCCCGTTGATGGTGCCAGATATGATGAAGAGCTTACTCGTTCTGCAACACACACAGATCGCTTGCCACACAAGAAACTTCCTGGCATAGTTTCTGTTTCTGCTTCCGGACGGTCTCAGAAACGGCCAACCTGAATTTAGGGTAGTAGAAATCCTATCCCGGTATTTGCTTGGTGTCGGCATTCTTGTTCGACTCGTCGTCCATAACAACGGAATTAGGTTTGGTGATCCACAGTCGGTACAACTTTCTTGCGTGGGTTTTGTCCATCATATTCTTATCATCATTGCAGTTCGTTGCTTTCCGAACTTTGTAAATAAATATTCTAGCATGCTTCTTTGTTTTTGTACAAAACATTCACCATCTTTGCCGCATATCGAACCGATACTGTGAGTAGATGCTTGAAAAGATTCAATATCATCATGGCCTTCTCGGGTCTGCTGTCTTGCGTTTCCAGTCGCTATTATCCTTCCACTTACTCGTCTGATGCTCCTTCTTGATCACACGGGATACGGTTGAATAATGATTTCTAGCTGTTTTCCGATCCAACTTGTGGCATGTTTAGATTTTTTAAGAGTGTGCCCACATTTTGTTTTAGCGCATATGTACTTCTTCCGTTGCCAACACTGTAACCACTGAACCGATTGTAATAAAACTCTGTCAGCGTTTTTTTTTTTTTTTTTATAACTCTTTATTTGTTCCAAATTTATTCATATTTACATTTCATGTTAATCTAGGTGCTCCAGCTACTACCGTAACGAATCAACCTTAATTGTTAAAATATGTATCTAATTTTGTTTACATTGTTCATGCCTTAGCAGTTCAGTATTTTAAACAGGTTTTTATTCCTGCGTGTCAGTATAACAATAATAATCATAAAACTAAAAACAAACTAAAATTAATCTTAACTAAGCATAAAGGGAATTAATCATTGCAATAGAAGATTGCAACGATTTTTGTCTGAAATTATTAATTATTTTGTTGGACATTTGTTCTAAAGTCTCAACATTCGAAATTCTATGTACTTCGTTAGTACTGTACCAAGAAGGCAGCTTCAAAATCATCTTCAGAACTTTGTTCTGAATCCTTTGAAGTATTTTTTTCCTGGTAGCACAACAACTAGACCATATTGGAACAGCATAAAGCATGGCCGGTCTAAAAATTTGTTTAAATATCAGTAGTTTGTTCTTCAGACATAGTTTGGATTTTCTGTTTATAAGAGGATATAAACATTTTATATATTTATTACATTTGGCTTGAATGCATTCAATGTGATTTTTAAAATTTAATTTTTGATCAAGTAATAGACCAAGGTATTTCACTTCGCTTGACCAGGAAATTGGAACACTTCTCATAGTAACGATGTGACTACTACTAGGTTTCAAAAAAGAAGCTCTAGGTTTATGTGGGAATATTATTAGTTGAGTTTTCGAAGCGTTGGGAGAAATCTTCCATTTCTGTAAATAAGAAGAGAAAATGTCCAAACTTTTCTGCAGTCTCCTGCAAATGACACGAAGACTTCTTCCTATAGCGGAGATGCCTGTGTCATCAGCAAACAAGGATTTCTGACAACCCTGAGGCAAATCAGGGAGGTCGGAAGTAAAAATGTTATATAGTATCGGCCCAAGAATGCTACCCTGAGGAACTCCAGCTCTAACAGGTAGTCGATCAGATTTGGAATTCTGATAATTTACCTGCAGAGTTCTGTCAGTTAAATAATTTTGAATTAATTTTATAATATAGAGCGGAAAATTAAAGTTTTTCAATTTAGCAATCAAACCTTCATGCCAAACACTGTCGAATGCTTTTTATATGTCTAGAAGAGCAACCCCAGTTGAGCAGCCTTCAGATTTGTTTGGACGAATTAAATTAGTAACTCTCAAAAGTTGATGAGTAGTTGAATGGCCATGGCGAAATCCAAATTGCTCATCTGCAAAAATTGAGTTTGTATTGATGTGAAGCATCATTCTATTCAAAATTAGCTTTTCAAAAAGTTTACTGATTGAAGGAAGTAAACTTATTGGTCTGTAGCTAGAAGCTTCAGCTGGATCTTTCTCGGGCTTCAAAATTGGAACAACTTTGGCATTTTTCCATTTTTCAGGAAAGTATGCCAAATGAAAACATTTATTAAATAATTTTACCATGAAAGACAAGGTACTCACTGGGAGTTTTTTGATAAGTATATAGAGTATATTCCATCATCACCTGGAGCCTTCATATTTTTTAACTTTTTAGTTATAGTTTTTACTTCATCCAAATCAGTACCCCAGGATTCATCAAAAATATTTTCCCTTGAGGAAATATTCAGATAATCAAGAGAAACCTGATTCTCAATAGGACTAGTAAGACCCAAACTGAAATTATGGGAACTCTCAAACTGCTCAGCAAGTTTTTGAGCTTTTTCCACATTTGTTAGCAATATTTTATCACCTTCTTTGAGCGCTGGAATAGGCTTTTGAGGTTTCTTTAAAATTTTGGAGAGTTTCCAAAAAGGTTTGGAACTCGGCTCTAATTTTGACACATTATTTTCAAATTGTTTGTTCCTCAGGGCAGAGAAACGTTTTTTAATTTTTTTTGAAAATCTCGCCAGATAACTTTCATGGCGGGATCGCGTGTTCTTTGATATTGTCTTCTACGGATATTTTTCAGACGGATCATTAGCTGAAGATCGTCGTCTATTATAATTGTATTGAACTTTACCTCGCATTTTGGAACTGAGACAGCTCTTGCTTCAACTATGGAAGTAGTCAGAGAGTCAACCCAGTAAACACAAAATCGCATATAATAACGGATATGAGTATAACATGGAGGCGACATGCGTACATTTAATATGGAGTTAAATGAACGAATGAACGTATATCGCCTCCACGTTGTACTCATATGCGCTATCATATGCGATTTTGTGTTGACTGGGAAGAGCATTATCGATATCATTTTTAGTTTCCAAAGGAATATTAGGATCAAAGTTATATTCCATGAATGTTTGATATTGGTTCCAATCAGCTCTATGATAATTGAAAGTAGAACTGTTGGGATTAGAAATTATTTCTTGAGATATTTCAAAAGTTACTGGAAGGTGATCCGAACCGAATTCAGCATGGGTAACCAATTGGCTACAAAGTTGACATGAATCAGTTAAGACCAAATCAATAGTTGAGGGATTTCTGGCAGAAGAAAAGCAAGTTGGGCTGTTTGGGTATTGGATAGTGTAATAACCCGCAGAACAATTATCAAATAGTATATTACCATTGGAATTACTTTGAGCATTATTCTACGATCGGTGTTTTGGATTAAAATCACCAATAATGAAGAATTTTGACCTATTACGGGTAAGCTTCTGTAGGTCACCCTTGAGAAGGTTCTTTTGCTGACCTAAGCATTGGAATGGTAAATAGGCAGCTAATAGTGTAAGTTGACCAAATTTTGTTTCAACAGAAACCCCCAAAGTTTCAAAAACTTTGGTATCAAATGAAGAAAGAATTTGATGTTTGATACGCCTATGAACAATTATGGCAACGCCACCACCTGGACTTTCAAGACGATCATTGCGGTGTACGAAATAATTAGGATCCCTTTTTATTTTATCACCTGGTTTAAGAAAAGTTTCAGTTACAACGGCAATATGCACGTTATGAACTCGTAAAAAGTTAAACAGCTCGTCTTCATTATTTTTAAGAGATCGAGCATTCCAATTTAAAATATTCAGTGTCTTAATACCCATTGCTGAATTTCAGGGTCATGACAATATATTTTAATTTTATTTAACATTCCATTAATCATATCGATTAATGATTTCTGTAAAAAATCCATTTTTGGAGCGGTTATGCTACCTAAGTCAAAATCTTCAACATTTCTGGTAGAATTTTGGTTTCTACCGGCTGTAACGGCTCCATTACCTAGCTGTACATTGCTACCAGCAGGTAAGAATTGAGCATTGAAAACTTGTGCTCTGTTTGTACTTACGGGTACATTTGTACTTCGCTGACCATTGTTAACAGCGATAGCAGTGGAAAATTTGACGGTTGGGCATTGATCATACCTTCCGGTACGATTGTTGGATTTCCTCCTCGATGACCGTTGTTAACAGCCGAGGAATAATTACCTGGTCGGGAACGTGAAGCGGTCCCTACCTGATGCTTAGCACGAGAATTCAAGATCGCTTTGCGAGTCTTGCATTACCAAAAATTGGATTTGTGGTTTCCACCACAATTCGCACATTTAAAATTTTTGGGATCCTTCACAGGACAGTTGTCCTTGGCGTGAGAGGAATCGCCACAATGCATGCATTTGGCATCCATGTGACAATTTTTCGTCCCGTGACGTCCCGTGAAAAATGACGTATTTTGCTGAAAAAATGAAAATTACGTGTTTTGCTTTTGCTGCGTCGTTTTCGCGGAAATAAAATAAAAAAATATTCCTTTGTTCAACTAAAATAATTTAAATTTTACGAATATAAAATAAAAAAATATTCCTTCCTTCAACTAACATAAATGATGAAATTGTAGTTTCTGCGAGTGTTTTGAGTTGGACGTTGTGAATGGAATCCCTCTGTGTATAGTGTGTTATGGTCGTGTTTCTTGAGATGGATTGTGCGTCGGTAGTTTTTTCCCACTTTTTGTTTTTTAATGCCCCGCTCCCGCATCCGGACGAGCATTCCAGCATCAGAAAAGGAACATTGGTAAGATCGTTTTATATTATCAAAATTATACATTAACTATATACAAGCCAGGATCAAGAATGTTAATTTTTGTTTCTGGAAGTGTGAAAGATTTTCATGCGGGGCTTATTGTATATAAAGATGACCTCTGAATGAACGTGTATGAACAAGCATTCTTGAAAAGGGCCGTAAGATTTCCAATAAAGCTGTCTGGGCTAAAAATGTTTGCACATAGTGATCACAAAAAATAACTAAAGAAATGATCAAGTTTCTACCATAAAAGCACTGCCGGTCAGTGGGAGATTGATGAAACACACACACACACACACACACACACACACACACACACACACACACACACACACACACACACACACACACACACACACACACACACACACACACACACACAAATATATTTTAATATATATACACATATATATATATATATATATTAAAATATTTATATAAATACAAAAAAAAAAAAAAAAATATATATATATATATATAATATATATATATCTCGGTGCCCTGATGGTCCCTCCCATTCCCATGAAATATTTATATAAAGTGTATATGTATGTAAATGAAAAATACTACAAGCATTCGTATCTATAATATATTATCTTCATTCGGTTGATCCTGAAATGCAAGAAATGTTGTATGTGTTTAAGTGTAAAGTTCTGTAGTTCCACGCTTAAGCACGTTTTCAGCGATAGCATCAATTCATCAAAATCTTAATTTGAGGTATCCTGAAAAAGTTTGCTAAATCTTTTGAAATTTTACAAGACTAACATTTATACATTTTAATTTATTGATGGATGGAAATAAAACGAAGTTGTAAAAAATACTAAATAATGTACATATAAGAATGAAATGCAGCTATTTGCCCTTTCCGCTGCGCTGTTAGATGATTGAAACTCTAAAATGGCGAAAATTCTAACGTGATACAACGAAATAAAGTTGATCACATGACAGCCTAGCAAAATAGAAAAGAAAATTTAAGCAAACAATAATGCGAAATAAATTTCACATGAGTATGATTAATGCCCAAAAACGGAAACTCAATTAATCCAAAATAAAAAAATAAAAAAAGACGAAAATATAAGGTCGGCAGGTAAGTAGGTAAGACCATTGAAGGTAAGATACAAATGACTTTATAATACTATATGAAAATTACTATTTTAAATGCAATGGGTTGGGATGGGACCATCAGGGCGCCGGATTGAAGTGATTTGGACGGGGAGAGTGGAATTGCCAACTTTCTGTCATTAACATTTCGTGAATTGAAGGCGGGCTCTTCCTCCCACTCATTGGAAGGTCCCCACGTATGATGGCTTGTTCAACATTGGGTTGTAGGATTTTAACGCTGGAAAGAGATTCTCCTAACTCCGCGGATTTCGCGCAAGTGTCTCTGCTTACGAGTCCGCCCATTCGTTTTTGGTCCTTCATACAGTGTTAAATTGAATACAGGCAGATGTCAAACTTGATCAAGTCACTCGCAGAGGACGATCCGCTGTCTAATGGCTGTGCCTTGCAACAATGAGTGGTATCTTTTTCATGCATACATGATGATGATGGATGTATGCTTTATTTTTTATTAATTTTATTTTTATTTTTATGTAATTGAAATAGTATCATAGACTAACTCTAAGACCAGTAGGTCCCGAACAAATACGATTTTTTTCTTGGCTCAGTCAGTACTAGCACATCGGTCCCAAGCTCGATCCCAAGCTTAATAATACGCCCCTAATAATGAACTCACACGAACACACGCTCAAATATTCTGTCAAAATAACACAGCAAATCAAAACAAAGGCGCAAATATGTATAGTTAGGTGCTGGCTTCAAGGTGTACTTCGGACCAAGGGGTTCTACAACAGTGAACCAATTTCAAATCGCTAGTTGCATATTGATTGTTGATAGTATCTTCTTTGTGTAGTACAGGTATATACGACTGTTTTGTATTTTTGTTAAAAAAGAAATTGAAATCTTATTCTGTTTGAGGGATGCTTTGAACCAGTAGTGAGTCGTCTGGTTGAATGTCAGAAGGTTCTTGAAAATGCCCATAGTTTTTTTAGCTTCGCGGGATTTTAATTACTGGTAATATCCTGGGTTTTGTCGGTCTTTTTGATCTCTGGGATTTGCTCACGAGCATTTGAGGTTAAAATCAACGGTATTTTGCAATTTTTTACTTTGCTGTATGGTGATGGAAAGTGATCCAGTAGTTAATATCTGTAAATGTAATCAGATCGTTTTTGTTTTTGTTTGTAAGTTTTATTGAGTTGTTGTTCAATGTAATAAAACAGTGACTCAACATGAAAGACAAAAGAACGAATTTTCAAAAAACAATGTAGACTTTATAAAAAAAAAACAAAAAATACAACTAGATGTGACTATTACAAACAGACGACAGGAGCTCTGAGGGGTTCCTTTTCGTGTGGTAATTGTTGAAGGCTAAATAAGAAAAAGCCTTCAAGGAAAAGGGCGTGATTTCAAAACGATGGAAAATGATGTTTTCAGCATTGTCCTTACCAATATCCTTACCGCAAATCCTAGAGTCATTAACAGAAGACCTGCATAATCTCACGACTCTCACACGAGAGTCATAATCATATTAATCTACTATACTCTTAACTAGTAATAGTAGTCACGTGAAATGCTTCGAAATTTTAATGCAAAGCAGTTTATTTTCGCTGAGATATACACAGAAAAAAAGGATTAGGTTAGGATGACTATGGCAGTATAGTGATTTTGAACCGACAAAGATTACGGTGAAAATGACCATTAAAAATAGTTGATTCAACATTTACTATGATGTAGGAATAGTCCTGCAACCATGATCATAGTCAATAATACCATGAACGTGGTGAATTTGACCATTTTTATGGTTATAGTTACCATTATATGCAATAGTCAGCTTGACGATGTCGGTACTATTCTAACTTTTTTCACTGTATGCGTATTGTTTAATAATCCGGCAAAATTGCTGTGTTTGGATTATTTGAATAAGAAAAATTATAAATAAATTCATTAAATTAAAACCTACGCATATTATTTAACTTTGCTCAAAAATACAATAATATGATGTATGAAATTCTCACTAAGAGACACACGCAATGAACTTTAGTTTTCGTTAACTATGAATTTGGAAATATCTAAAACAGCTTAAACTCGCAAAATCTATTGGAAAAAATCCTAGAAATCCATCTATTAATCTCGATTCACTTTAAACCTGGACGCACGGCTTATTTTTTTCAGCGCTTCTAGTGGTCGATTCGTTTTTAGTGATAACGACTCATAGAGATTTCTGCCACAACAAACCGAAATTAAATGTGGACACCCGCATTGAAAATCCAACAAAAATTGCGAAATGGTTAAATTTGGCTAAATCTACCGTGTGTAGTGTCCTCAAACGTTTCCGTGAGAGGAAAACTATTCAGAAAGATCGCAGTAAGCATCGTAGTGGAGCTTATGATTAGCAACGGCATTTGAAGGTATTGAGAACAATTAGAGCAATCCTAGGACTCTTTGATGGCAACATTGCCATAGAATACCATTCCAACCGTCCGAATGGTCCGCCTACGTAAAGCCTATCGTTCTTATCATGCCAACAAGCAGCCAAACGGGATATGAAACACAACAGAATGGCCAAAACACGCGCTCGGACGTGACGTAGAGAGCTACCCAGGCTAATGGACGACGAAACATATGTAAAGACGGACTTTGGACAATTTTAAGGGGAAAAAATTTAATGTGGCCACGGCTTAAGGAGATGTCCAAATACACATATAAATTCGTTTTTTCTGTTCAGCTCGCTAGAAAATTTCTAATTTGGCAAGTTTTCGTTGCAAAGAGTCCATGAACTTGAATCTGTACCATTTATCAAAGCATACAAACACCCTTAAGCGGGAGATGTAAAAGACTGGAAAAGTGACGCGGAATGCTACAGAGATGAAGAGATAGTAGAACAACATTGTCGCTCAAGTTGACGAACAGTGTCTAAAAGATGGTGCGAGATTTTCATCACAAGTTCGTCATTTCATCAAAACCAAGAAGGAATAAGAATGTTGATATTTTTTTCCTAAAAACCTAAAGAATCTTTATTATGATTGCTCAACTATTTCATTTCATCAAAACCATCCCGAGATAGAACAGATTTCTTGCGTCCAGGAAGCGAGTGAATCGAGCTTTAAAGCTATTGGGGAAAATTAGACATAGTTTTTCATTATTGGGTTTGAAATCAATTTTGTTTAACGTTATCAGACATGAGTTGATAACCGTTATGTTCATGATAACTTTTCTAAATTTTAGCGAAATGTAAAACTAAACCACCTTTAGCTCAGTCGGCAAAGGCGCATATACCACGCAAAACTATGCTGGAGATGGCGTTGTTCGTTTCCCGGTGTGGTCAAGGTTTTCTTTCGAATGGAAAATTTCTCGACTCCCTGTTTAAACCTGCCATGCGCCACATTCTCGATTTGTACCTGTACAATAATCAAAGTAATTCAAAAAGAGGGGCCGGGCAACGAAAGCTATCAATTAATAACTGTAAAAGTGCACTTAGAACACTGAGCTGAAAGTAAGCTATAAGCTATTATACACAACTAGTGTGAAAGAAATAAGTTTGAAGTGTTACGAAAAAAAAACTGATCATAGCATTGTTTATGGTTAATTTTAGAAGACTTCCAAGTTCTACGTACTATTGGGTCTGAGAACGGTTTATAATTTATTCAGATATCGTGAGACATCAACCACCGCTTCTTGATCATAACTCTCTACTACAATTAACATTTTCGTTCTAATTCATTGAAACGCTATTGTATTTTCGATGTTCTACCAATGTAGGCTAAAAAAACTACTTTTATTTTAAAGAAGAATGAGCGTAGACATTTAAGAAATGCTGGTATTGTGTAGTATCATATGGACCAAATACAAACGACACTTAAAAATAGTATCTTTTCATAACAGGAATAAAAAACAGCCAGTAAATAAGTAGAGGTGCAAGCGATGAAAACATTAAAAATATCCATAGAATAAACAAAAATAATCATACTCGATTGAACTTGATTGCAAATTTTCATAAATAAATGATTTGCAAGCATTAATTCAAACCAAAATTGCAATACAAGATTTTACAATTTGAACAAAAAAAAACCAAATCTAAAAAAACTACGAAAAATTATTGAACTACCATTATTATCAAAAACAAACATTAAAACAGCAATTCAAAATTTCCGTTACAAATTAAATCTAGTAGTGATTAAGTCGTTAAATCAATAAAAAAAATGTCAATCAAATATCCATAAATCCATAAAAACATTTCATAATCTTTCAATTTAAAATGAACAGTTTGCATAAAAAACTAAACATTTTTCAAAATAGCAAAACCGTGAAATAATATTTACACATAGCTTTGAAAATATCCTTGGATTTGCCAAGCCGAGTTCGATTCCCAGTAAGATCGAGGGAATATTTTGGGTTGGATCATTGTGCTTGCCACACAATATACAAATTTATGCATTGTCGATGGTATCGAAAACTATCAATTGATAATTGTGGTAGTGCAGTTCAAAAAATTTGTGAAGAGCAAGCAATAAGCGAATTTTGAAAGGAATAGACTTGAAATGCTTAGAAATAAGAGGGTCGTTTTCTTGGGGCGCCCCCAGGGTGGACGCAACTCGAGACGCGATGCGAAGTTTGACAAGTCACGCGATGTCACGCGACCGACCTCCGTACATTTGAACAAAGCAAAAATATAGCTAACATACCATAGAGAACGCGACGCGATGAGCGATTATCATGCGACCAACCACTGCATGCACTGGTTCGTCACTTGGCTTTCGATTTCAAGCCGAACATTGCATTAGGTCCAATGAAACATTTGTGTCAAATTGATAAAAATACGAAGGTTTTGATAGTTAATTTCTTTTTTTAATTGTTATTGCAATTCAATCGTGTAATATGAAATTTGTGAATGGTTTTCAACGTAAAGCGTTGTCAGGATCACAAATTAAATGTTGCTCTTGAAGCTTATGATGATTATAGACTTGTAATTGATACATTTTTTACCTTAGGACCTATTGCATTTGCATTTGTAGATTGGACCTGTTAGATCAGTCTTTTGCCAAGTTAGAATGTACATTTGACTATTTTTATTGCGGTCCCTATTATCATTGTTTTACCACTTATTCCTTGCAATAAGCAAACATTCAATAAAAACGCAGCCCATCATATTTGAGAACCTCAACAACTGGCTACATATTCAATCAATCGGAAATCTTACAAATCGGCACAAATCTCAATTAATAAAGGACCAACGGATGTGATATTCTAATTTTACTTCGCTTTTCAAACCTATTTGCTGAGTGAATTACAAATTATCAGTCCTATGCACCCACTTTTAGAAGATCCCCCAGGAGACTTAAGTAAGTAAATTAAGTATATAAAAAAAGATTTGCGTGATATATATACCAGGAACTTTAATATGTGGGTCTAAAATCAACACTAAAAATATCAGGTCATACAGTTTGTACACTAACCCCAGCGGCTGGATAGTGAAGAAAATGGATATAGTTTTTGGCTCAGGAAGTACCAGCACATCGGTCCCAAGCTTAATGATTCGCCCTTAATAACATAACTGACACGAACAAACCCTCTAATATTCTGTCAAAATAACACAGTAAATCAAAACAAAAACGAAGCTTCTATTACCAAAACGCGCAAGAATTGAAAGGTTCAGGCTGCAAGGTGTGCTTTGGAGCAAGGGACTATCCAGCCGCTGGTTCTACAACAGAGAACTAATTTCAAATCGCTAATTTTGAATTGATTGTTGCTAACCCCATATGGTCTCAAACTTTTTAATCCTACTTTTCGTGATTTGACACAAATGTTACATAGTATCTAATGCAATGTTTGGCTTGAAGTAGTTGAATAGAACACGCGTTATGTGTCGTATTTTTCGTTCTTTCACTGTGTAAATGATTAAAGGAGTTTACGTCAAGCTCCGTCGTCTATTTAAACAGCTGGAGAGCAAAAAAGACGACATATTCGATTGGCTTCACCTATTTACATCTCATTTACATGATATCGCTTCTAATCGCATTCACTATGGGTATCAGGTCGCGTTGAAAATCGCTTCCACTAGGATCGCGTCGCGTCGCGTTCACTTCCACTATGGGGTCCACCTTACGTTGGATTTCTCTACACGCAAAAAAAAAAAACGCAGTAGAAACTACCATTTCGAGGGTTAAATTACGCGCAAACACCAACAATTTTCAGCTGACTATAAATACGTTTGGTTTTACCATTCCTACGATTAGATCAACCATGGTGCGGTTGATATCAAATGCTGAATGTTGTACCACAGAGAAGTTGTACCACAAACGTAGTAAATTTGACTGAAATTCATGGTAGTTTTGAAGATAGGCATAGTCGGGTAAAATGGTAGTTTCTACTACAAGATTTTTCTCTGTGTAGCTTATCAAAATAAAATAAAAAATCTATCCTTTGGTGCCATTGGGGTCATTATGTATTCACATATAAGGGTGATCATTTTTTTCTTATTGCACTCAAAAATCGAAAACATAAGAAAAATTGAAGAAACAAGTTTGAAATTGAAACAAGCATATTTAAAAAAACACCAACTATTTATCGCTTAACTTTAACGGAATATTATCCTTTTTATTTATAAAGTATTTATACAGAGTTTTTTGTAAATATATATATACCTATGTTTATGTTTATTATATCATTCTGAATTGTTCTACAAAGCTACTCGGTATAACAAAATACACATTTTTGTTTCAGTTTGTGAACCGTTTGATGTAAGATATTTAATTAATTTCTGAAAAATTTAGACACTCTTTCAATGTTTTTAATTTGAACAGAGTTTTGGCAAACCTAACTATTCTCAGATGACAACATAAGATTCTGGCTGAAAAATGCAATACTTTTTCCCAGAAGGTATTATAAGCAACATTTGATTTGAAAAAAAAAATGTTACCTTAGGTAAAAAAAATATTTGTGTATCGTCAACGTTTAGAGATAAAGAGTTGCTAATTTGGACAAATACATTCTACATTCTCTATGAAGAAAATATTTTGTACACATTCAAAGAAAAAGAAATAAATAAGTGTCATCCTAATATATATACTAAAAAAAAATTGCAGGAACCTATTGAAATAATGAGCTTTTTAATTAGAAAGTATATTGCGCAAACGGGGCAAAATTACCACCATTATTTTTACCAAACCAATAGAGGAATCCAGCTTGAAAAAAGAAGAAGACACCGAGTGGTGATAAATCTAACAGTTCCCATGTTAAAATATATTACGAAAATTTTAAATTGATTCTAAATAATTCAAATGAAATTTTAATAAAAACCGGTTTGTTGTATGATGTAAGAAAAATCCAAAACTACACAATAGGGGCATTATTTTAATTTTATTTTTATTTTGCTGAAAATGACTTTATTCAGTAGTTTTGGATTTTTCTTCCATCATACATCAAACCGCTTTTAATTAGAATTTAATTTGAATTTTCTAGAAGCATTTTAAAAATTTCGTCCTATACCTTAACATGGGAACTGTCAGATTTATCACCACTTGGTGTCTTCTTCTTTTTTCAACCTAGATTCGTCCATACCTTAGATTACAGCTTTGTTTTAAATAATTGAAACATAACCAACATTCACCAGCATATTGGCATTCTCAACATGGAGTGAATTTGTAATTAAATTTTCTGAGCAGGTTTTCTTCAATATTATACATATTTATCCTTGCAGTTTTCATCAATGATAAAAATGCATTTAAATTATTTTGGTTGATTAGACCAAATTCAAAAAAACCTATGGAGAAAATTCTACGAGGGAGGAGAAGGGGTCAGAGATTTTCAAAAATGAGTTTACGTGGATTATGAACAGGCCCTCATTAAGTCAATTTGTACTGGTTTCCTGGCCATTGTGGAATTGATGGAAACGAGAGAGCTGATGAATTAGCAATACTGGGATCGTCTCATCCGTTCATAGGACCTGAACCCTTTTGTGGTTTACCTGCTTCTTCACTTAGAATTTGGAAAAAAAAAGAATGGAGATGAAAGCCTGGGAATGCTTGAACGTGGAGGCAAACTGAAACAACACTTTCATAGCTAGGCAATCGAAGCGGTTCATTACTCCAAACATTTTAATGACTCGCAATTACTTGATCTCACCAAATAAGATCTAACCTTATATACAGGCCTTATAACTGGCCATTGTCCGCGACGTTATCACTTGAAGCTGATAGGAAAACTTCAAGATGATTCATGTCGATTTTGTGACATGGATAAAGAAGACTGTCACTGCCCGACAATGTCCAACAAAGGATTTAAGTTTTTCAGCAAAGGGCTACTAGAACCCTTTGTGGTCTGGAGAACAAACCCCAGTACAGTCCAGTCCGCATCGAGCTCTCATGCCGTGCGGTTCTATTTTCTTTTGCTGAAGGAAGTATTTTTGCTACCTAAAGCTATACAAAATCAAACAGCACTTTTCAGTGCTTAACATTACCTGCACATTTTTTATTTTTTACCCTTATTCCTTTTCGATCCTTGTCTGGACCCTACGCGAGGTAATCCGACTTGGATATCGATTTGGAAAATTCCTCTTTGACCCTTCGGATTCTTGTAGAATCTGCTTGGAAGTTGATTAGGAGAAAACGTATAAATTCTAATCATTTTGGAGAAAATGGCGCCTAAACGCAAAAGAAAGGGACAATCTCTGGATTCCCCTTCTACTAATATTGATTTGAGCAATCAATTCGATATTCTTACTGATGATGAGAATGATCCATCAGTCAGGCAAAAATCTTCGAAGCATTCCCGAATTAATGCAGGGAAAGAAAAGGTTCCACCTATTGTGTTAACAACATCTGATTTTCATGGGCTCCGTAAGGAACTCACGAATTTCATTAAAGATTCTAAATTTTCCTTTCAAATTGGTCGTCGGGGTGAATGCCGTGTATTGGCTGAAACCTTGATCGGATTTAAACTTCTCGTGGAGTATCTTGCTCAAAGAGGCATCAAATTCTTTACACATGACACCAAAACTGAACGTCTGTTCAAGGTGGTCTTAAAAGGTTTAGCCAGTGGTGAATCCCTGGATGAGATCAAACAAGAAATTATCAAATTGTTTGGAGTTACACCAGTTCAAGTGATAAAGATGAAAAAGAAATCCCAACCTGGCGATTCTCGCAATGGGATTTCAAACGATTTTTATTTAGTTCATTTTAAATCAAAAGAACTGAATAACCTCAAGGCATTGGAAAAAGCCAGCCTTATGCTCCATGTCAGAGTGAAGTGGGAACACTTCAGGAAGACTGGAGGAAATTCTCAACACCTCACCCAGTGCCGTAAATGCCAGGGATGGGGTCACGGGACGAAAAATTGTCACATGGATGCCAAATGCATGCATTGTGGCGATTCCTCTCACGCCAAGGACAACTGTCCTGTGAAGGATCCCAAAAATTTTAAATGTGCGAATTGTGGTGGA
This sequence comes from Aedes koreicus, assembly GCA_024533555.2. Lineage (NCBI taxonomy): Eukaryota > Metazoa > Arthropoda > Insecta > Diptera > Culicidae > Aedes > Aedes koreicus. The sequence continues at coordinate 157,327 of JAHHFK020004968.1, forward strand.
AACCACAAATCCAATTTTTGGGATTGCAAGACTCGCAAAGCGATCTTGAATTCTCGTGCTAAGCATCAGGTAGGGACCGCTTCACGTTCCCGACCAGGTAATTATCCCTCGGCTGTTAACAACGGTCATCGAGGAGGAAATCCAACATTCGTACCGGAAGGCTCGATCAATGCCCAACTGTCAAATTTTCCACTGCTATCTGCTGTTAACAATGGTCAGCGAAGTACAAATGTACCCGTAAGTACAAACAGAGCACAAGTTTTCAATGCTCAATTCTTACCTGCTGGTAGCAATGTGCAGCTAGGTAATGGAGCTTCCTACGCTGCCGTTACAGCCGGTAGACACCAAAATTCTACCAGAAATGTTGAAGATTTTGACTTAGGTAGCATAACCGCTCCAAAACTGGATTTTTTACAGAAATCATTAATCGATATGATTAATGGAATGTTAAATACAAACTCCATGTTTGATGCAATTCAAACTGGTATAAAATTTGCAAACAATATTGTCATGACCCTGAAATTCAGCAATGGATATTAAGACACTGAATATTTTAAATTGGAATGCTCGATCTCTTAAAAATAATGAAGATGAGCTGTTTAACTTTTTACGAGTTCATAACGTGCATATTGCCGTTGTAACTGAAACTTTTCTTAAACCAGGTGATAAAATAAAAAGGGATCCTAATTATTTCGTACACCGCAATGATCGTCTTGAAAGTCCAGGTGGTGGCGTTGCCATAATTGTTCATAGGCGTATCAAACATCAAATTCTTTCTTCATTTGATACCAAAGTTTTTGAAACTTTGGGGGTTTCTGTTGAAACAAAATTTGGTCAACTTACACTATTAGCTGCCTATTTACCATTCCAATGCTTAGGTCAGGAAAAGAACCTTCTCAAGGGTGACCTACAGAAGCTTACCCGTAATAGGTCAAAATTCTTCATTATTGGGGATTTTAATGCAAAACACCGATCGTAGAATAATGCTCAAAGTAATTCCAATGGTAATATACTATTTGATAATTGTTCTGCGGGTTATTACACTATCCAATACCCAAACAGCCCAACTTGCTTTTCTTCTGCCAGAAATCCCTCAACTATTGATTTGGTCTTAACTGATTCATGTCAACTTTGTAGCCAATTGGTTACCCATGCTGACTTCGGTTCGGATCACCCTCCAGTAACTTTTGAAATATCTCAAGAAATAATTTCTAATCCCAACAGTTCTACTTTCAATTATCATAGAGCTGATTGGAACCAATATCCAAGCATTCATGGAATATAACTTTGATCCTAATATTCCTTTGGAAACTAAAAATGATATCGATAATGCTCTTGACTCTCTGACTACTTCCATAGTTGAAGCAAGAGCTGTCTCAATTCCAAAATGCGAGGTAAAGTTCAATACAATTATAATAGACGACGATCTTCAGCTAATGATCCGTCTGAAAAATATCCGTAGAAGACAATATCAAAGAACACGCGATCCCGCCATACGAAAGTTATCTGGCGAGATTTACAAAAAAAATTAAAATTCGCGTTTCTCTGCCTGAGGAACAAACAATTTGAAAATAATAATGTCCAAAATTAGAGCCGAGTTCCAAACCTTTTTTGGAAGCTCTCCAAAATTGTGAAGAAACCTCAAAAGCCTATTTCAGCCCTCAAAGAAGGTGATAAAATATTGCTAACAAATGTGGAAAAAGCTCAAAAACTTGCTGAGCAGTTTGAGAGTTCCCATAATGGCAGCCCTAAGTTTGCACCTTGAAACTGAAGGAATCATCCATTAAGAATTTGAAATTCGTTCCATAAAAAACGTATTTCTGATACATAAAGCACTGATGAAAATTCATAACATACTTAAAATGATCAATAAAAAACAGCAATGTGATCCATACTTTATGTAAGAATTGGCAATAAAATGTCAAAAATGTACCGTTATATATCTAGGCTATGATCCATAAAATTGTACCGATTACCCATAAACATATTGCAAATTATCCATAAAAGGTTCAATAACTTTCCTTAAACTTGTAAAATTGATCCTTAGAATTTAACGTTTGTGAACTAAAATATATGCACATGATCAATAAATTATTGAAAATATTCCATAAATAAATCGCCAATGATCCATAATAGGTTTGAAAATGAACCATAAACTTCTAAATATGGTCCATAGCAAATTAATTTTGTGCATTTATAATAACATAAATGATCCATTAATTATGCCGGAATTATTCCAATTTTGGGTTTAAATTTTTTTTTAATTTAACTACGGGAAAATCGATCCCTGACTGTGCTACTACTCTAATTTATTAAAATGTCCGTCCGAGCTCTCCTGCACATAAAGAACTTCAGGTCAAATTTATGACTTGATTAAACTGTTGTTTCAGAAAATTTGATTTAAATTATGCCGGGCAGACGCTTGCTGTCCAACTCGCTGTCGCTCGTTGGACTAAACTAAAAAAAACATCCTCTGTTTGCATTATACCGGGCAAATGCTTGAATCAGCCGTTTGCCTGGAATCTAATCTACGCTATGTTAACACTTCGGATGTCGAAACCATCGACTGTTTAGTTCTTCAATCCTCAACACGGCTACGCAAAAACTCCGCAATCCTTCTTTAGCAGTAATACTATATCCGGATACCTGAAAGAACGGACATGTAACTAAATTAGAGTAATAACGCAGTTGGAGATCAATTTTACAATCTTTAAGGATCCAAATTTAAAAAAAAAAAGTGCCCCAACCTGGAAAAATGCAGGCATAATCTGTGGATCATTCCAAGCTTAGCGAACAAAGCTGATTTACTATGTATCATTATTATAAGCTTATGGTTCATTATTCGTCATTCTATGGATCATTGGCAATTTATTTATGGAAAATTTGAAATACTGTATGGAACATGGGAATATATTTAATTGCACAAAGGTTACATTCTATGGATCAATTTTACAAGTTTAAGGAAAGCTATTGAGCCTTTTATAGATCAGTTGCAATATGTTTATGGGTAATCCGTACACTTTTAACGACCATGCCCTAGATATAAAACGGTACATTTGTGATATTTTATTGCTAAATTTGTTATTAAGTATGGATCACATTGGTGTATTTTATGGATCATTTCATTTTTTTTTTATATTCTGCAGAGTCTTATGGGTCAAAAAATGCGTTTTTCGTGGGACGATTTTCAATTTTTTGCGGATCGTTTATTACTTTTTATATGCAAAAGTACGTTTGCCTTTACTGGTCTAGGGAGCGACACATCCAAATTTCATTATTTTTACTATTCAACAAACAACCACAAATCTGTTAAGAGCAATAAAATAAAAATAAAATCTGTTGAGAACAACAAAAAACTTAGGGTTCTTAAGGGAAAAGTGGGCAACCTAAGCAGATGCCCACTTTTAGCGTATCAAATAACAATTATATTACAAAATATTTACTCTATTTTGTTCTGTGCATATGCTTCAATGGTTTGGAGTAAAAAAAATAGATGGTTGAAAATTAAATTATATATGTTCTTTTAATGTGGGTTTGCTGGGAACGATCGAAGCATAATTGTGAATAATAAAACTCAATAGGTGTCTAGCTCACATACAAACAAATGTACACAGACAAAATACATTACTTACACACAAACATATTTAATTACCCAAGATAAGAGCTATTAAGTAGCTATTAACCATGATCATATGTATGATTGGTCGCCCGACGTTGCTATTCTGTTATTGTCAGATCAGCTATAATTACACAGAGAACCAACAGAAGATGCTTGAAACAAACATACATCCTCAGTGTGTAAAAACTGTCCAATTCAATTCCAGCGCTGGCATCATTCAAATGCAGGTCAAATAAGGAAAGAGTAGGAATATGTTGATGTGATACTCGCTTTGAAAGCCGAGAAGACTAGTAAGTTATTTAAACATCAGGCCAATTTACAATTTGCACCGGTTTTTACCAAAAGTACAAACAGGGCCTTCGAACTGATTTAAACTAACAGTATGAATGCTATTGATGCCACTCACAAAGTGTGATGGTGGTTTTTCATGAGGTACTGGAAACAAGGTAAATGCTAAGTTACGCTTGAGAGTCAATTTGGACTGATTTAAACTAACATTAAATATACTGCTGGAGAAACATTTCAAAACTGTGATGGTGGTTTTTCATTGAGAAACAAGTTAAATTTTTAGTAAAGCTTGAAAACCAATTTGGCCCTATTTAAACCGGCAGTAAGGATTCACGAGTGTGAGGTTGTGGTCCATGTGCTTGCGAGGAACATATTCTTTCTTCGCCAAATTAAATTTGATATTCTATGAGGGAAATATTTAGTAAATATTTTAAATATTTAACGATGATTGGAATACACATACAGGGAAATTGTAATTATAGTTCAGCACTTCACATTTATCAGTCATTTTCCACACTAATGCCAATAAATAGTTGGGAAAATTGAATGTTTTCTTATTTGTTGCTTTAGAATATGTTCTTCAGAAAGTGTCAAACCAACAATCAAACAAATCAAAACGACGACAGGGTGTAAGACTCTATAGCAATGCTTCTAAATCTCTACCATGCTTAATGATATAGTTTGAGCATGATTGACTGCCCGAGGAGGCTACTCCATTATTGCTAATACAGCTGTTATTACAAAAAAAGAAGTAACAGATGAGGCTTGGGGCTAACATACATCCTCAATGTGTGAAAACTGTTGTTCTACGATCAAGGCAATTTCGGTGCCGTCGTCGATGGAGTGCAGGTCAAACAACGAAAAGGAAGTAAGGGAGCTGTTGGGGCCACTCCTAAAGCGTGATATTAGTTTTGACGTAGACTACGTCTTACGGCAAGGGTAGGGTGTCAATTGAAAATCTAAAAAAAAGCGACCGTCACGAAATATCGTTGCAAATTAAACGCTTTTAACTTAATAAATGCTCAATAGATTTTAAAGATGTTTACATCAATTGGTTGAAAATTTTCCCGCGTATTAATTCAACAATCAAACATTATTCGTTAACAATTTCAAGCTATCGAAAATCACGAAAATAAAAGGTGATGTCTTATAATTTTGTTTTGCAGGCTAAATTTATTAAATGCACAGTACGTTCCTATCACAGATTTCAAATGTAATCAAGGGAGGACACATATGCAGCAGTAAATGATATAAAGCAATTACACCCTGGAAAAAAATTCTCATTCGTGTTGCAGTATTGGAGCTATGCGGAGGATCGAGCCAGTATGGATTGGCAGCTGGCGCCTGGCGATGACATGTACCCTGGAGGGTGCGCTAGCTCCATTAAGCAGTGCGAAGCGGCAAGGTGCCAATTTGGATTTGGCAGCTGGCGGTGGCAAGCACCATAGAAGGTGCACTAGCGACCAACCAATTGGTCAGGTAGCTGATTGCGCTGCAGGCTGTTGTTACTTTGCCATAGGCTAGGCAACCGTTGCTAGGCAGCCATAAATTATGCTGTGGTGTGGCAGTCGGTTGCTGTCTGTAGCTAGCCGGTGGTAGGAGCGAAATAAGGTGTTTGTGTGTGTGTGTGTGTGTGTGTGTGTGTGTGTGTGTGTGTGTGTGTGTGTGTGTGTGTGTGTGTGTGTGTGTGTGTGTGGGTGTGTGGGTGAGAGAGAGAGAGAGAGAGAGAGAGAGAGAGAGAGAGAGAGAGAGAGAGAGAGAGAGAGAGAGAGAATGATCTTGCTGCTTGCCAGCTTTTGGTAAGGCGCAACGTGCAACGAGTGAAATAACCTGCTTCTTTAGAAGACCGAGAAGGTTTTATTTCAAATGCGGACCATTTAAAATCCTATTTAATTTTGAGAGAGTTTGTTTGATTTGAAAGTATCTTACATTGCATTTAAAGCTCTTACCAATTAGCAGTCAGTGGTGGATAAAACAATGTTAGTCCTCTCTTCGTTGCATACCTTGAGAGCATTGTGTAAAATTTACGAATGACTGCCGTCACGAAAAATTGAAACAACCAACGGACGCTAGTAATTCGATCGTTTCTTGATTCATTTATTTTTGAGATTTTTGCTCTTATCAACTACCATTTTATTTACTCAAGTATTTAAAATTTTACAAATAATAGATAAGTATATTTCGCGTACATATTCAACAATCGGCGTTGATAAATTTTAAAAAATGTTGCGTTTCTGCAAGTATCAAGAAACTTCCTATTACGGACAACGTTTTGATTCTCGAACATGATATTCCGAAGTAACATTCTCTGCACATTCCAATTCGTACGTTTATGAATAGTTATTCTGTTGTGTTAGCGAATCGCGTAGAATAGCATTTTACTTTTAGGAAGAAATAAATTTTTGAGAAACTGTGAAAGTGAGAATAAGTGCAATGCCTAATCGTTTTGATGCCAACCGTATGCGCAAATTTTAGAAGCGCGTTAAGTTCGAACTTACGGAAAATGGACCATGTACCGATGCCGAGTGAGCTCGTGTTTATCGGGCGAAACTGAAAGTAGCCAGGGGTAATGCGTTGCCAACTACTGGTTAAAACGCTGTAGAAGAGTCTTCAACTCGAGGCCGTATCATCATTTAAACCTTTCTAAAGAGTGTATAATAGAATTTTCTAACATACAGCTAATCTATTGATCTGTTAGGACCACACCCACACTATTTTGATCAGACTACGCATTACGGCATTTCAAATGAAAGTTTGAAAATAACTGGAACTTAAACATTTCTCGATAGATTTTCGAGATTGTTGCTTTAATCAGTTGGAGTTTTTCGCGACTGTCAAGATACAAAAATTTCACTATCTTTTTATTTTGAAATATTTTTTTTTTTTGACGTAGGACTACGTCTGTGTTTTCAATACTGGGGTACACGTTCGAATTGCGAAAATTTGGAGCGTCACGAAAAATATATAGGTTTTGAACGTTAATAACTAAGTCATTCCACGATTGATTTCCAAAATGTTTGCACCAATCGATCGGAACATTTTCTACGCTTCGATTTAAATATTTCAAACTATTGATTTTTAACATGCAACTAATAAAATTAACGCAAATATGAAGTGATGTCTTATAATATCGATTTTTCATAGTAAATTTACCAAATGCACAGTACTTTCCGCGCACAGACTTCATATTTAAGTAAGGAACGTCTCCTAGGCAGCCATGAATGTTATATAAGGGGTACACCTTCGCATTTTGATTTAGTTTTCCGGCGGTCGTGGAGCTGTGCAGAGTAGGATCTGCAGTTGGATCGTAGTTGGCGGCAGCACTGGCGAGCAGTCGCTGCCCAGAGAGGCGTTGGTGCAGTTGGCTGTTGTTGCCGATGCTCCCGTCAACCTCGCTGCGAGAAACATGGCTGCTGAAGCATACGATTTGGCGGGAAAAAGCCGCCCGTGACAACGAGACAAGAATCAATCATCCCACATCACCTACAGATGGCCACCCGCAATGAAGAGGAGATGAACCAAGAAAGAAAGCCCAAGTTCAATCGCGAACTGTTTCTCCCCCGTCAACTAAATCCGTCCTTTTCAGGACGACCAAATTAGTTTGCCAACTAAAGAGTTTATTTGGTTGAAATTTTCTCTTGTGCTGTTTGAAATTAATTTCAATTACCGCGCCCCGGCTGAACATAGCATTCATTAAACGCCGCGTCCCGTAGTAAATGACAAAGAACGTTGAACAACCAACGTACGGAATTCGAGCCGAACTGCGTCACTTCAGACCGACCATGTGGTTGAGTTCGTTGTAGTTCCTAGCTATGCATAGCGGATTAGTTGCTGGCGGTGGCAAGCAAATTAGGAAAGTTTCGGTTAAGAAAATCATCCGTCTTGCGTGTAATAATTAAAACTAATTATTGTGGCGCAATAATTGAAGTTCGTCCCCTTTGATGCAATTTGTAACACATTGCCTTCGTTGGTACCGCCTTCTTTCGTGCACTAGCATCCGATGCCTTTACCTAATAGCTTTTAGCAGAACATTTTGATTCAGTCTTACGACAGTCGTTAAGCTGTGCAGTGGCTGTAGGATCGCAGTTGGCGGCGGCGAGCAGTCGTTGCCCAGAGAGACGTTGGTGCAGTTGGCTGTTGTTGCCGATGCTCCCGTCAACCTCGCTGCGAGAAACATGGCTGCTGAAGCCTACAAGTTGGCGGGAAAAAGCCGCCCGTGACAACGAGTCAAGAATCAATCATCCCGTGAGATGAACCAAGAAAGAAAGCCCAAGTTCAATCGCGAACTGTTTCTCCCCCGTCAACTAAATCCGTCCTTTTCAGGACGACCAAATTAGTTTGCCAACTGAAGAGTTCGTTTGGATGAATTTTTCTCTTGTGCTGTTTGAAATTTCCATTACCGCGCCCCGGCTGAACATGGCATTGCTTTAAACGCCGCGTCCCGGAGTAAATAGCAAAGCGCGTTGAACAACCAATGAACCAACAGATCCATAACTATCTTCTACGCGTTAGAGATAGTGGCCCTCTCAACCATCGTAGAAAATACAACCGGGGCCGTATCATAATTAAGAGCCACCAAATGCTTTCTAAAGAGTGTACAATAGAATTTTCTTGGCCCTTTTCAGGACTGACTTAAATCAATTAGCGGATGGCCCTGACGTGTATGGGAATTAGATTGCTGCGTAGTCCTACGTCACCTTTGCGCACAACCCCATTGGGCTGTATGTTTGCAGAAAATACTCATCCCATTTCTTAAACAACATCACTCGGATGGCAAATACGTGTTTTGGCCGGACAAGGCATCATCGCACTACGCAAAAAAAACGCTAACGTTTTTGGAGAGCCAAAATATACCATAGTCCCAAAAGACCGGAATCCGACAAATTGCCACAGTGCCGTCCTATCGAGGATTTCTTCGGTCTTTGAGCTCCATGGTATACAAGGATAATTGGAAACCAAGAACACCAAGCAACTCACCAACAGGATCCAAAGCTGCATCCGAAAAATCGATGTGGCTGCCGTCCAACGGTCATGTTCCAGCATAACGACTAAGCTGCCCGCACGGCGGACCACGGACCATATGACAATATTCACTAAACTTAGTTTGAAGATTTAAGTTGACCCTTTTAATAAAATAAATCAGTTTGAACAAAACTTCACTGGTATTGTTTTCCTGACCCATTCTTTTCGTTCTCATTATTTAGTGGACACCCGTTACTTTGTAGTTTTTTCATTGGGAAAACTAGGTAAATTTTAAGGACGCTTGAAAGCCGATTTAGATCGATCTTAAACAAAAGTAAGGATGGTGTTGGGCCACCCATAAGTGTGTTAGTGGTTTGTCATTAAGAATGTACTCTATATTTGTGCAACTACATTCTAAAATGATTTCATTATTACATGCTTGAATGATTTCATTATCTCCAATTCGCTCAACCAATCGCAATGTTTTGAGATACCGTGGGCGGAATATTTTAATTTAAGATAACTCAATGCAAACGTCTGCCAAATTTTGCAGGTCGATAGGCAATCGGTGGATTACTACATGGTATCTCATAGCAAGATTTTAGAAGTGGACTTTTTTGGTTAAAAAGGCACAACTGTTACATTTACGATGCATACTTTTATTTAACCACATATCCATTTTGGACACATAATCAGACAATCAATCATTATTGTAAATAAACATACCGCCGTATGTGAAGAGCAAATCAATGAAAAAGCAACAGGTTTAGTTGAGATTGGATGATATGCTCATTTTGCTCCTAATCATAATAATTAAGACGCGTTTTAATGATAAAATTAATAAGTAATATTTTTCATTCGCCGACCAACGAGATTTATTTACCCACATAGACTAGTATGCAATTTTAAGATATACCTAGACTTCGCCCCGTTTGCTCGTTATGCTCTCAATTTTCAGCTATATGTGTCGCACTATCGAAATGTTTATCGCTTAAAAAAAGCCTCATAGTTAACACTTATTTATACATTCACTTACAGAGACCAATTTTGATTACCTACCACGGTGAGCTGGAACTGACCAACGGAATATTCCACAGCATTCAAAGCGTTGTACGAAGCGGAACGGCCATGATGCATTACGATCGAAAGGTGCTACGAGTCGCAGTTGGGGCCAACATCAGACAGCTTGGGGTTAGTATTATTCTTTTGAAGGCAAAACATCAATTAACGAGTAACAGAATAGAAAAGGGTCTGTGATTTTTTATAGATTTTCTTCATCGGCTTTCTATTTGGTGAATAACGATGCTTCAACAGCCAATGACATTGAATTAGTTAATGAAGGTATAAGCCAACACCGTATTCCGACGACCTAAGCTGCAAACAAAGCCACAAGTTCGTTTGTTTTGCCGTAGCTAGCCAATAAACATCAATGAGTGAATCGATCATCAATCATTGACCCTTTTCTCGTGATAAATCTAATAAATAATTCAAAGTTAGTAAATGCGCGATTTTTCTCCCGCGTGAAAAATGGCGAAACGGACCTTGAAACACGCAATAGCTTGTCCAAAAGTTGACGTTTCGTTGGAGCGTGCCGATAAATTTTTCACATAATCTAGCCTTAATTGTAAGCCGATGCAAGGGAAACGAAGATCATTTTATTACAACCATTTTTGCCAGCAAAGTTTTATCTTATTTCAAGAGGCTGTAAATTCATCTTTAGTGAGACAGTTTTCGCTTTAATCATACGGATGTGATTGGCCTCTCGCAGTGATCGGTCTTTCGATTATTCTGCATTCTAATTGCATTCTGAACTGTATATTTCGACATGGAGTTTTCATTAGGGCCAGTGTTGCAAACCTAAACAAAAACTTCATCCGTTCTCGAGAATGCTAACTTAATCATAGTGAATTACCACGATGATTGTACAGAAGAGAAGTTCCCCTATACAATAGAAGGGGAACTTTACTTGAGCAAGTTTGCATTTTCAAGAAATTTGCGGAAGAAACCATTATTTACGTTTGCGACAATGGCCCTTATGAAAACTGCATGGCTATTGAATATTCTATGTGCGCTCTTGAGATTCATAACCGACAGCTTTTAATGCCACAGAAAAAAAAATTAACAGGTGAGTTAATTTTTACCTCGTTTAATTCCAAGCCAAAGGAGGCGTAAACAACGAAATTGTTTAAAATCTTTCATGTGCCATCCAACAATGTTTGCAATCTTTCATACAACAGACTAGATTCAGGCGTTATCTGGCTAAAGTTTACATGAAATATCCCATTATTTTCTGCCAAATCTAGCATTCCCGTTATGTGCACTAGATAACGCAGAAAACTAAATGTTTCTTTCTATCTGGTGGCCAGTACAATTTCGGGGTTGGTGTGTTGTTGTGGGGGGACAAGTGTAGTAGGGGAGCGGCGAAATTTTAAAAAAATATTATCTAGCCTACCCATCAAACACCACCACGGCGGTGTCGTGTAGTGGAGTTGTCTTTTTTTTAAATAATAAAAGAGAGGAAATCCTACAAACGCTTGTGTTTGGTGTAATTTGTGTGCGTGGGTGAGATGGAGAGGGAGGGGCCGGAACAGTTATAGCTATTCTCTTTTTCACTTTAATTTATTTTTTTTTTATAAGAAAAAACAAGAATAAATTTTTTTTTTTTAATTAAAATAACAAAATACCAATTTAGGTATAACTACCTTCCAAATATATATTTATTTTTTTTTTTTTTAAATAAATAAATCAATACATTAAATAAATGAAGCGCAGGTTGGGCAAGGCAATGTAGCAGCCTTGGTGAAAACACCAAACCGTTCTGCACGAGAGCCGAACTTGACTGCAAACACACCACCATTGGCTATAACGGGTGTCCACTAAAAAATGAGAATGATTTCAATATTTTTCCATCAGAACAAAAACGGCCGCATAGAAATGTCACTTTAGATGAATGAATCGTTGCACTCTCCAGAAAATTTTCATACACTCTTATTTCACTCTAACATGTTCAGTCGTGTTCAGCATGCCGTCGAAACAGGAAGAACTGCGCGCGCGCGTTGTACAATTCTTTCAAGCGAACGAAGATCGTGGAAAAAAATACACGGTGGACCATTTTTGTCGTGAAAAAGTTCCGGTATCCACCGTATACCGTATCCTGGCATGCATGAGAGTAACCCGGAAGAAAGGTTGCGGCCGTCCAGCGAAAATAATGAATGAGAAAACGCTCCGCTCGCTGCGCAGCATGTTCAACAACAAGGATTCGGTAAGTCAACGGGAAGCAGCCCGAAAGTTCCATTGTTCGAAGTCACTCATCTGCAAGACGCTAAAGAAAGAAGGAATAGTGTGTAGAAAGAAAACCAGATCCCCAGAGTACACAGATGAGCAGATTCAAACCGTGAAATCCCAATGCCGCTGGATGACTCGGAATTACGGCGGAAAATCTTTCGTTCTGGACGACGAAAGCTACTTTCCTCTTTCGAAGTCTCAGATACCGGGAAACGACCGATTCTACACTAAGGACAAATCTACTACTCCTCCAAAAGTAATGTATAAGTTCAAGCACAAATTTGAATCGAAGGTTATGTTATACATCGTAATATCCGATAAGGGTATTTCGAAGCCGTGGTTCAAACCAAGCGGTTTGGCCATCAACCAGGAGGTGTACCAAAGAGAGTGTTTGCAGAAAATACTCATCCCATTTCTTAAACAACATCACTCGGATGGCAAATACGTGTTTTGGCCGGACAAGGCATCATCGCACTACGCAAAAAAAAACGCTAACGTTTTTGGAGAGCCAAAATATACCATATGTCCCAAAAGACCGGAATCCGACAAATTTGCCACAGTGCCGTCCTATCGAGGATTTCTTCGGTCTTTTGAGCTCCATGGTATACAAGGATAATTGGAAGGCCAAGAACACCAAGCAACTTACCAACAGGATCAAAAGCTGCATCCGAAAAATCGATGTGGCTGCCGTCCAACGGTCATGTTCCAGCATAACGACTAAGCTGCGCCGCACGGCGGACCACGGACCATATGACAATATTCACTAAACTTAGTTTGAAGATTTAAGTTGACCCTTTTAATAAAATAAATCAGTTTGAACAAAACTTCACTGGTATTTTTTTCCTGACCCATTCTTTTCGTTCTCATTATTTAGTGGACACCCGTTAGCTACGATCACAAGAAAGCTCCCAACATACACCCAGTATGACACTGGTTACCACGGACAGAGCATTGCTCGTCGGATGATTCTAAAACTTTGATAATTTGACTTATATATAGGTTTGTTTTCATGGCCGTTGGGTGATGGGCGCATAAGTTGATTGAGTTTAACAAGCACGGCATGGGTAGAAATAAAATAAATTAACCACGCGTGTATTCCGCAATCGAACACAGTCGGAAACACTCGGCCGTGGTGTTTGCCGAAACATCATACACGATGTTCGAAGCCAAAACACGAGCACTGGCATTGGTGTTGTACCCACCGCGTTGCGTGTAAGTCTGGAAGCACGAAGTCAAAGTGGGGAATTTAATACACGCGCTAGCGTGGTAAAAAATAGCTCGGCGTGCAGTGTGGTGTTTGGAAATGACTGGCTGCTAGGGGATACTCGGAGGAAATACCTGTTATACTTCTGCGGTGGTATCTGCATCTGTGGGTTCATGCACTGGCTGCTAGGACAAACGCTGACGAAATGCATTATACTTACGGGTATAGCTGCATCTGTTTTTGCAGTTCGAAAAAATAGTGTGAATTTCTATTCAATATCATGCACATAAATGGACATCACTAAAATACAACTTCTTCTTTAGTATTTCAAGCTTATTGCTTCCAAAATAAGCTTATTGCTTTCAAGTTAGTGTTCTAAATGCACTTCCTCAGTTATTATTTAAGAGCTTTCGATGTCAAGTATCATTTTTGCATTAGTACGATTGTGTGGCAAGTACAATCATACGCTATGCCCAAGGAGTCGAGAAATTTTCCTTTACGAAAAATTCCTAGACCAGACCGCGAATCGAACCCAGCCACCTCCAGCATGGTGTTGCTTTCTAACTGCGCCTTTACCGACTGAGCTAAGGGAGGACCCGTCTAAAAATACAAATTTGCATTATTAATCGTGGAATGGTCTGGGATATTCGACATCGTCAATTATATTGTATGCAAAAACTCGTCTTTGTTAGACTTATTTCATGCAAGTAGCCGTTCGTGGGGAATGAAATACAATTTTATATACATATTATAATCACAATGAATTTTTTTTTTTTTTTCAGTGTGAGTACAACCATTTATCTGAGATTGATGATACTTTAGTATATACTTCATGCGTCAAACAATCTCAGAATTCGGTCATCAAACCAAGAATATGAACCTACACATAAACGTATCTGAATTCTTAATCTGATGCAAACATTAAAGCATAAAAACCAGTATATTGCATTAAATACCGTTTACAAAGACAGATTTTTAAATACAATACCATCGACTTATGAAAAGTCTCAGGATGATCTACAATGTATGTTTAATAACGCACCACATATGTGTATGATATTGACCAGAAATTCAAAGTACTCTTTCGAGCTGAATTATAACACGTTATATCACCGGTCATGTCACTAGAGAACTGTATTGTAAAAACTCTCAAAATTAAATAAGAAGACAATTGATATCTTGATGTCTGGAGGTGGAGCTATCTCTACACTGAAAATTTATTTTCGTAAATTAGCTTTTACTCGTTTCGTAAACATTGAATTTGTACCTGGAACAAAAATCTTGTATATTGTAAGAAATATTCATACTGCTTCTTATCTGGTAAAATGCTATCATTAAACCTTTTTGTATAATGCACGAAATGAATTTCTTGAAGGTCAGCCAATCACTGTGTTGCTGCTGGGATGAGCGGGAGTAATTTATTTATCCCAAAATAAAAATTAGAGCGCTGTCGAGAGTTAGAACTTCATGCTCATTAATCAAGTATCTTCTCATGAGTTTTCATGGCCTAGTGCGATCAACCACGGATATATAGTAGATCTGTCAGTCATTCATGCAACCACCAGAGAGACGTTTCTTTTTAATTTGTGACCAAATATTCGTAGCTCTTTGGGTTGTTTCCGAACAATGCATGAATGTTCTTTCTGTGTCAACAAATGCTTCGTGCTATTGACAGTTGCGTATGTTCCATTAATTACGAAGGTGTCTTCATAAAAACAGCAAATCAGTTTCGTTGCAGAAAACAACGAATAGACTCGTTAGTTCTACCTTCGATTTCTTAATATTAACTAAAATTAATTTTCAGTGCAGGAACAAATCCCTTTATCGCAGCAATTCGATAAACTCTCCATTAGATCAAGAGAGCGTACTCAACTTCAAGAAAGTGATGGAGGAACAAACCTCACACCCACTAACTTCCTTAAGCATATGAAAATGAAATACAATGGAAGAAAATGAAAAAAATGTGCACCAGGATTTCAAAGAAATCCTGCATCGTGACCAGAGCGATGATCATCCAAAGTTCACCCGTCACCTATTCAGATCAGATGAGGTGTTCTCTCAATCAAACTTCCACTAGTAGGGCCATCGAGCTGAGCTCTCGCGCTGTTCCACAGTTGAATCCGTCGCTTGAGTAAGCCTTGAATTTTCGGACACATCAGGGTTACACGCAATTAAGTGACAGAGCCCTTTGAATTCCTCTTCTAGTATCCAGAGCAGCTGACAAATTAGACTAACCAGCCGATTATGCTGGTTCTGGTGACAAAGAATTATAAGAATTATCTAAGAATAATATGACAGTCATCTAATCTTGCTATAGGAAAATTTCAGTTTTCAAGGGTTTTAAGTGAAAACTTTAACCAAAAAGCTGCAGCACGAAGCAAAACACAACAACTAAATAAAAAATAAACCACTTTCAAGCACTATTCAGCACTTCGTAGGGCATACATCTTTTGTTTATTTGTTGATTTGTTGTAAATTTCATCTGACATATGTTTGTCTTAATGAATAAATCAGTAAACGCTGGCATTAAAATAGTCTTCTTAAAAAGGTAGTCAATGGCATATTAAAATCAAACAAGGAATAAACACTATTAAACGCATCGGCAAAAGCAGGCAGGGGTTCGTTCATACCATAGAGATGATAACGATGCACAAGGTGCAAAAAGTTGCGTGGTCGTATTGCTTGCTCAGAGGCATAGAAACTCAATTGATTGAGGAGGTCCGGAGAGTAAATTTCACCGGTGATCACCTTAGCCGCAAACACAGCTTGCACTCTTCTCTTCCTTCGTTCTAACGTATCGATTCCAAGCATCCGACATCGGTCTTCTTAGGCAGGAAGGTTTGCTGCGTCTCGCTATAGTAGGTGGCTTAGTGCGTAACGAACAAACTTACGCTGAACAGACTCCAGCCTCGGAATCCAACAGCGTTGATAAGAACTCCAGACAACTATTTTCCAGTATTGAGCGCTCCAACGAACAGTACAATGATTTCAGACACAGAGGGTCCCGGACGTCTTCTGATATTCTGAAATCCAAGTTGCCGGCTTGCCTTCGCTATTACATCATGGTAGTGTGGCCTGAACGTTATCTCTTGATCGAGAGTCAATCTTAAGTCCTTGACCTGCCTTACTCGTTGAACTACATTATCAGAAATATGATAATCGAATTTAATAGGCTTGCGCTTTCGGTGGAATGAAATAACCATGCATTTATTGATGGAAAGTGTCAGAAAATTTAAAGAGCACCTCGTCGCCATATCATCTACACGTGATTGCAGGTTTTCAAAGTGCTCAAAATAGTTGATTGTCACGACACGTCATCCACATAAAATAATCTACACCCTGGTGGTAGAAGATGAGAGAGTTCATTGATGAACAGCGTAAACAGGAGAGGTCCGAGCTTGCTGCCTTGTGGAACACCGGAGGAATTGGTGAAACTATTCGAGAGCGATGAACCAATTTACACGCAGAGTAGGCGATTCGCCAGGTATGATTCAAACCAGCACACCAAAGGGGAAGAAACACCAAGTTTTTCGAGCTTTTCCAGCAAAATGCCATGGTCCACACGATTAAATGCTACTTTCAAATCTGTATAAACAGCATCGATTTGACCACTAGCGAACACAAACGAACTCGGTTAAATTTGTAGCAATAGATCGTTTCGAGTAGAAACCGTGTTGAGCCGTTGAAATGAGCCGTTTTGCCGAAATTGAATAAAGCATCGTTTATGATGATTTCAAATACCTTAGAGCATGAACATAGAGTTGTGATCCCTCTGAAGTTTTCCACATTCCGTTTATCACCCTATTTGTAGACAGGAAATATGTGAGAAACTTTCCACTCACCGGAAAACTTACTTTCATGCAGTGTCCGTGAGAACAGTTTAGCCAATAGCAAGCGAATTGGAGCAGTTTTTTTTTAATGGACGAAGGGATCCCATCCGGACCAGCAGTATACGAAATTTTCAACTTTCTGAGGACCAACAGGATGGCGTTTTTATCAAGATTAAATGCACGAAAATCAAAAGCATTACGTTTAGTGAATTGAGTCGCAGATGCTATCTGAATGGAAGTGGCAGTGGTGTCATTGAAGGTCCTTCTTAAATGCTTAGCAAATAGCTGACATTTAACCAGCTCAGAGTTAGCAAGTTGTTCGTCGAGATGAACTGATATAGGCAAGCCAACTTCTTTGCGCTTGGAATTCACAAACGACCAAAATCCTTTGAGGTTTCTACGAAGAGATGACTGCTTACGAATAACGTATCGACGATACAGGGAACGGTTGTAAACAAGGTAGGCATTGCTAGCACGGTTGAATTGTTGCTTACTAAATTGTGAGCGACTCCGGCAGTGATGTCGCAATGCTTTCGCTCTGACTCGTTTGGACCATGGGGGCTTGGGGCGGCACAAAGGGACATGTTCAGCAATTATATCGCGAACAACGTGGCTGAAGTAGATCACGGCATCGTCAGTGCAGTCGGAATCATCGATAGGTTGCCAATCGATAGGTAAATAGCTACACAAATATTGGCATGATTAGCACGGCGGTAGTCGTACATTTGCAAAACATCGGCGCAATCGTCAAACTCTATCGAATCTGGGAGGGAGTCCAGAGCTGGATGGTCGGCGTCGAGGGAGATAAGCGGTTCAATAGCTTCTGCCACATGCATTGCTAACTGTGTCGTTTTCAAAGACGAGATTCAAAAACAGTGAATTTCTGTTAAGTACTCCACTAAGCTGATTCAAGCCATGGAAAGTAAGACCATCGACTAATGCACAGCCGGAGTTTGAAAGAACAGATTAAGGGTTGACTTCTAGAAATCCGTTATCCGATGCTTTCCGTTGCTTATACGGTTGATTGTAATCTCCAAACTGCAACACGAAGTCATTTAAAGCCAGGTTGGAGATAATAGAACCAATGGAATCCAGATGATCAAGTATCCAATTCATATCGTCACGTCGGTCAGGGGGTAGATAGATAACTACAACGCTGATGATTCGACTAGGCGTCGAGATTTTAATCCATAACTGCTGAAGAGTAATATTCTTCGACGGGGGATCGATAAATACCGTTCCAATACTAGGAGACCACAATCAAGACACCACCACCACGGACCTTTGAACTGTTTGTTGCATTGCGATCGGTGCAGTATACAGCAAACTTGGGGCGAAATAGCTGCGCATTGTGGAATCGCTCGTCGAGAAAAGTCTTCGTCAATACAATCACATCATAAGCGCATTCGCTGTCAGCCAAGAAAAACAAATCTACGTTAGTTCGAAGTACACGAACATCCGCAAAGCAGAAACAGGTACTAAATCATTGCTGTGGAGCAACCACCAGAGGCGTCAGAGATGAAGTTTCCAGGCGATGGCGGCTCAAAATTGAATAAGGTGCACATGTGGGTTGGTCACTAGAAGCGACAGACGTTACCGGAAGGAAGTTGCTCGAATCACAATTATAGTTGCCTGTGTGGACGGCTTGGAAGACCCACTCTCCATATTGAGTATTCAGGACCGGGATGACTGTTGGTCTCTGGCTGGAATGGCTCGGATGAGATGAGAGGATTGAAGACTTCCATGAGGCTTGCAGGCATACATCCCGGTGGTACGACGAGCATCGAAGGATCGGTTGGTCTATCGTCCAGTTGGCTGGAAACATTTGGAGTATCAGGAATGAAAAAACCAGGAATATATTCATCGGAGTAGTACTTGCCCGGAGTGGTAGTGTGGAAGACCCCGTCTTCAATCCCAAATACAGGGCTGGGACGTCTGTTGAGCGCTGGCAGGAAAGGCTCGACTGTGTTGGGTGGGTAAGCGGCTTCCAAAATGCGAGATGTGTTGCGTCACGGGATACCAAGTTTAGTTTGCGGTGGAAGCTGGCGATGGCAAAGCTTGGGTACCAGTAATGGTGTCACCATTCTCCTGATTTTTGACGTAACCTGAAAATCCTGGGAACCGTCATCCTCGAATTCACGGAAAACCAAACCCTCATACCATATTGAAGGATCAAGAGCTTTATCCTTAAGTGTCGGGTTGAGTACGATTTTGAAGGACACGAAGGAAAGCGTGTTGGTTTCTTTTCCTTTAGCAATAAGTTTCACCATGGGCGGGTAATCATCGATCTCAAGATTGGCTTTAACTACCCAGGTCACCAATAAGCATTAGCATATGCAGTTAATCAACCCTAAATCTGTATTTCAGGTTCTACAAGCATTATATTAGCATTATACCAGCATCTTGAATGCTACCTGTTGTAAAGTTGCATTTCAAATGTTATTTAAATGCTGTAATAAGCATTTCGAATGGAAAATAGCATTAATGAAGCATTATCATAACATTGCAGTAAAGCAGCCGTATATTGGGCAAAAAGTGGCATTTATATTGCATTTAAGGCGACTTAATTGCTTGATAGGCTGCCGTTAAGAAACTTTGGAACTGCTTATTGGTTATCAGGGCAAAGCAGGTACTGCTTCAATGGTGACGTCGGGTTGAATTCTCGAAATCTTGGGTGCATATGGGAATACTGAAATCATTCTCTTGTGGATTTTTTCTACCCATGCGGCAATCAGAGGCTGGTTTTGCTATATCAAAAACGCGACGAGGGCGTTTTATAGTTCCTACATGCTCAATTGTAGGTCAGTGTGTAGTCTCAGTAGGAGTCAATTGAGCGATACGCTTAGAGTTTTGCAACAAATAAAAACAAACCGTTCGTTGATTTCTAGCCATTTGTTGTTTTGACATTTTTTGACTAAAAATACAATCCCAAAGAAGTATTTGCACCGTTTCTGGATATACAATAAAAATTATTGCTTGAGTTTCATGCTCATTCAGAGGGCTTATTGCATCTTATTCGTATAAGATAAATAATTCAAAAAGCTTTATATGTGACTTTTCCACAAGACGAATCGAGTTGGGTCTAACTGTTGTGAACGCTAATGTTAACTCAGACGTTTCATCCTGCATTCGTACATACTCACATCTTGTAATTTATTCAAGTAAGCGAAAAGCCTAGAAGAGGCTGAACTGAAAAAAGAAAACCAAAGGCATGGAAACTTCTTTCCTCGGCTTCTTTTTTTTTGTCGGAAGTTTTTCCAAGAATATGGAACATACACAAATAAGCATGTGACTTTCGACTCGATTTTTTTAGCTGAATGGAATAATCTGGTGAAGTAAAAACGAGTGCAAATCAATTCCACGACTTGTGTTCTGCTTTGCGGCGCATGTTAGTGTCACGGCAATATGGTATTTGGAAATTGTTATAATTCAATATTGCATTAGCTGTCGAGAAGAAAATACTTGTATGAGTAGTAGCTATTCGTAAGCATTTTCTGAGGATTTGTTAATAGAGTTATAATTTGTAACTGAATTTCTACCATACTTAAACACACCAAAGAATCGTAAGTATCTAAATACACAATTTGATTTATGATTCCAGTTCACTTACGACTATTCTGCCCATATCATGGATCTTGGACCATCCGGTTGGGTCGATATTGATATCGCCACTATGACATTCCAGTTTGAGTTTGGCATCGATTTGTCAAACTTCTTTATCTACTTAGATGACTTCCAGCTGACTAATATTGGGTAAGTTTACATATAATAAATACACATTCATTTCTTTTTTTTTGCAGATAATAGGTCATACAAATATAATGAGCAAATGCTTTTACTTTGCTAAAATCTATACGCAAAACCATTTACTTGAGCATTTGCTTAGGTTGATATGATGAAACCAAATAAAAAGCAATTACTTTTCGAACATCGCAACCCGAAGGAATAAAGCTGTTCCAACTGAGTAAATGCTCATGAAATCACCTACTCCCATGCTGAATTGGACTTGAAGTTCTATGCTGAAGTTAAATTATAAGATATAAAGAAGCACACGGTTGATTTCAACAAATGTCTCAATAATTTTATCATTTTCGTGTAACACCATAACCACGGTTAAAGTATACAAAGCTTAGCAATAGGGACAATTGAACACTCAGTGAACACTTAATGGATTTGCTAAAAATTCTCCAGACTTGTGCAGGTATCTTGTTTTCAAATCAGACCCAAAAATGACCGAAATGCCCATGTAAAGCGTGTCCGAAAATAACTTTTTTATCATCACACGATTTAAATTTCACCCTCTCGCCCGAACTTTCGTGCTTAACTCCTGCCATCAAGGTTTGGACAAGCTTCTCTCCTATGGTTTTGTAAGCTTTTTTCCACTTCTGATTGAAGTTTTGAGCCGATTTTGACTCTCCTCCCATTTTACGATAATCAGTCTTCATTATTGCCCAAAATTTTCGATCCGTCGGAGCGTGGCACAGTGATCGGAAAAGCATTTTTCACGGCGAAATTAATAAATCCCAAGGTTTACGTTTCCGAAACATGGTGTTTTCTATAAAGTTGTATCTAAAAAAGTTGTCCATCGTGTGGTGATAATTTCGGAGTTCAGAACTTTACCGCTAGGGCAGCGCTGTTGCTAACTTTTGAACGAAGCACAACAGAAGAGTGATGTCCAAGACAAGTTTGTAGGAAATACAATTTCAAGCAACTTTGTTGAAAACACAATTTTTCTAGCTCTTCATTTGACTATTTTATTTTTAGCTATTTTTCTGCTTTAATCAGGGTGTCGCAAAAAAAAAATGATTTTATCTTAACCAGCAAAATAGCTTCGAAGTAAAGCAGTGCACAAGCGCGAATCGTATTCCATAAGAGTTACCAATTTTCCCGTGAAATATCATCATTTCAGGCACATAGACGTTGAAGTACTGTTTCGTTTCTCCCAGTAAAATGTTGCCTCGGTGGTTTTCTATCCAATATACAAAAAAATGAAAAATTCAGGATTCCATATAATACATAAAAACCAGGTAGTACAGAAAATTTATTCAATCAAAACAGCACTGAGAATTTGACCGAAAGATTCGATGAGTTCCTTCCCGAACTACTAAGCTTGCTGCAGGCGGTAATCTAGGTTTGTTGAAAAACAATCGAGAAATGGCGATGGGCATACCGCTCATCCCACTGCAAGAATTCCTAACTATAACCCGTTTTCCAAAGCCATCATCCTCACTCCAACTCACATATTTCCATTATTCATAAGACCTTATAACCGATTTTGAGCATTTAATAATTTTTGAAAAAAAAAGTCACCTAGGTATTACCAAACAGTTTTTCATCTCGAATAAAACCGCATGTATCGGGGGCTTCAAAATGGTGAGTAGACACCTGGGATGGAGCGTGCGTCCACGCAACATAGCTATGGTCCTCACAAGTTCCTACCTCATGCTTCCACGGGTCAAGAGATGACAAAGACCGCCAGCTAAAGGTTGCGTACTTAGCTGGTAGTGCAGCCTGAGCACTGTTGTCCTTCTGACTTCAGCTAGATTGAGGAGGTGCGTGCCGAGCGTCTGTCCACCAAGGAGGTGCAGCTCAAACAGCGTCTGTCCTGGCAGCCAGCGGTTGAGTAAGAAATGCTGTATCGCGTCAACTATACATTAGGTGGCAGCCGCACCAAGGCGAGGTAGGCAGCGTGATCCCGGTAAAGTAGCATGCTGAAATCTTACCCTACCACGAAAAATGGAAATATTCTTTATTCGGTAAATTTATAAATTTAGATCATCCATGGAATTCCCAAGTATTGTATAATAATTTTGAATTGTTTGCTTCCCCCGTGGCTATGATAATGCAAGTCCTTCTACAATTGCAGCAGGATCAGTAGACATGCAGACATTACAAATATAATTGTTATTATCATTTTATATTATAACATCCCTTCACAATATTATTCAATGCTATTTTCAGCTTCGCATTTGCATCGTTGTAAGTTTTGGTCCACCTAACTCACGTTGTGTATTAGAAAAGATAGGATAGTTTTTACATTTTTTTTAAAGAGAGGATTATATACGACAAATTCTACAAAAAAAAAAAAAAAAAAATTCGTCGTCCAAATTAGTTAATTCAAAAACTAACATTGTTTATGGGCCTACCTTTTCTATTTTACAGACATAAAGAATCATTTATAGGACCAGCAGGAAAAAAAAGTTAGCGGAGATATTCCTGTCATTATTTTTAATTTTTTTTTTTTTTGGATTTATTGAGTTTCCGTTTTTGGGCAGTAATCATACTCATATGAAATTTATTTGCCTAAATTTTCTTTGCTATTTTGCTAGGCTGCCAGGTGATCAACTTTATTTCATTATATAACATTGGAATTTTCGCTATTTCATAGTTTCAATCATCTAACATCGCAGCGGAAGAGGCAAATAGCGGCATTTAATTATTATATGTACATTATGTGGTATTTCTTAACAACATCGTATTATTTCCATCATATCATGACCTTCACATTTTCATGCAACAAACCTGATTCAGGCGGTATCTGGCTTAAACACGAAACATACATCTAGCATTCCTTATATGTCCAGTATATAACGCAGAAAATTACAGCTGTGGTAGGTTTTTGAAAATTACGGAATCTGTGGTAGGCTTTTGCACTTATTGCTGAATGTATTTTTCATTTCCGGTTTACAAATGGACTTTTTACCAATTCTGAGCTGATCTGATTCATGCAGCGCTGTCTGCCATTTGGCTAGTGTTTGATTTTACATTTCAACCTTTGTCATTACTTGATCATAACTCACAATATCATTATATTTGGAAATATTGTTTTATTGATTTTACTTCATAAATGATTTAAACATTACTCATTGATTTTTATGTCCATATGTCTTTAACTCCCTTCCACTTGAATCGTCCCATTCTTTACTCGGTAGCAATAACTATTAGGTCAGCAAAAATAAAAGCGGATTGCTGTTATAAAATCAGCATCAAGTAGCAACTAGTGACCATGGCAACAGTAAATTAAAATGTAAAAAAATTAAAATGTAAAATGTTTTGTAAAATTTCAATAGATTTAATAAACTTTTTCAGGATACCTCAAATCAAAATTTTGGTGAGATGCTGCTATCGCTGAAAACGAACGAAAACGTGATTAAGCGCGGAACCACAGAACTCTACACTTTAACATTTTACAACATTTGTCGCATTTCAGGATCAACCAAATGAAGATCATATATTATAGATACGAATGCTTGTAGTATTTTGCATTCACATAAATATATACACCATTATATAAATATTTCATGGGAATGGCAGGGACCATCAGGGCACCCGACTGAAGCACTCTGGATGGGGAGAGTGGGAATGCCAACTCCCCATTGCTAACAGTTTGTGAATAGAGGGCGGGCACTTCTCCCCGCCCATTGGGGCATCCTCATGTTAGATAGCTTGTTCTTTTGACCAATTGTTCAATCTTGTTGTTGGAAGGATATTCTTTATATCCCTGTGGATACGTATAAGTGATGTTGCATATCGATCAACCCAACCCCTTTTTGGCCCTTCATACAACGGCATGATTAGGATAATCAGTGGTTAGTGAATCTTGATCAAGTCTAACAGAGAGGAGAGCCCATTGCTGTCGGACTTAGTTTCCGTGCTACAATGGGTGGTAGTACATATCATACATCAATAAAACCGCATGTATCGGATAATACAGGAAGACATCGACATCGACATCGACATTTTCGTTGTTCGTTTGGATTGCGTTTTATTTTAAGGCGTAAAAATTTTGGTGTGAAGAGATCAACAATAATCTCAATGAGATTTGATGAATCCATTGAATGATTAAACGTGTTTTTGATAGCTGAAAAGTAAATTTTACTGCTAATATTATATTTTTATTCATCAGGCATTCAGTAGCAATCAGAGCAAATATTCCAACCAATGGTCTTAATCTTGAGCTTACTGATACATTTGTTAAAATAGAATGTATGAGAAAATATTGCAATTCGAATGAAAATACTAGCGTAAAATTCTGATTCTGAGATGAAATTTATATATTTTTTCTTAAAAAAAATCACTTATACGGCATTTGAGTTCAAGTTGTTGAGCGTACCAGTGCATAGTATAGAGCTCTCAGGCAAAAGGGATCATGGAATTGGTTGGCTTTTTACCGTGTAACAATGCTCTATAGGAATTTTCTTCCTGGTAAAACTTACAACTCAGCACTTCGATACGCTGAACTCAAGAAAATATAGATCACTAGTTGCAATTCTTCACAATCAGCAGTTGAGCGTACAATCAGGTATATTTTGAGATCATTACAACAATTGTACATCCCGGAGGAAGTGCTAAACAAACATCGTTAAAATACAACGAAAACAGGAGGAGCTCTAGATTGCTGCCTTGTGGGGCGCCAGATGTACTTCGGAAACTTCGAGATCCAACGTTGCCTAGCTTAACAGAGAGATCACGGTCTGATAGGAATGATTCGAGCCAGCGAACAAACGAAACCGATGCACCCAAGCGTTGCACTTTAGTCAAAAGTATAGAGTGGTTAACAGAATCGTAAGTAGCTTTGATGTCGGTATACACTGTATCAATTTGTGAGCACTTTTCCAAGTGTTGATGACAAAAACAGCTGAACTAGACTAGATTAGTGTTGATCGACCGACCAGGGCAAAACTCATGTTGATTGATGGAAATATAGTGTGTAACACTGCGCTGTAATGTATCGCCGATGAGAACCTCAAACAGTTTTGAGCACGCACAAAGTGAAGTGATGCCCCGGTAGTTTGAAACGTCACTTTTGTTTACTTTCTTAAACACCGGGAAGACGTAAGATCTTTTTCAGTCATCAGGAAACATTGCCTGGGTGAGTGACAGGTTAAACATTGATGGCATTGCATTTCTTCAACACAATAGAAGGTATGCCATCAGGAGGACCAGGTGATGCTGATGGCTTCAACTTTCCCATACCCGACTCTACTTGGGTCTAATTGAAATAGGTAGGGTTTATGTCACAAATGTTTGCAGGGACGAATTGCATGGATTCAGCAATCTGTTGATTGGAGACACTATTGGCAAAAATGCTTGAAAACTGCTGAGCAAAGACGAGGATTAGACCAGGAAGGTTTCTGGTGCACTTTTGGGTTAGGAACGTATTGACGAGAGAGCGACAAGAGATTCTGGTTGAAAGACTGCACAACTTCATTTAAATCACCATTTTCCAAAAACGACCAGTCGATCAGCTGTAAGGCTTGGTTTAAACCAGCAAAGTTGGTTCGGTTGAAATCAAATACTCTACCATCAGGGACGTTGGCGAATCTCACTAGTGACGGGCATTGGATGTTGACATGTATAGGAGGATGAAAAGATCGGCATCTACTAAGGCTTCAATTGCATGAGAAACCTCACTCTGACTAATCGCATTACTGCCAATAAAAATCTGATCCAAAGTACTGTTCAAAGAGTTCGTCACATAGTTCATCTGATTCTTGTCAAGTATTGCCATTCCATCGATGAGTGCTGAGTTAGTAGGAGTAAATGAAGATTTCGCGAGATCAATAGATAGCCGTCCTGAGTGAAAACGATTCCAAGATAGCCCAGGCTGGTTGAAATCACCAAACATCAGGTGAAAATTATGCGGATCAATATTGACCCATAATTGTTCAATGCTACTGTTCACTTTAACTGAAGACGCTGAGAAACCCAAGTGATTGGCAATCAAAACACCTCCTCCTCGTGCCATACCTGTTTTTTTTTTCTGAGCCGAACAAATACGATGATTGGAACTGATCATTACGAGTTCTGTGCCAGATACGAAAGCAAACAGGTCGTCCACTTTCGTTCGTAGCCCTCTTAGGTTCTGGTAGTATACGTTGATGCCGTTGACGTTGACGGTTTTCTGGAAGGTTGATGCGCTTGAGTGGGGTGCAGTATTACAAGCTTCGATAGGACATGTGCTAATTTTAACATTACCTGATAGAGCGGGGTTGTCCCTTGCTTCAAACGTGTCTTTACATTAGGATAGCCTCCCAGTCGAAGCTGCATTTTGGAGAATGTTTTCTAGATCACTTTCGTTGCAGTTTATTGATGATTGCTATGCTGAAACGTCAATCCGTTGGCGTGCACGTTTTAGCCGTTTTAGGTTAAATGGACAATCAGTGCTACAAGCAGCATGCCAAACATCCAGTTGGTCGTCGACAGTAACTTTCCGTTGCTTATTTGACAGTACTTAATGTATGCACTTTTCGAAATTAGATGCACTCTGCTTGACATCGTGTGGCCCAGTGTATTTTGGGCAACATTTTGGCTTACTGCAAGTAGCAGCTTTGTGGTTAACTCCAAGTAGTTAAAACATCTATTAACGTTTGCATTAAAAAAATGGATTTTTTTTCGGATGGTGATAAAAAAAAGCTACGACAGATAATTGCTTTTGATAAATTTCCCATGAAAGGTAATTACTCAAGCTTACTTGCAAAACAATTCTTCGCCCTTGAGAGCGGCCTTCCGGCAGTTAACCGGAACATTCGCCATGGCGGACGAAAACATGCGTGGGTGAAGTAAAATACGAAGTACCCTGCCAGTCGTTGCCATCCAGGGTGAGATAGGTCTCGTCGTCCATCACCACCACCACGTTGCCGCGATTTGCCGGGAAAAGCGAGTTGACCATCTTATTCAGCCGCTGCCTCTGCGTCATTGCCTGCAGCTCCGAAACCAGTGGATGCAACTTCCGCTTCCTGACATGTATGTTCATGTTCGCCAGGTACTTTTTCACTGTTTGGCAGGTTGAACCGACCTCCCGGCCAAGCGCACGCAGCGATGTAGCCACTTTTCCCTCGGTCTTCCTCTTCAGCATCCTTTGGAGCTTCTTGTCGCTCAGGGTCGTCGGCCGTTCGGAACCGGGCTTTCTTTCGATGCTCTGATTGTTGTCTAATAGTGCCAAGATGTTGTAGATGCCGGAGCGGGCGTATCCGGTGTCCACAAAGTGCCGCACGATGTCCGTTTCGACGTGGCGGGGTGCCGTTCTTTGAACGCGCACACTTCTGAACGGTGTTGCTTCACTGTTTTTGCCATCACGGTTAGAGTTCGACTGATAGAGCTGTCAAATTTTGTCTGCTGACTCATGGGTTATTATAATTGATGCTGCATGGGTTGTTTGGTCAGTGCGGGTGAAGGTAAATCCATGAAAAATCGGCAATTTTTGTCCATTTTTTTAAATGCAAACGTTAATATCAATCGCTTCTATGACCTTACAGCAGTCCCAATCCATGAAAACATACTTAAGTTTCATCAGTAAATCAAAATAACACGGATCAACCTCGACAGCCATGGCATTCGTGTTTTTGATAATAGGAACTATTTTTAACATCGAAGACTTGGGTATTTTATTATGTCCCCTAAGTTTGTCAATGAGCTCTGTTTCAGTTGAATATTCCGAGATGCCTAATACTTTCACGCGTGGTTTTAAACTCTTCTGTAGCTCTATATCATACCTGTCAGCTAGTTTTTGATTAGTTGTACGCTGCATTTTTTCAGCATCGTCGTAAGAATCACATCTAACTGCGACCTGTCGTGGTGCCTTTATTTCCCTCTCGGTGCGACAACGGACGGTCTTGCCGTCGTCGGTCGATTAAGCCTGAACTACTACTGCGGTCCATCCCAAACTTGTGTCGCCTCGGTTCGCCAACCAACTGTAGCACCAGAATCACTGGACTTCGTTGACAGGAATGCTGTGATAGCTGAACTTCTAGTTAATTAATTTGAATTATAATAGCCCCTTCCAAACGATGATGTGACCCATTAGCCTCGAGCTAGCCACGCTGCATCTTTTTAGCATCGTCGTAAGAATCAAATCTAACTGCGACCTCCCTGTTGTCACGGGGGCGTATATCTCGTACAGCAAACGAACTAGGGTCCAACTGCACGCGGATTTCTTTTTTGGTCACATCGGCAGTCTGGGTCACTTTTGGTCTGAACAGCAAAGTTTTTTCAAGTCGTTTCACTTTGCTCGACTTAGAAATCGGAGACAAGCTGAGAGGTTGTTTGTCAACAATGGGTATTTTTGCACTCACAGAAGTTACTCATATCTTTCACGATCTTAGAAGGCTACCATCATTTAAAACCACACTTTTATCTTGCTCGGTTACAGTGTTGACGTTTACAGGTGTCTCCGTATTCGTGTACTTGCCGCCTATTGCGTTACCAGAGCTGGAGTGTACAACACTAGTGAAAGTCGTTTAGTTACGTGGAGCGTGGGCAGAAGAGTATAATCCTGCTGCTTGCATTGCATTAATAATCGTATCTATGATGAGAGTTAAACACTGTGGTAGGCAACATATATGAAACACGCCAAGTTGATCCTTAACAGCTTTTTTTGTTCAATCTTCTGCAGCACATACAAATTCGTACATCTTGGTAACTTTTTCCACTAGCTCGTTGCATTTATGCTGAACCTCATTTAAATTAAGTTGCTTTCTACGGCACCCAAAACACATGTATTAAGGCCGGAACCTTTGGGCATGGTAGATGTTATCACATTCTCCAAAACAGTAAACACTTCGGAACAGTAAACATTTTCGGAAGTCATCCGATGTGAGCACACACTGCACAATACCGATGACATAATACAATCGGTGTATATCAGCTACTCTGCGTTCGCCCCATAGGGTTATTGTGGAGGCAAACTGAATAATTGCTGCTGATGGTCGACTTCGTCTTCTCCGTGCAAAACAAAACAAAATTTTTGAACACCAAAATTATAACGAAGTTGATAGTAAATCCAGTAGCATCAACTATCGTAGTAAACACGCGTTTACCCATGTAAATCGTAAGTAGAACTATTGACTTTTTACCACAAAATAGCAGTTTAAACGTGAGCGGTTCACCCATAATATATACTTTAACCTTTAACCGTTGCGCGTATAATACTTATTGTATTTATTCTAGCTGTGGACTAAACTGCAGTGCCGGTTGAAAATATGATTATAGTTATCACAAAAACAAATTGTAAATTGTGGCTTTGACAGAGTAGACCTTATGTCTAATCCACCATGTTGATTTTTTTTTATGATTTCAACAGGGATGTTACTAAATTTCGTAATAAAAAAAACTACAAGGTACAGCCCAGTGGGGTTGTGCGCAAAGGTGACGTAGGACTACGCAGCAATCTAATTCCCATACACAGTCAGGGCCATCCGCTAATTGATTTAAGTCAGTCCTGAAAAGGACCAAGAAAATTCTATTGTACACTCTCTAGAAAGCATTTGGTGGCTCTTAATTATGATACGGCCCCGGTTGTATTTTCTACGATGGTGGAGAGGGCCACTATCTCTAACGCGTAGAAGATAGTTATGGATCTTTATTGGTTTATTGGTTGTTCAACGCGCTTTGCCATTTACTCCGGGACGCGGCGTTTAAAGCAATGCCATATTCAGCTGGGGCCCGGTAATGGAAATTTCAAACAGCACAAGAGAAAAATTCATCCAAACGAACTCTTCAGTTGGCAAACTATTTTGGTCGTCCTGAAAAGGACGGATTTAGTTGACGGGGGAGAAACAGTTCCCGATTGAACTTGGGCTTTCTTTCTTGGTTCATCTTGCGGGATGATTAATTCTTGTCTCGTTGTCACGGGCGGCTGTTTCCCGTCAACTTGTAGGCTTCAGCAGCCATGTTTCTCGCAGCGAGGTTGACGGGAGCATCGGCACCAACGCCTCTCGGGGCAGCGACTGCTCGTCAGTTCTGCCGCCAACTACGATCCAACTGCAGTGACTACTCTGCACAGCTCCACGACCGTCGGAAAACTTAATCAAAATGCGAAGGTGTACCCCTTATAAAACATTCATGGCTGCCTAGGAGACGTTCCTTATTTAAATATGAAGTCTGTGCGCGGAAAGTACTGTGCATTTGGTAAATTTACTATGAAAAATCGATATTATAAGACATCACTTCATATTTGCGTTAATTTTATTAGTTGCATGTTAAAAATCAAAAGTTTGAAATATTTAAATCGAAACGTAGAAAATGTTCCGATCGATTGGTGGGCTTTTGGAAATCAATCGTGGAACTTAGTTATTAACGTTCAAAACCTACACAGAAAAAAATCTGAGTATCAGAGCATGGAAAATTATGCTTCATTACACACGAAGCAGCAACTTGCATGAAATAGTTCTAACAAAGAAGAGCTTTGCACACAATAATATCCGCAAGGTATGCAATGTCCCAAAACAGTACACGATGTATAATGTAGTATTTTATGTTTTGTGACGCTCCATTTATGTGCATGATATTGAATAGAAATTCGAGCTGTGCACAGAAAAAAAATAATGAATTTTAACAAGCGCGTAAAATTTCCCCTTTTTTAATTTCAAACCAAAGGAGGCGTAAACAACGAAGTTGTTTGCAATCTTTTATGTGCCATACAACAATGTTTGCATTCTTTTATACAACAGGCTAGATTCAGGCGTTTTAAGGCTAACAATTACATGAAATATACTATTATTTTCTGTCAAATCTAGCATTCCCTTTATGTGCATTAGATCACGCAGAAAATCCCATGTTTCTTTTTATTTGTGTGTATATATTTTTTGTGACGCTCCAAATTTTCGCAATTCGAACGTGTACCCCAGTATTGAAAACACAGACGTAGTCCTACGTCAAAATTTGAGCTCACATTTGATAACGACCAACAACCAAACGAATCTTTTATCTGCAACTAATCCATTATGTACACAGCTCGAAAAAGTAGTGTGAAATTATTTTCAATATCATGCACATAAATGGAGCGTCACAAAACATAAGAATTTGCGTAATACATCGTGTAATGTTCTGGGACATTCCATACAATGCCGATAATATTGTACGCAAAAGCTCATCTTTGATAGAACTATTTCATGCAAGTGGCTCCTTCGTGTGGAATGAAATACAAATTTACATGCTCTGATATTTACATCACAATGAAAATTCATATTTTTTTTCTGTGTACCTATGTACAACTAGGAACTACAACGAACCTAACCCACCACCTACAAGAATATGTGTACACATGGTCGGTTTGCCATGTTGCAGTTCGGCTCGAATTAACTGTTAATATTTCGTTTATTAAATGTCAAACGTGCTTGCTTGTGTTAACATGGCGAATAGAGATTTATGTATGAATACTATTTAAACATTTTTGCCATTTTTTCCGGGACGTGGCTTTTCAAGCAACGCCATGGTGAGCCGGTGCGTGCTAATGAAAATTTGATGAGCTCAAGAGAAATTTCAATCAAACATACTCTTTAGTTGGCAAATTAATTTGGTCGTCCTGAAAAGATCGGGTTTTAGTTGTTAACGGAGGTAACATGGTTTGCGATTGAAATTTTCTTGTCGGTTTTCTTGGGCAGCAGGATGGCCTGAGTGTTTGGCAGCACGTAATACTACGATAAAAATTGACATTTACAACGACTTCCTTAACCTAACACCCATTGGATTAGACTGGACATTTTCGTTTTGCAAAAAGTTCCACCGGCTGGAGCAGGAATCGAACCCTCACTTCATGGCCATCAACATCGGATGACACTGCTAACCACTTGACCACGAAGATGATGTGGGCGATTGATTTGGCCATTTTCTAAGGGACGCGGCTTTTTATACAACGCCATGTTGAACCGGTGCGTGGTTATAAACATTTCAATGAGCTCAAGAGAAATTTCAATCAATTATACTCTTTAATCGGTAAATTGATTTGATCGTCCTGAAAAGGACGGATTTTAGTTGATTACGGAGGGAATAGAAATTATCAGTCTTCTTGTTCTGCAGAACGTTTGGCTGGACACCACTCTGTGAAATGGTCACACCGGACACATTTTTTTTCACATCCTCGTGGCTAGCTGCAGGTGACGTGGATGATTCTTCTTGGTCGGGTCATCTTGTTTTGGCGGGCGGCGTTTTCTACCAACGCGCTCCGCAGACACGTCTGTCGCATGCGGATGCACAGCGAGAACTGATGATTGGTCGGTCGTCCCCTCATGTTTGATATTCGTTGGCACGGTAACTGTGGCAGTATTAACCAATCAGAGCGTGGCACAAATATGATGACATTTTCGACCAATAGCGTAGTGCGTTTAAACATTTTTCTCTAAAGTACTTTTTAATTAGTTTGAACATATGTAATGAATGTAGTTATCAACCGGGATTCAGCTTTGATGTTCTACCTTTCGAATGAAATACTTATCGTAAAATTTCTGTGGGCCAGAGAGGAGATATTATCGTTCAAATTCTCCAAACCCGCGTAACGCTTGCGATTTCAGAAATTTTAGAACGGCGTCCCTATACAGGAATAGAAAAGAGAGACGTAAGTCCTACGTCAAAAGATTAAACAAAAAGTTGCACCAAAAAGCTTGCTTCGCATATGAAATTATTATATAGTATTATCGATTTGTTGAGTTAAACATCATTTTTTATCAAGAGCTGTGTATAAAGTGAATTCATATTCAAACTATATTTTCCAATTCAATCTTAACATCTGTTGGTTTAAAATTTCTTAATTTAGCACCTAATGTTCAAGCGATTCAGCAATTGTTATTACTTTGGATTAATAATATTAATTAATAATTTTTAATAAAACTTGATTATAACCTATTTTTCTGTGATGCGACGAACTACCTAAATAAGAGATGGCGAAAACATATTGTTCAAAGTATCTTTATAACTTATTATTAGTCCTAAGCTTGTACAGCAACCGTTCGCTAACTGGGCTAAGTGCACAGCCCAGTTAGCGTATGCTGCTCGGTAATATCCTATTACTTTCTGCCAAATGTAGCATTTTCTTTATGTGCATTAGATAAGGCAGAAAAATCAATGATTATTTTTATCTGTGTGAGCTATAGTTAAAAAGCACCCAATTAGCGAACAGTTGCTGTATTCCGTAACAACTTGTGTGACCTTAACCTTGATTTTTTGCGTTGTTATGGTAATATACGATACAAAACAAAAGTTATGTATATTAACTTGTAACTAACTACATAACAAGTTGTGTTTCTTGGGCAGGTGTCACTTTTTTTTACCAGAAAAACACGTTAAAGCAAGTAGGAAACGGGAGCGTAATAATCTAAAATCGTCTTCGGAAGTACATGCAAGATATCTCCATGATTTCCCTTAGTTGGTCTTAACCTAGACCATTCTACTCCAAACATCTTTTGCCAAACCGTTTGCAGCGAAAAACACTACAGAGGAAAATTTTGTGTTCTACATGGCATGCAGAAAATCCAAAAAAGTGTGATTTGTAATTGGTCAATATAGATCGTGGTTAGGGACTAAATTATTAGATTTTTTATTGAGAACTTTATCAAATTATTAAACCATTCCAATCCAAGATTGGGACAAGTGTCTCAAGAAATCTACTTCTTTTATAGTTGGTTCATAAAATGTTTCCAAAACAGTTTTCATGACAAATCACAATGGAAATAGCCATGTCATGATGTATTTGTTATTCGTAAATTGAATGTAAAACCATGTTGACATTCGATTACATTTGTGTTAATAAAATCAATTTCAATACATTTCCACTCCATTGAACAAGATTTGAATTTTGCAGCACATATGCTCGACAGGCAGAGAAATCTGGTTTTGATTTCCTGACGGAATAAAACATCATAGCAATTGGTATACAACCGTGCTTTCCACGTGTTAAAAAAGCCGTTTCCAGGTGTTACAAGCTTTGCTTTACTTGACATTTCATTCCATCTGAACTCTTTTCCTGTAGATTTAGCACTGGTGGGTGTGCATCAATTTGATTTTTATGTTAATTTCAAAGTAATTGAAGGTTCAGTATTTTGCAACAAAAATCATAGAAAATAATAGTTATGGTTATTTTTAATTTTAAATCACGAAACCATAAAAAAAATACATTTCCGGTATAATCGTCAATCAGTGTTATTGACGCTTTGCAGTAAACATAAGGGTGACAGAGAAAATGACTGCCTTAAACTTTTGAATCGAACCATATACAAAATATTCATTGGCTCGAAAAAGATCCTTTGCAAAATTTCGAAAGTTTATTTAGAAAATGTTGCCGAAGCTGCTGGCATTTCCCTCGAGTTGGGGATAGTTGACTGCCGTTTATTTTAGAATGATTAAGAATTTAGAATGTGTTCGATATATAGTTATACACCGTGTCCAATATATTCTCATACAAAATAAGACTCTATTCATTTCAAATCGATAATCCAGATTTTATTGATAACTTTACCCATTATATTGCAATAAAATACTGATCAACTACAGCATATGTTTTGGAATAACACCACCTTTAACCTGCTTGACCAGCTCCAGACGTTTTTCGAAGCCGTCACAGGCGGCACGCACGACTTCCATCGGCATTTCGTCCCAAATTCGTTTGATTACGGTTTTGAATTGATTCATATTAGACGCCCTGTGGTCATTTACTTTCGCCAGCATGTATGACCATACGAAATAATCCAAGGGACTCAGATTTGGTGAACTGGGAGGCCATTCATTCTTGTCCAAAAAGTCAAATTTTCTCCGCACCAGCCCCGAACGAGATTTGCAGTATGCGATGGCGCTCCGTCCTGCTGAAACACATAGTGATCATCTCCAAACACCTCTTGTACATATGGCTTGACAACTTTCTCCAAAACCTCCGTTTTATAATATACGGCATTCACTTTAACGCCTTTTTCGATGAAAACCAGTGGTAATTTGCCTCGCTTGCAAATTCCTCCCCAAACCATCCCTGACACAGCACTTTGGAACCGTGGAATATTCTTATCACTCTCTGGAACAGTTCCCGAAGAGAGAGCCCACAATCTGTCGTTCTGGACAGTGTGGGATTATGGCAAGACGAATAACTTTTCGTCGGAAAAGATAAATTCTTCAACACCGTGCCGCGACAAAAGCAGACTTGCTCTTTCTAGTCGTTTCTGCTTGGAAGGTTCCGAAACTCCGTGAACCTTACGTTTCTTGAAAACTTGGAATCCGAGGTCATTTTGCAGTATATTGTTCATTGACGATCTCGAAACATTCAGATCTGCGGCCATTTTACGTACAGAGCGCTGTGATTTTCGTCTAATCCGTTCCCTGACCACTTTAACAACTCGTGCAGTCCGCACCGTACGAGTACGACCGGATCTCTTCCGGTCATCCAACGAGCAGGTGTCACGGTACCTTCGGATGGTTCGGTAAACAAAATCCCGCTTTACTCCGAGGTTTTTCAAATTTCTGAAAATAACGCCCGGGCGCTAACCTTTCAAACACTTTTTTATCACCACAACACGAAACTCCTTCATCGCTGGTAAAAGATAAACACCTAATGAAAACAATCGGACATAACCTAAAAGCGTTTGTATAAACATAGTGCAAAACTGCACCAACACATACGTGAAGCATGATGAGTAGTTGCACGACACCAATGCAAGGAAAAAGTGTATGAGAATATATTGGACACGGTGTATATATTTTTAACATCCTAGACTACATTGGGATTTTTAAAATGTTGTGGGGCTCAAGCCGATTGCGAAGTCCCAAAAAGTCGATTGTGGTGGTCACCAATGAGCCCAGATACACGAATTCGTCTACAACCTCGATTTCATCACCGTCGATCTGAATTCGTGGTAGGAGGCTAACATTGTCTTCTGGTGAGCCTCTCCCCTTCGTATATTTTGTTTTCTATGCATTAATCTCAAGCCTTATCCTACCAGCTTCTATCTTAAGTCTGATGTACGTTTCCACCATCGTCTCAAAGTTATGTTCTACGATATCAACGTCGTCGGCAATGCTAAATAGTTGGACAGACTTCCTGCAGATCGTGCCACTCGTGTCTATCCCAGCTCTTCGACTCAGACCCTCCAATGCAATGTTAAACAACAAACACGACAATCCATTACCTTGCCGTAACCTTCTCCGAGATTCGAAGGGACTCGAGAGTGTCCCTGATACTCGGATGACTCACATCACTCGATCCTTTGACCAACCGCGTCAGTTTTTTTCCGCAATATATATATCTATATTATGTGCATATATATATATATATATATATATATATATATATATATATATATATATATATATATATATATATATATATATATATATATATATATATATATATATATATATATATATATATATATATATATATATATATATATATATATATATATATATATATATATATATATATATATATATATATATATATATATATATATATATATATATATATATATATATATATATATATATATATGCGCCCGATCGTATACTACCTTCATATGCCCTCCGCTCGTTTTCAACTTGTACCTTTCAATTTTCAAAGCCTGCCGTTACGCTAAACGGAACTATCAATACTTCCTCTTCATTTCTCTTAGTTCCAGCAATTAATTACTGTCCAACCCTGGAGCCTCTTATGTTGATGGGAAATTATCTGCTTCTGATAAATTTTATTCATAGATCGTTACTCCGCGTATTGGGAGAGTACAACAAACAACAATCAAAGTGTACTATATTCATGTTTAGTGGTCTTATGATTAGATAAGTCATTTATTTCAGAAATCATCAAACCGTGCTCTTCGATCACTCCAATTGCTATCTTTGAAATTTAACTAGAGAAAAATGAAGAAATTTTTTGACAACATCCGACATTTGAAGAGAGACCAGAGTGTTTTGACAACATGTCCTATAAAATAATATCTTACTTTGAAATTTTATCTTTGATATTTGGAATGATCACTTCTGTTTTCAGATTTTCCAGGACTAGTAGGACATTAATACAATAATACAATTTTTTTTCAGTATCAATCCGGTGGATGTCAGATATATTTTGAATACGCATATTATATTCTCGTATTGTCTTATTGTAGCCGCTTTTTACATGGTCAAGTTATTTAATTTGTGTCTTTAAATTCAATTCCTCGTTTGAAATTTGTATGAATAGCATTTTTGATACACTGAGAAAAAAATTTGGTAAACACAAACATATTCTAGTTTCATTTAACCGGAATTTCACGTTGAATTGGGCACACACATCATATCAGTTTAATTTGAATACCTACGGTGGTTAAAACAAACTAAAATTTTGAGTATTTGTTTCGGAAATTAACCAGTTAAGTTCAACTGACATCCGTTTGAATCAACCACGTGTTGGTTGTTTCATTATTGCAGTTACGAAAACTAACACATTTGTTGGTTGATTCTACCAACGCATATAATTTGTTTCAAACAATTTTAGTACGATTTAAACTGAATTGCTGGTTGAAACCAACAAACATTTCCGTTCACAATCACCTACGTATTTTTCTGTGATTTAAAGAATATATATTTTAATATAATGCCAACAAACATTAGAAAAGTGCACATTTACATTTATAGACCTCTCTCAGTCTAAGCGAAATCTACAAATGTTAATGAGAGCTTTTCTACTATTTTCAGGTTTTTTAAAGTAAGATTTTGTTGATTGAAACATTTTACAATTAACATAAAGGAGATCATTTAATCATTAAAACAACAAAAATGAGGTCTCCATATCACGAGGTAAACAGTACAAAACATTTCTTTCGCTAGGCTTTAGCAGCTTTATTGGGGCCTCAGATGACGACTGTTTCTGTATGAGGACAACCTTACCAGCGGCATTGGTGGCTCGAATAATATTCGGCGGCCTTGGTACGAGTTTCATCATTTCGAGACCATAGGTTTGTTGTTGACTACACGTTAAACCGTTATGTTTGGACTGGTAATCATCGTTTTGAGGAATTTCTTCATAGCATTCCTGAAAATGCTAAGAACTTCGAAAGTTTATTTCACTGAATGTTGTAGTGTTTGTTTTATTAATGAAATAAAAATAAAAATTTTAAATTCAACTATTTAATTTATGTAACGAAAAATTGACTTTGTTTTTGGACAAGGAAACAAAAAGTCTGTTGAATTTATTAAATGAAAACTAAATTTTGATTTTAAAATACAAAACATGAAAGAACATTATAGGAACATAAAACAAAAACTATAGAAAATTGTGTCATCTATGCGAATGCTTCAAAAATATGAAACAAGATTGCATACAATGCAAGAAATAGATACAGAAAGGTTTATGTACATAATCATACACACAGCCAAAATGACATAACTCGCTCTCTTATTACGTCTTTTCGTTGAAAAAAGTCTAATTTTGCAATGAAAAATAATTTACAGACTTTTTTAGACATTACCAGACATTTCAAATTTTTCTCGCAGACATTTGAAAAAAATATCTGGCATCCCTGGTTCTCGCTGTGCATTCGTATGCGACAGACTTGTCTGCGGAGCACGGTGGTAGAAAACGCCACCCGTGAAAACAAGAAGACCAGAATCATCCCACGTCACCTGCAGCTAGCCATCCGCAACGACGAGGAGCTGAACAAACTTTTCTCCGGTGTGACCATTTCACAGAGTGGTGTCCTGTAGCCCAAGAAGACTGAAGAAAATTTCAATCGCGAACCATGTTATCAACTAAAATCCGCCCTTTTCAGGACGATCAAATCAAGTTGCCAACTAAAGAGTATGTTTGATAGAAATTTCTCTTGAGCTCATCGAAATTTTCATTACCACGCACCGGCTCAATATGGCGTTGAAAAAGCCGCGTCCCGGAGAAAATCGCCAATTCAATCGCCCACATCATCTTCGTGGTCAAGTGGTTAGCGGCGTCGCCCGTCGTTCATTGCCATGAAGTGAGGGTTCGATTCCCGCTCCAACCGGGGGAACTTTTTGCAAAGCGAAAATGTCCAGTTTAATCCACTGGGTGTTAGGTTAAGTTGTTCGTTGTAATTCGCTCTATGGTCAATGTTCAGTCTGTACACTCTCGAGTGGAAGACGTTGCAAATGTTAATTTTTATCGTATTACGTGCTGCCAAACACTCAGGCCGTCCTGCAGCCCAAGAAGACCGAGATGAAACTTTCAATGGCGAACCATGTTCCCTCCGTTAACAACTAAAACCCTGTATTTTCAGGACGAACAAATAAATTTGCCAACTAAAGAGTATGTTTGATTGAAATTTCTCTTGAGCTCATTGAAATGTTCATTACCACGCACCGGCTCGACATGGCGTTGCTTAAACTGCCGCGTCCCGGAGAAGATGGCCAAATCAATCGCCCACATCATCTTCGTGGTCAAGTGGTTAGCGGCGTCGCCCGTCGTTCAAGCGGTTGTTGTCATGAAGTTGAGGGTTCGATTCCCGCTCCAGCAAGTGGAACTTTTTGCAAAACGAAAATGTCTAAACTGGTCTACTTGGTGTTAGGTTAAGTTCTTCGTAATTCGCTCTACACCCAAACTAAAAACGAAGGGGTGAGTTATGTCAGTGACATAACTGCAAAGTTGACGTAGGACTGCTTGTTGATGTGAAGAAATTGATGTCATCGAATTAATAAATTTCTACTATATTCTATATTCAGTCTAAAGAGCCATGAAACCCTATGCTATTGGTGTGTGAGGCTCCGGTTCTTCTTCTGCTATTGGTTCTCCACCAAAATCTATAGACACTGCATTTCGGCTCGAATTTACTGTTAATGATATTTTGTTTGTTAAATCAGCGCCAACATTAGATTAAGGCGAATTTGCTTTTGTAAACAATGGCTTTCGTAGTCATCATCCGAGATCAGGATACGAACAGTGACCGTCAGCGCGGCGGCTCTTGATGGCAACCATTTAGCCACTTTGACAAACTAAGAGACGGGGAATAGAAACCCTACGGTTAGTTCACTTGGCGAGGAATTCAGGGTACAGCAATGAAGCAAATGGACATATTTTCCACCAAGCTGTGTGCATCCTGTCGTTAACAAACTTGCTTGGCATTGTTTATTTCATAAAATACCACTCTGTGAAATGGTCACACCGGAGAAAAGTCTGTTCAGCTCCTCGTCGTTGCGGATGGCTAGCTGCAGGTGACGTGGATGATTCTTCTTGGTCTGGTCTTCTTGTATTCACGGGCGGCGTTTTCTACCAACGTGCTCCTAAAACACGTCTGTTTCATGCGGATGCACAGCGAGAACTGATGATTGGTCGGTCGTCCCCTCATGTTTGATATTCGTTGGCACGGCAACTGTGGCAGTATGAACCAATCAGAGCGTGGCGCAAATATGATGTCATTTTCGACCAATAGCGTTGTGCATTTAAACATTTTTATTTATAGTACTTTTAAATTAGTTTAAACAAATGTAATGAATGTAGTTATCAACCGGGATTCAGCATTGATGTTCTACCTTTCCAATGAAATACTTATCGTAAAATTTTGTAGGCCCGAGAGGAGATATTATCGTTCAAAGTCTCCAAACCCGCGTAACGCTTGCGATTTCAGAAATTTTAGAACGGCGCCCCTATGCAGGAATAGAAAAGAGAGACGTTAGTCCTACGTCAAAAAGTAAGATTGTTATACAATTTCGCTTGAATTTGTTCCATTTTTGCTATTGATCGTAAGTTGGATGAAAAATCTAACATTAGTTGTGGGCAAAATAGCAACAGCAATTCGCAATGAAAAATTGAACGTGTGCGTGAGGTTGTGCGAAGTGATATTTAGTTGATGAGTAAGAGATGAGTGTTCGAAGGTCAGATGGCTCACAAAAATAAAATGAGCACATCAAGATCGAGATGCAGACCAGGACCGCTAGCGCGACGGCTCTTGATGGCAACCAATTAGCCACTTTGACAAGGTAAGAATGTGGGAATAGAAACCCAACAGTTAGTTCACTTGGCGAGGAATTCAGGGTGCAGCAATGAAGCAAGTGGACATATTTTCCACCAAGCTATGTGCAACCTGCCGCTAACAAACTTGCATGGCATGGCATTGTTTATTTCATAAAACGCTTTGTCGATGATCAGTGAGAACAAACATAGAACACTTGACGGCGGCAATACAACAGTGGCCAATAGCGTTGCGGCATTTTGTGACATCGACTCATCCATATTGTATATTGTTGGTGTATGTTGGTGATTATTGAATATGGAGCCTACAGCGATAAAATTGTTTCGAGCTATTTTTGCTTGCCAGTCGCTTGCACACATTTCCATGGCTTCATTTGTACCATAAAACGCTTTGTGAATCAAAATGGGCGAAATTGCCTTTTCTGAATCATGCGGATTTCTCAAGATATGATAGTATAAACTGCAATTGCATTTTTTATCACCTTTTCCACTTTTGGGTATATGTTCAATCTTCAGTCTGTACAATCTCGAGTTAGAAACGGTGTAAATGCCTATTTTTATCGTAGTATCACGTGCCGCCAAACACTCAGGCTGTCCTGCAGCCAAGAAAACTGATAAGAACATTTCAATCGCGAACCATGTTCCCTCCGTAAACACAGGATCCATTTCACACTTACAAGCACGTTGGACATTTTAGTTCCAACATTTGATTAGGCAGAATCTGCTTTTGTAAACAAACACTTTGTCTGCTAATTTATCGGAAGTTGTATACAATTCCTTCAAATTGAATATATCAGCGGATAGAAATAAAGCTCTTCTTCCTTAAAGAGTGCTTAATATGTATTGTGACCTTTTGTTCAAGAGCAAATGACTATGAAAGCCAATCTAATGTTGGCGATGATTTAACAAACAAAATATCATTAACAGTCAATTCGAGGCGAACTTCAGTTTCTATAAATTTTCGTGAAGAACCAATAGCGGAAGAAGAATCGGAGCCTCACACACCAACAGCACAGGGTTTCATGGTTCTTTGGACTGAATAAAATATAGTAGAAATTCATCAATTCGATGACATTAATTTCTTCACATCAACAAGCAGTCCTACGTCAACTTTGCAGTTATGTCACTGACATAACTCATCCTTTCGTTTTTTTATTTACAAATTAAAATTCAAAAACAAAATCAAAGCAAATAAACCAAAACTACAAAATAAATTAATCTGAACTCAATCCGTTGCGTTAAAATTGTGCGTTCCACGTTCATTTTTTTTTACGAAATCGCTGTTAAGTTTGCTAAACATTATTTTCAAATGT
Source organism: Aedes koreicus (assembly GCA_024533555.2). Lineage (NCBI taxonomy): Eukaryota > Metazoa > Arthropoda > Insecta > Diptera > Culicidae > Aedes > Aedes koreicus. The sequence goes on from JAHHFK020004968.1 coordinate 200,492, forward strand.
TTCTTTCGAAATATTTTCAAATGTTTCTTTCGACAGTTGGGTATACCGGTCAGTTAGCACCAACTTTATCGCATTGGAAGACATCTCGACATTGATTTGGTTCGAGGCTACTGACAGCAGAAGCAGCGCAATCTTCGCAAGTTGGGGTTGTGATTTCCGACGTTCCACCAGTGTTTTCAAACATCGTAAGGTAAACTCATAAGAGGTTCCACATCCAGGGCGTTGAGTTGTTTGACCAAAGAAGTAGATATCTCCTGTGTGGCTCCAGGATGAAGGCCTTCTAAACAATCGGTCATAGAATCATTTAAATCGTTTGATGGGTTTGTCGTCTTATCGGGTTCTGGTTTACATTGAACCTGAGTGGATTTTAGTTTCACTACCCTCTCTCTGAGGTATAGAATTTCTGTAGAAGAGTTATGTCGTTAAGAGATTGTTTTTCCATTGTATGTATGTATGTATGTAAGGTAGCCACCATCACTTCTAAGACCTTGTCATGTATGCAGCTCCACTTAATAGCAAGATCAAATTGAGTTACCGGGTTGCATTCACAGTAACGCTGTATGAAGGGCCAAAAATGGTGGGGCGGACCCGTAAGCAGAAACACTTACGCGAAACCCGCGGGAACATAAGAATCTCCTTTCAACGAAACGATCCAACAAATCGAATAACCCGATTCGCAATACTTATTATGCTTTCTACGGGATGGCTTGTTAAGAAGGGCACGTTACTTTCGCTGAAACTGTTGGAGTAGACTTCACAGCATCACAATCGAATCGGTAGGATAAAGAAAATGATACTGTTTGTTCGCTCCTAGACGCCGGTTGTCATACCACTCCATTGTCCAATTCCAGCTTGAGTGATAACCTGATGCTCCATCCCTTCCTAATATATATTCAATTTCATATAGTAATATATAAAATATGGTTCAATAATATTATAATTATAAAAATATAGTGAATGAATATTATAATGACAAATAATATAGTGAATGAATATAAGAATGATAATAACAATTCCATTTGGGGACCTAAAAGTTTATACAATGTAGCTGCGAGAAAAAAAATGATTTAAAAATATCTCATAAAACTTGGGATATCCATAGATGATCTGAAATTATATAGCAATAGAAAAGTAAACCTAAAATTTCGATGTGCTGTTCCATTTCCTTGCAATCATTTTTGTAGTGAGTCTCATCGGAAATAGTGATATTAATGAAATGAATTTAAATGCAATTATGTCACATCATTTCATATCATAACATAAAATAATAAACTGACGTTATAATATAAAATAATAATACCAGCAGGCCAGTAAACTATAGTAGAATACATACATCGGTAACTAAGCTTACCATCCACTTATCGAAAGACTTTCACTGTTGCAGTTTCTATTGGATTAAGATCTACTAAGATTAGAATTTGTTTTCACAATAATAGTCAGAGAACATAATAAACGTAGGTACAAGATATATCTGACATCTACAGGTTTGTTACTGAAAATAAAAATTAGATGTGTATTAATATCATAATAATATTGGAACAACTGAAAACAGCTAATAATAAGGCAAGATAAATTTCATATCAGTATGAATCCAAAAACTGAATCTTAATAAGTGATTTGAAGTGCCGAGTGCATGTACCGAGTTTTCAATCATGGTCCTTATTTTGGAGTTACTAGACAGGAGGCTGAGGGCTGTAGGCACGCCTAGCACTAGTGGTAAGCCTTGTCCAGCCACGTACTAACCACATGCATTTTTACAAGATTTAACACACCATTGTTTAATGATATTTTGTATTGTACAAGGCCATCAAAGAAAGAGTGAAACCACGTTCGTAAAAATCATGTCAAAACTAGTATAATTCTTCAAAAACTTCATGAAGGACATTCCAACTAGCCTACTCTGGAAAGAGTTTCGAAGGGCACATTTAAAAAGCATTTAAAGATTGATTTGCTTCAAAAAGTTTAAACTAGGTCAATATTAAATGTGGTCTCATCTGTTTTAATCGATTCTCTGTATTGGCTTTTTCTTTTGTAGCTCATCTACAAAAAACAAATCCAATGGATCAAGCAGTTTTTATTACCACTTGCACTCTGAATCAGACAATATTGCTTGTTTTCCTTCTAGAACCCCAAAAAAAAAGTTGCTAACCATGATGCGTTTAAAAAAAAAGTAGCAATTTGTTCTGTTCTTAGCTTACTGGTAGAAAATGAGGAAAGTGTTTGCCGTTCTGGGTGCTACGTGAGAACATTCATCTTAACACTATGGGGTGCATGAATAGTTTGTATAGCCGACCGATACCAAAAACGAAATTCGATGACGAACGTCAAGATATGACAAAAGCATTACGAATCAAATGAAACTCCACTTCATGTTTAATAAAGCAATTCGACAATCATAATTTCTGTCTTCTATTCATTTTGAGGAAATTGAATTTAAAAAAAAAAAACAAATGGAAACTTGATGGTAATCTGTGCAGCAAATGTTGCATCGATTATTTTAACCTCTTCCAGAAGATGGCAAATGCCTCTTGTACTATGATTGCAACCCTATCCATGGCATGAACTTATTTAGCTCCCGGAAAACCCCAGGGTTTCACGTCCGGTAGACGTGTTAAATACATTTTCGTGATATAGTTCCAACGACCTCCGAAAACGATAACAACTTTTTTACGACTTGAGTCTGTTTCATAAAAACACCCATCAGCAGCCAGTTGTCAGTGAATGCATGGCGGTGGTGTACCGTACAAAGTTGTCGTCGACTTTTTATCCCAGAAACGACAACATACAGCTACAGTTTACCTACATATGTATGTATTGCATATCTAGCTAGAGAAGCTAGATACCTCCACACACCGAGTCTTCAGGATTCGTGCGCTACGCCAAATGTTTAGTTGGCCATAGTAGGAAAACCGCTTGGGATGCTGAAATAGACGAAAAGAGCGTTATGATAAAAGTTTTCTTTGCTCGTTTGCCTGATAATTTTCACTTTCAACTCAATAAGGACTGCCGCCTGTATGAACGATATCTCATATCATTTTATTAGAAACATCAGTGTGAAGTGTTGAAAGCAAGGATATGGTTCGTTTCCCTTCGCAGTACTCACGGACACACTCATTTCCTGTCTGGGATTCCAGCATCCGGTGCATTTAGGGATTTGTAGTTTATCTCGTCGGATTTGATTTTACTCTTGAGTGAAAATTTTTCATCTTTTCTTTAACTATGTTCTTCCATTTTCTTCATGACAGAAACCTAAACATCCGATTCCGTGGCAACATTCTAGTTGACTGGTTGACCAATATTTTCGTCGGTATCATCACAACCATTTTCAACAACACCATCACTAACATCGTTTCCAACTCGATGCACGATTTCATTCAGGCTACTCTGAATGAGATGAATGCTCGCGTACAAGCACAGGGACGTGCTTTGACTGAACAAGAGCTGACGAACCTCGTATACCAACTGAAGAATTTGTTCTGAGCGGACCTAAATGCCTGAATGTAAAAGTACATCAAAGTCACATGGCTATCCAAAATTGACTCTTTGTGTTTCGTTACACGTTAAGTAAAGATTGCTTATTTTATCATTGTCTTTGTTTTAGTAGACCGAAAAAGAAATGTTGAATTGAATGATCTTAGAAAGAAAGAAGGAAATAAAAAAATCTTAGCTTTGCGATGTCCGAGCCTAATTATTGTTTTATTATTTATGGGCATAAATGTGCCTGGTAGGGGGATGACGAGTAGTGAGTAAGAAGGAATAACATGGGAAATCAGACCTTACCTTGTTAAACGTCCGATTTCATAATAGCAACAAACTGTTGTTAAGAATATAGCTGCGCTTCAAGACTATAATTCGGTCATCCATAGCACAATTGAGTTCCTAAACACATACAGAAGCTATTGATTTTATTGCTTTATATGGATGAATATAATTTTGCTAGGAGCCATTCTGCTCTTCAAGTGCTAATTCTGTGCTTTGCCTGTCATGATCGTGAGAAGTTTATAAAAAAAAATCCATCTTAGCTTAAGAGTTCTTATTTCTGCCTAACCCATTCAAATTGCATTCTTGAAATAGATTACGTCAATCTTTCTACCAAAACATAGAAACACATGTGAATTTTGGGCGATTTCCCCGTGCATTTGAAGTTTGGGCGACTAAGACTCCAACCTATATTTAAGGCCAAAGTCAGTCGAGGATCTGTGTAACAACGACCAATTGTAATTTAATTGAATAGACTGCTCTAAATAATGAACTAATCACCAACACATCTATGATATGGTATATCATGAACACTATATAAATAATTTTATTAATATATTTTGCCGGAGAAGTATTGTTATCATCCAAAACACTAATGATGATGAAAAAACGAAAGGGTGAGTTATATCAGTGACATAACTGCTAAGTTGACGTAGGACTGCTTGTAATAAATTTCTACTATACTTTATTCAGTCTAAAAAACCATGAAACCCTATACTATAAATGTGAGGCTTAACTATTGGTTCTCCACGAAAAACTATAGAAACTGCAGTTTGGGTCGAGTAAACTGTTAATAATATTTTGTTTGTTGAATGTCCAATGTGCTTGTAAGTGTTAAATGGATTCTGTGTTTAAATTTACATTGAACAAAGAGCGAATTACCAAGAACAACTTAACGTAACACCCAGTGGACCAGTTTGTACATTTTCGTTCTGCGAAAAGTTCCACTGGCTGGAGCGGGAATCGAACCCTCGCTTCATGGTAATGAACGACGGGTGACGCCACTAACCACGAAGATGATGTGGGCGATTGAATTGGCCATTTTCTCCGGGACGCCATATTGAGCCGGTGCGTGGTAATGAAAATTTCGATGAGCTCAAGAGAAATTTCTATCAAACATACTCTTTAGTTGGCAATTTGATTTGATCGTCCTGAAAAGGACGGATTTTAGTTGATAACATGGTTCGCAATTGAAATTTTCTTCAGTCTTCTTGGGCTGCAGGACACTACTCTGTGAAATGGTCTCACAGGAGAAAAGTTTGTTGACGTAGGACTACGTCTGTGATTTCAATACTGGGGTACACGTTCGAATTGCAAAAATTTTGAGCGTCACGAAAAATATATAGGTTTTGAACGTTAATAACTAAGTCAACCAAAATGTTTGCACCAATCGATCGGAACATTTTCTACGCTAAGATTCAAATATTTCAAACTTTTGATTTTTAACATGCAACTAATAAAATTAACGCAAATATGAAGTGATGTCTTATAATATCGATTGTTCATAGTAAATTTACCAAATGCACAGTACTTTCCGCGCACAGACTTCATATTTAAGTAAGGAACGTCTCCTAGGCAGCCATGAATGTTATATAACGGGTACACCTTCGCATTTTGATTTAGTTTTCCGGCGGTCGTGGAGTTGTGCAGAGTAGGCACTGCAGTTGGACGAGCAGTCGTTGCCCAGAGAGGCGTTGATGCAGTTGGCTGTTGCTTGCCGATGCTCCCGTCAACCTCGCTGCGAGAAACATGGCTGCTGAAGTCCACAAGTTGGCGGGAAAAAGCCGCCCGTGACAACGAGTCAAGAATCAATCATCCCGTGAGATGAACCAAGAAAGAAAGCCCAAGTTCAATCGCGAACTGTTTCTTCCCTGTCAACTAAATCCGTCCTTTTTAGGACGACCAAATCAGTTTGCCAACTAAAGAGTTTATTTAGTTGAAATTTTCTCTTGTGCTGTTTGAAATTAATTTTAATTACCGCGCCCCGGCTGAACATAGCATTCATTAAACGTCGGGTCCCGTAGTAAATTACAAAGAAGGTTGAACAACCTTCAAGCCGAACTGCGTCACTTCAGACCGACCATATGATTGAGTTCGTTGTAGTTCCTAGCTATGCATTGCGGCTTAGTTGCTGACGGTGGCAAGCAAATTAGGAAAGTTTCCGTTAAGAAAATCATCCGTCTTGCGTGTAATAATTAAAACTAATTATTGTGGCGCAATATTTGAAGTTCGTCCCCTTTGATGCAATTTGTAACACATTGCCTTCGTTGGTACCGCCTTCTTTCGTGCACTAGCATCCGATGCCTTCACCTAATAGTTTTTAGCAGAACATTTTGATTCAGTCTTACGACAGTCGTTAAGCTGTGCAGTGGCTGTAGGATCACAGTTTGCGGCGGCGAGCAGTCGATGCCCAGAGAGACGTTGGTGCATTTGGCTGTTGTTGCCGATGCTCCCGTCAACCTAGCTGCGAGAAACATGGCTGCTGAAGCCTACAAGTTGGCGGGAAAAAGCCGCCCGTGAGTTGAATCAAGAGAGAAAGCCCAAATTAGTTTGCCAACTGAAGAGTTCGTTTGGATGAATTTTTCTCTTGTGCTGTTTGAAATTTTAAACGCCGCGTCCCGGAGTAAATGCTAAAGTGCGTTGAACAATCAATGAACCAACAGATCCATAACTATCTTCTACGCGTTAGAGATAGTGGCCCTCTCAACCATCGTAGAAAATACAACCGGGGCCGTATCATAATTAAGAGCCACCAAATGCTTTCTAAAGAATTACAATAGAATTTTCTTGGCTCTTTTCAGGACTGACTTTAATCAATTAGCGGATGGCCCTGACGTGTATGGGAATTAGATTGCTGCGTAGTCCTACGTCACCTTTGCGCACAACCCCATTGGGCTGTACCTTGTAGTTTTTGGGGAGGCGCTGAGTCGATAGTAGCCCTGTCAAATTACTACAAAGTGATTTTCATCGAGCATCAGGATCAATTCAAAATCGAGTTTACCATGACTAGTTCCGAAAATGATTCCCTCCCTCGGTATAATTTGTTATATCGTGGGAATGGGTCTGAGAAAAACCATTATGACAGTGTTCTTGGCATCCAGGTTGCTCCAAATTTATATTTTTATATTATATTATTTATTTATTTATTTTATATTTTTTAAATATATTTTTAAATATTTTTTTATATTTTTTTATATTTTTTTTTCTTCGAATCCAGGTTGCTCCAAATTTATATTTTTTCAACATAATTGTATTGCATAAGGCCAATTTATGAAATTCATACTGATTTCTTATAGCATATAATCTAGAGCCTTGGGGGACTCCAGAGGTGACTTGAATACCCAAGTAACATTGCTAACACCATCCTGCTTTATTAAGTTTTATTTATGTTTTATGAAAGCCAGTTGAAATCACTTTGGTTTTATTATGGCACCAAGAGGTGCCAATAGGTTTCATATTTTAGTCAGGTTTATGAGATCCTTCACAGCTTGTTTACAACAATCTTAAACCCTTGTTTCTCAAATTCCTTTTACTCCTATCAATGGTTTTATTTCGACTTTATGAACTCGTAAAATGCTGTATTGAAATGCCGTTTTGGGACTAATTGATATTATTTTATTATGGTCAGTTGAAAAAGCATTTTAAAACCATTTTGCCTCCAGTAAATGCATTAAACGACAAATTGGCATTGAAGAAAGTCACCATAAAACCAAATAGTTTTATAATAGGCATTGCGAAGAAAAATTGGTTTTATGGCAAAACTGTGATTTTTTTCCAATCGCCATATTGAAATATAAGAAATAATTGAAATGTAGAAAAATAAATGCATCAAATTGTCAATGGTATGCAAATAAACTGTAGATCGGATACTTATTTCGGCATTCTTTTAGATAATTTCATCCAATTCCAAGCACTCTTCAGGAAATTCATGATTAATTTATCGAATTTATTTTTTTTTAATCTAATTTATGTTGTTGTAAATTCGCATAATTTCCGAGGCGCATTAATTTTCGGCTCTTATCGCGCCAATATTCACCAATAAAATAAATGCGCATATAATTTGGAGCATAATACGCTGTAGAAAACACAATTTGTTTTGGATACTTCGCTATCAAACAAAATTTCCCGCAACACTAGACCTCTTTTTTACTGCTAAATTAATCAGAAGAGCAGAGAATCGAACAAAGCAGAACAACAAAAAACAACCTAGATTTCACAGTGAAGTTTGACAGCTGTGGCCATTTGGCCGCATTCTGGTTTTCATGGCAGCCAATAGGTTTTATGAAGGTTCTCAAATGGTCATAACATCTTTCACTAGAACATTTTCAAAATCTTTATGTTCTTATAAAGGTTTTACTAACGTGTTTTCACAACCGTCTCTAGAGTGGGCCATTTTGTACAAATTTCGGCTTTAAAGAAGCATAGAGGAGGTGTTGATAGGCAAAACAGTTTTAATTGTAGTTTTATCCACAAAGCCGGGAGGAGTGCTATACGGATGGAATAAAACTAAAATTGTTACTTGGGTAGGGTTTAATTTCTTCCCTTTTAACTATTTTTTTTTTAATAATCGTTTATTTGTACAGGCTCAATCGAATCAACTTTACAGAGCCAAATTTTCATATTTATATACATCATTTATCTTAAAACTTAAGTTAGGAGGATAGAGCCGATTACTCGCGGCCGTCTCGAGGTTAATAGGAATTACAAATTACGGATGGGAAAGAGGGTGGGAATTTAAGGTATGGTTTACATAACACATTAAATTTAAATTCTAAATTATCTAAAAACTTATAACTTTACAATTTATGGTTTACTTTTGACTTGAACATTTTTTGAAAAAGAAAAAAAAAACACACATACACAGATAAAAAAAAACTTATAGTAAACATACAGGTTAAACTAACTACAATCTAAGGCTAATGTTAGTCAAAAACACATAAATGAGTTTCATGTACTCCAAATCACGTACAGCCAAAATATCTCGAATTGGCACATTGGGTTCCCAAGTAACAATTTCAGTTCTATTCCAGCCGTATAGCACTCCTCTCGGGTTTGTGTGTGACTATACTTTTAAATGTTTTTTTGCCCCCACCCCCCCCCTCTTTGTTTTTTAAGAGGGGAGGGGGTAGAGGGGGCCCCTTATTTGGTGGGTTGGAAAAAAAAATAAAAACCTGTATAAGACCATAAAGATTTTGAAAATGTTCTAGTGAAAGATGTTATGACCACTTGAGAACCATCATAAAACCTATTGGCCGCCATCAAAACCAGCAGAGGGCTGAATGGCCACAGCTGTCAAACTTCACGGCGATATCGTGGTTGGATTTTGTTGTTTTGCTTTGTTGCTCTTCTGATTCATTCAACAGCAAATAATGGCTCAGAAAAAAGTTCTTCTGTTGCGGGAAATTATGATTGATAGCAAAATATATAAAACAAATTGAGTTTTTTTCATAGCGTATCATGCTCCAAATCATATGCGCATTTAATTTTATGGTGAATATTGGCACGATAAGAGCTGAAAATTAATGCGCCTTGGAAATTATGCGATAGGAAAAATTATTTACAACAACAAAAACAAAATTGAAAGAAATGTATTCCGTAAATTAATCATGAAACTCCTGAAAATTGATGGAATTCAATAAGGTTATCTAAATGAATAACGAAGTTTGTCTCAGATCTACAGTTCAATTGTATTACATTTAAAATTTGGTGTGTTTATTTTTTCACATTTCCATTATTTCATATATTTCAACATGGCGATTGCAAGAAATCACAGTTTTGCCAAAAAGCCAATTTATCTTAGCAATGGCAACTATAAAACTATCTGGCCGCTTGGTAGCTTTCCTCAATGCCAGTTAGCCGTTTAATGCATTTACTGGAGGCAAAATGGTTTTAAAATGCTTTTTCAACTGACCATAATAAGATAATATGAATGAGTCCTAAAACGGCATTTCAAAACAGCATTTTATGAGTTAATAAAGTCAAAATAAAACCTTTGATAGGAGTAAAAGGAATTTTAGAAGTCAAGGTTTTAAGATCGTTCTAAAGAAGCTGTGTAGGTTCTTATAAACCTGACTAAAATTTGAAACCTATTGGCATCTTTTGCTGCCATAATAAAGCCGAATTGATTTCTAGTGGCTTTCACAAAACTTTAACAAAACTTAATAAAGCTGGATGGTTTTGGCAATGTTACTTGGGTTGTCTACCTCGAGCCCGAAGGGAATCACAAAGCTCAGATCTGACTCCACGATGCTCAACACAAGACCAAATAACGTGATCTGCGTCCTGATAGCCTTGTCCACACTCGCAGAGATTGCTGTCGCTTCAGCCCAACCCGGTATAAATGAGCGTTCAAAGAATAATGATTGGACATGAGGCGAGACATGACACGAATGAAGTCTCGACCCACATCCATCCCCTTAAACCAGGATTTCTTCGACACCTTTGGGATGATAGAATGTTTCCATCGCCCCAAATCTCCTTTACTCCATTTATACTGCCAGCTGACGAGTGACTGTTGACGAAAAATAGGAAAAAATTCGTTGAAGGCGATTTGTCGATCATAAATATCTCCTTCCATAGCGCCCACCTTTGCAAGCGAGTCCGCTCTCTCATTGCCCGGAATTGAACAATGAGATGGGACCCATACAAAGGTGATGATAAAATAACGCGAAGATAAAGCACTTAGAAGCTCCTGTATTTTCATGAGGAAATACGAGGAGTGCTTTACCGGCCTCAATGAGCGAATAGCCTCTACAGAACTGAGACTATCCGTGAAAATGAAGTACTGATCCGGTGTTAATGAGGCAACCATTTCTAGCGTAAAGTGTATTGCCGCTAATTCGGCGATATATACGGAACAAGGAGCTTGAAGTTTACGATTGGCGCTATAAATTTCATTAAATATACCAAAGCCTGCTGACTCCTCTATCAATGATCCGTCAGTGAAGAACGATTAAGTGGAATTAACTTGGCCTAACTTTGCAGCAAATATTACCGGAGCAATCATAGGACGATGATGCTCTGGGATTCATAAAATCAAAATGAACCGAATTGTCGAAATCGGAGAAGCAAACACGATTGGAAATGTTCGGCGAAGGGCTGACATCCTGTGTTATGTACAAATGGTACAAGGTCATGAAGCGGGTTTGAGTATTCAACTCAAGGAGCTTCTCAAAATTTTCGATCACCTGGGGGTTCATAACTTCACACCTGGTGAGGAGCCGGAGAGATAATTCTGAAAACCGATCCGAGAGTGGCAACATGCCAGCCAGCACTTCAAGACTCATGGTGTGAGTCGAGTGCATGCAACCTAACGCGATACGAAGACACCGATACTGAATACGTTCCAGTTTAATTAAGTGCGACCGAGCCGCTGACTGAAAACAAAAACTACCGTATTCCATTACCGACAAAATCGTTGTCCGGTACAACGTTAGAAGATCTTGTGGATGAGCTCCCCACCAGGTCCCGGTAATTGTGCAGAGAAAATTGACCCTCTGCTGGCACTTTCGCTTCAGATACTCAATATGGGATCTCCAGGTGCACTTAGAATCGAACCAGATCCCAAGATATTTAAATTACATAGAATGAGTTATCGGCTTACCCCAAATTTGCTTCCTAGAAAAAACTACCAACTCAGTTTTCTTCGTAGAGAATTCGATACCTAGCTCTAAAGCCCAAGTAGACAAATTGTCTAAGGTATCCTGTAAGGGTCCTTGCAGATCGACCCCATTGGGTCCCGTGACAGACACTACGCCGTCATCTGCAAGTTGTCTCAACGTACAGTTGTCACTTAGACAACCGTCAATGTCTTTGACATAAAAATTATACAAAAGGGGGCTTAAACATGATCCCTGGGGGAGACCCATGTAGCTAAATCGTGAAGCTGTAGAGGTTCCATGAGAGAAGCTCATATGTTTCTCTGACAGCAAATTGTACAAAAAATTATTCATTAATGGTGAAAAGCCACAAGCGTGGAGTTTATCTGAAAGAACTTCAACAGATACTGAATCAAAAGCCCCTTTGATATCCAAGAAAACAGAAGCCATTTGCTCTTTTTTAGCAAAAGCTAACTGAATATCTGTGGAAAGCAACGCGAGACAGTCGTTCGTTCCCTTACCCCTACGGAAACCATATTGAGTATCTGAAAGCAGGTTGTTCGTCTCAACCCATTTGTCCAGACGGAAGAGGATCATTTTCTCCAACAACTTTCGAATGCAGGATAACATCGCGATGGGTCGATAGGAGTTGTGGTCGGACGCGGGTTTGCCAGGTTTTTGAATGGCGATAACTCTCACCTGCCTCCAATCATCTGGTACAATGTTGAGCTCCAGAAACTGATTAAACAAGTTCAACATGCGCCTCTTCGCGACGTCTGGAAGGTTCTTAAGCAAGTTGATTTTGATTCTATCAGCTCCTGGAGCCGTATTGCCACACGAAAGGAGCGCGAGAGAGAGTTCTACCATTGAAAAAGGTTGGCTGATCTCATCTATCGGATTCTCGGTTTCGCGAGGAATCATCCGTGCCGGCACAGAATCTGGACAAACTTTTCGCGCGAACTTGAGGATCCATTGATCCGAGTACTCTTCGCTCTCATTGTTCGTAGTTCGGTTACGCAATCTTCGCGCCATGTTCCAAAGAGTAGTCATCGACGTCTCGCGCGATAGCCCGTCCACGAATCTTCGCCAGTATCCGCGTTTTTTGGCCTTGATGAGGCTTTAAGTTCACGTTCAAGAGTCGTGTATACTTCGAAGTGCTCAGGTGTTCCACGTCTACGGAAAACTTTAAACGCGTCGGACTTTTTACGGTAAACCTCGGTGCATTGCTGATCCCACCATGGAGAAGGAGGTTTCCTGCGAAATGACGTCCCTGGAACTGGTCGAGTTTGAGCTTGAAGCGCGCTGTCTAAGATCAGGTTGGAGAGGAAGTTATATTCGTCTAGCGGTGAAAGCCTTTCTACCGTCGTTACGGCTTCATCTACTGCTGTCCTGTACTTTGTCCAATCGATGTGACGGATAAGATCATACGTGACGTTGACAGATTTCGACGGATTGAACCCGGTGGCAACCGAAATTTTTATGGGCAAGTGATCACTACCGTGGGGATCTTGAATCACATTCCATGTGCAATCCAACGATAATGAATTCGAACAAAGTGTGAGGTCTAATCTACTGCCAACTGAGGATGTTCCAACCAAACGTGTTACTTCTCCATTGTTAAGAACTGTCATATTGAAGTTGTCACAGAGGTCATATAATAAGGAAGACCGGTTGTCGTCGTACAGTTCTCCCTAGCCTGTACCGTGAGAGTTAAAATCTCCCATGATCAACCGTGGAGCAGGAAGAACCGAACAAATATCTGAAAGTTGTTTTCGGTTTATTGAGGCTCTAGGAGGAATATAAACGGAAGCAATGCAAATGCTTTTATTTTTAATAACAGCCTGACATGCGACAACTTCAATACCTGGAATAGGAGGAAAACTCACTCTATAGAAGGAGTAGCACTTTTTGATCCCCAGAAGTACTCCTCCTCCACGTGAATCCTCACGATCAAGACGAATAATATTGAAATCATGAAACGGAAGATCGATTTTGGAAGAGAGCCATGTTTCACAAAGAGCGAAAGCATCACAACCGGTATTGTGAGTTAAAAATTTGAATGATTCCAATTTAGGAATCAAACTTCGACAATTCCACTGTAGAACAGTGATCAAATCCCCGACCTCATTTGGAAAATTATCCATCGAAGGAGATGATAGCTGCAAGGAGGGGCCACTTAATTGTCAATTGCTTCAAAAAAGTCTTCACTGTTGGAAGCATTGCCAAAACAATGCTTTTGAGAGGGTCAGAAATTTCGAGGTACTTGAAGATACCTTCGACAATGTTATCAAATGAGAACAGCCCAGTCGAGGAAGGGGCTTCTGTTCTTAAAATTGGGGCATCAGGGGTTTTGGATGTCCCCGGAAGAGATGGAAAGTCCTGGGTGTAGTTAGTACTACGAAAACCAGGAGGAATTGGATTTTCCTTTTTCCCACCTTTTTTGAAGTAGGCATGCTGGTCTCGGGCTTCTTTTCAGCAACTTTCCGTGGGCGGACGCGTCTTCGCTTCCTTGAAGCACCTTCCGGAAAAGTGAACGATGTTCCCTCTTCAGCCGAATCAAAGTCAGACTCGTCATCTGACAGAGGAGCAAAGGGATTTGTATTGGCATTGGGTGATGGGGAGGCCTTTTTTACCATTTCGGCGAAAGATTGCCTGGAACGCTGTTTTAGCGAGCGTTCTATTTTTTCCCCGTGTTGTTTGTACGCCAGGCACGATGAGAGAGCATGAGGAGGAGTTCTCTTACAGAAAGCGCATTTTGGTGTGCTGTCTGCACAGGCGCCATCATCATGTTTCTCCCCGCAGTTGGAGCAGCGTACCTTATTGCCGCAATGGGAGGTCGTATGTCCCATCTGCTTGCATGTTTGGCAGATCATGACCCGAGGTACAAACAACCGCACAGGTAGTCGAAGTTTTCCCAACTCGACGTATTGAGGGAGGGCTGAACCAGAGAAGGTCACACGAAACGAGTCTGAGTTGGTAAATTTCTTTTTACCCTCACTGATCGATACTGTGCCTAGTTTTTGCACATCCAGTATCTTGACTGAAGGAAGCAGAGGGTTCTTAAAGCGACCAACCCCCTGCTTCAACAGGATCTCAGGGGTCAAGCTCGCTTCGGTGACCACCCCTTCAATCTCAATACCTCGAGCTGGGATGTACACTAAATATTCCAGTGTAAAAAACTGAGAGACAGCAATTTCGTTAGGTTGTTTAAGGTTGGACACAACAACTTTTAATTTATTGGGTCTCACCTTAATTATCTCGGTCACGGCCGAGAATCGTTTCGTCAGATCGTTTGAAATCTGGTAAATATTGAGAGGTTTCGTTTTGGGCCGAAAATAGACAACCCAAGGACCAGCTGAACTATCTGGATAAGTACGCGATCGGGTAACTTTAAGAGCTACCCCATCATTTGGCGGCATGGATGAATCATCTTCCGACAAATCATCCATGTCGCACCCGTGGGAGCTTATGATGCTGAACCACTAACGCAATTATCTACAATCAATCACAGATAAACAAACTAAACCTAAGCACACAACAAACTAAACCTAAGCACACTCTCTCACACGCTCTCACACACTCTCACTCACTCTCACTCACTCTCCACACAATACAAAACAATATATTCAGAAGAAAGAGAACAAAAGCTTATCTTAAATATATCACTGATCTGCTGCAGCCGGGCGACGAATGTGATGATAATGATGACGATGATGATGTTGCTGATCGGTGGTGGTTAGCAGATGATCGACTGCACGCTACACACGATGGACTGCTGGTGTGCGTGCCGTATAGATGCGGAGCAATATGGCTTTTAGGTCGTGGCAATATCGCTAATTGCAATTAATGACGTTGTTGCACTGTTTAACACTCAACGTTTTCTACTTCAGAAAACTAAGACTAGATTTCACTCGCGACTCAGAAAAAAAAATAGCGCTGAAGGCTTGAAACAACTTGTGAAAAGCTTCCAAAGCAACGGAAAGCTGACCGAACGAATTGTTCCGTTCGCTTGTTCACTGGGCAATGCTTTTAACTATTTGTCAACGGTTAGTGAGATGGGATTCAAGCCTTTGGAGAATTCTTGGCTGCGATTAAAAGCCTTGCTGCAGTCTGTATAAAGAGCTTCTGCATAGTTACCATTGTCGGTTGCTATCAGTGAGTCGTTAATGAATTCCAAGAAATTTGTGCTACTATAGTTGACCTCCATTGAAGAGTCCAGGTTGGTTGTTAGTCCGTCTGTTTTTGATTTGAGAAAACAATTGTTCATTTATATTATTAATTGATAATTGCTTCATGACGTTATCATCTGATTTAGAAATCCAAATTTGACGTTATTTGTGTGCTGTAACATGATGGCTTGTAACAAATTTATTACTATTTTGTAGTTGCCGGAACGGTAGTAAATAAAAATTTAAGTTTTGTTAAAAGTTTTACTGAATCAACGCGTTGCGAAACAATCTCATTTACGAATGAGACTAATGCAAATTTGAGGCGCTACTTCAATGATTAGATGCTGAAGAGCATGCAGCGTTTAGTAAATTTTACTTGAAAGCATGCAGTGTGCTTTTAAAGATGGAAGAGGAAACCATGACGTTAATTAATAATTGCTTCATGACGATTGAAAATAATGGCAATTCCACGCTTGTTACGTTTGTCAGACTTTTTTCCACTTTTAAAAATAGGTACTAGGTAGGAACTTTTCCATAGTATGGGAAAGATCCCAGATCCAAGTGACATATTAAAAAGCAAAAATAAACGTGCTGTAAGTTTCAATGATTTGTTTTTTTCATAAATACGGGTGGTATTCCATCAGAGTCGGAAACTTTGGAAACGTCTAATTGATTCAAACTTTCCAATATGTCTTGAAATTAGACTTGACTATATCCAATGCCTCTTGAATATTCTGGAAGAAATCGAAATATTCATAATCCCGATCTTCGTCAGCAAATGTTGTATAGATTTCTTGGAAGAATGTTGCAAAGGGATTGCAATTTTTTTCCACGTTATCACCAACATTTGAGTTCAGATGCATTCTAGATGGGAAATGGTCACATTTCAATTTAGTTTTAACATAGTTGAAATTTTTTTTTGGGCAAGACTTAACTACGAGTTCGGTTTTTGAATTGTACTCATCAAATGCATTGTTACTGGTTAGATTCAGTTCATCTCAAATATTCAAGTAGTACAGTCATCGACAAAATAAAGTGCTCAACCTTTATGATTTCAACAAACACTTCCTAAAACCTTCAACTTCTCAAATGAACCACTTGATATATTTTAAAAATGATGATTGAAAACATTCACTAGAAATTTATAAAAAGCAAACCTTGATTTTACAAAAATACTTGTTGTTGAGGTTAGCATAATTAGGTGTGACATAAAAAATTGCCCATTTAAAGACTGGACTCGAAAAAATGAGACACACAAAAATGATCACCAAAAATTCATTTTAAATCGGATACTTCTAAAATTTTCAGGGATTAAATAACTATATATAAATGTGCCTGATCGGAAACTACCGTTCAATAATGCCCTCCGCTCGTTTTCAAACTTGATCTTTCCATTATCAAAGCCTGCCGTTGCCCTATACGGAACTATCAATACACTTTCTCTTCATGTCGATTTCGTTCTAGCAATAAATTACCGTCCACTCCTAGCGCTTCGCATGGAGATGATAACTTATCTACTTCTGACAAACTTCATCAAAGATCGTTACTTCCGCGCTTGGGAGAATACAAAAACAACAATCAATGTGAACTTTAAATTATTAGCTATGTTTTGGCATAATTAATTTATTGAATTCAAAGCTGAATGCTCGTGCATTTCTCTTAACACTGCTCATGAGATCTTGGGCGAGGCTTTGTCCATCTTCCTTACACAATTTCTCCCCGTTTTTCATCAAAGCTTCATCGGTTTTGAATGTGTTTCCGCTTTTCTTCAACTTCTTCTTTATTATCGCCCAAAACTTTTCGATCGGACGAAGTTCTGGTGTATTTGACGGGTTCGCCTCCTTCGGGACCACATTAACGCCCTTCGCTTCGTACCAATCCATTACAGGCTTGGCGTAATGGCACGGAGCGAGATCCGGCCAGAACAGCGTGGGACCACGTTGAGAGCAGAGGAAGGGCAGCAAGCGCTTCTGCAAGCATTCCTCTCGATAAATCTGCCCGTTTATGGTGCCGGTTGTAACGAACGGCTTGCTGTACCGTCCGCACTCGCAGATCGCCTGCCACAACAGGTACTTCTTCGCGAATTTGTCCATCTTTCTCTTCCGGAACTTTTCCGGAACCTCCATGCGGGACGTACCGACAAAAAACTCGAGGCCGGGGATTTGTTTGGTGTCCGCCTTGATATATGTCTCGTCGTCCATGACGAGACAGCTTGGCTTGACCAGCCACTCATGGTACACCTTCTGCGCACGCAATTTGGCCACCGTGTTTTGCTTGTCTGTCCGGTTTGGCGCCTTCCTGCCCTTAAAAACACGTAGCTCAGCCCGCTTCATGGTCTGCTGGATGAATTGACCATTTTGGCCACATCTCGGGTGGAAAGGTTCGGGTTATTCTTAAAGTACTGCCTTATCTTCCACGCCTTCTCTGGGTATTCCGTTTTCGGTTTTCGGCCGCTTCCAGCGCGCCGCTCGATGGTCTTCGTCTCCTGGAACATCTTCACAACGCAGGATACGGTGGAATGGTGGATTCCAAGCCTTTTGCCGATCCATCTGTGCGACTGACCAGGATTATCGATCACCGCGCCCAAGATTTGCTGGCATAGCTCTTCTTGTTTCGAACTCATTTCGAAAACTACTTCACAGATCGCGATGAAATTTTGCATTATTGGTTGTTTCAAACATACACATAACACTCTAAACTAGTATTACTCAACATTTCATTAATTTTTACCTACGCGATAAAAAGTTACACCCAAAACAGAGTGTCACATTTTTTCCGAGTCCAATATTTATATAAACCATGTAAGGCTTTCGCATGCTGATTAGGAGACCCCTTGATTTTTTGAGTTTTATCATTTGGAATCAAAACATTCTATTTGTTGTGCTTTTGTAATACGTTCACGTTGTTTTGATATAATCGCAGGCAAGTACGGTATCAACAAAGCAGCTGTCGAAAAAAAAATGGAAACGCAAAACGGATACAAGAATGGACACCAAAACCGCACAGATAAAAATAAACATTGAATTTTCTGCGTTATCTAATGCACATGAAGTGAATGCTAGATTTGGCAGGAAATAATGGGATATTCAATGTAGATTTAAGCTTATTGTATGAAAGATTGTGAAAATTGTTGTATGGCGCATGAAAGATTGCAAACAATTTCGTTGTTCACGCCTCCTTCGGCTTGGAATGAAACTAGGGGAAATTTTACGTGCTTGTTAAAATTCATTTTTTTTCTGTGCGTGCGGGAAGTTAATAAAATTTAGTCTTCTTTGTTCTCAGTAGTTTAGGAATGACCTTAAAACAAACATGATAAATAAAGCTCCTGACAATATTTCGATGTTTTTATTCACGTAACCATCAAGTTTTTTTTTTTAAAGAAGTTGAAAGGCTAATTCGGTATTTTGCCGATGACTGTATGCCAGGTTATTGCTATTACCATTTCACTTGTATGTTTTGTGTGTTTTTGCTTCCGATATTTTAATTTTTTAATTTGTTTACTGTACCAAACTGGCTGGTTTGAATCACCTTGTCGCCTTATTTTTTTGAGTGCTACTTGTTCAAATATCATTGCAAACAATAATTTAGAAAACAAGATCAACAGACGACTCAATATTTGCTCCGTTCTTAAAAATGGTTTGCCAATTAATCCTGTTGAGTTTGTGTCTCATGATATCATTATTTGTTAAATGAAGACCTCTTCAAATTCGTAGTCGTTAAGTCTTTTGTGTTCGCGAACAAATAAAGAATACTCAATTACTGTGTGAAATGTATATTGACAGTTCGCCATTTTTGTTATCTTAGAAGCTAATTAATTCCTGCTTGATTGGTAGATAGTGAATTGTTGTTGTGTCATGTAGTGATGTTAATGTGATGTAGGTAAAACATTAAACAGCCACGAATACCCATTTTATTGGTCTATGTTAAGTATTTTTATGAAATTTTGTTTGTGAATTTCTACGGTATATGCTACATTTAGTACCGAAGGATTTGTGATATGTCCTAATTTTATATGTGGTTTAAGTTTATAAAATGTTTTTCGTTGCACATATGTTCAGCAACTTTCAGTTAGGAATTTTGTATGAGTCTTTTATCAGTGTCTTTGTTTGCCTAAGGAACTTCTGCGATATGTTCTTTGAAACGAGTTTTGAGAGTACGTTAGGTTTTTTTTCACAACGATCAAAAGTTATTTTGTAGACTGCGTATTTAACAAGATTGCCAATGGGGTCTTTAGCAGACCCTAAGAGAGTTTTCTACTTTCATTGTTTACTTTCACTTCCATAGTTGAGAGCTTTCGAAGCTAATACCAATGATAACAATCACAATCATTCCATACGCCCAAAATGTCCAACCCAGAAAATCGCTCGACAGGACTGTGAGTCGAACCCATCGTTTCCAGCTTGATAATAGCATGCTTTTTTCATCTACATATGCCTCAGGGCCTCCTCAAATGTATGCATGGTGCGAAAAATGATTTCGCCAAATTGATATTAAGGTGCAAATATCTGTCATGATTTATTTAGAATTCAATAGTTGTTTCTTCTTTCAAAATCAAAATATTAATCATGAAAATGTGCCTACCTATCAACGCAATAAACACTTTTTCATTAAAAGTAATTTGATTTCGAACGAGTACCTGCCTTCTGTTCCCAGTAAGGGCCTGTTCATAAGCCAAGTGACTCATTTTTAAAAATCTCAGAACCCCCCCTCCCTCCTCGTAGACTTTTCTCCATACAATTTTTTGAATTTTTGTGTGGAGCGTAGACTTTGGTCAAACCCGCCCACCTTCCCCCAGAAAAGTCTACGTGGTTTATCAATAGCCCCTGATGATGAAAACGCTCTTATGAAAAATAACCTTCTTTTAAATTTCGGTTTATTGGTTTACTGATTCTGGAAATTTTTGATTTCATCGATTTTGAAGGCTAATAACTATATATCGTAGCACGTATTTTGCTGCCGATTTATCGATAAAAATAAACATACCAATTGTTTTGTGTAATTAAGTATTCTATTCAACCGAAATATTATTATGTGATGAAGTGTTTACACTAGCTTATCTCTTTTTCTGTTTATTCTGGTACCACTCTGTTCGAATAAACGCTTCACTCATCAGGGGAATTGGCCTGACATATAGGCAACAAGCATGACTTTATTGTTTCGTTCGTTGCGTTTAAGATTATGCCGAGCACGGATAAAGAGTTCTCATGAAAACTGTGTTAAACTTCAGCTGGAGTAATATAACGAGGGAGTTGAGATCAAATTTCGTTGCCATATTGTCGTTGTTGAAACAACCAATAATGAAAAATGTGTTCGATTAATTGCACCATATCATATATCAGCAAACTTTGATTACGCCCAATGTAGCATTCACATTGAACTGAGAAAATCAATGTTTTACTTTGATGGCCAAAACATAATCCAATCACAAATTGTTAATGTCTTTAAAATAGAAATATTCATTCGCGCTGATTTTCTCTTCTATTGAAAGTAGATTGTAAGCTTTAATTCAGAAAAGCCGTCGGCCTTTGCCAGTATATATTAGAGACCGATATTGTTATTCAAGTGCTTTTTGTATATATTATAATGCATACACTACTGTACAGTCATGCAAATGTATGTGCCCTGAGGCCGACTGATAAGACTGATTTGGAAAAGGCGAGAACATAAATTTAATCACGCACTCTTTTCGTCGAGTTGCATATGTTTTGGTTTCGCGAGACATAATTTAACATTAAATATTTGATAACGTTTCTCAATGTATGTCAAAGACGAACTAAGTCTCGTGTAATTTTCATATTTTCTGAGCATTGATACAGGGTTCAGCCGAAGGGTGCCAGATTTTTTCAAAATTTTGTTCCTGGATGAACTTTTTGGATTTTTGAATTTTGCCGGCGCCAGTGCTGTAGAGGTGAAAGCGTGCCTGCTACTTGGCATCGCAATTGGTCTCTGGTCATGTCTTAGTTCGGAAAGTAAATAAAGCCGTTGGTCACGGATCATGTGTTGATGAGTGCAATATGTAGGGAACAGGTGTCTCGCTCCGGTGATTAACCAGCCTAAGGCTGAAAGTCACCTTAATACAGGAAAAACGGAGAAGATTTTTGAAAAAAGAGAATCATATTTTTAAAAAATCATGTTTGTCAGTTTTTCCGGAAAACCTCGGTAGATTTTTTTCATTTTTCCCGGACATTGCCTATTTCAAAATATTAACAACTCAAGAACGAAGCATCGTAGATCTATTCCAATATTATTCCCTTATAACAAGGAAAAGTTCTCAAGAGGAACAATAAAAATCACTGTGGAGGAAAATTTCAAAGAAAAGTCGGAGAAGCTTTGTACTCTGTCATGGAATTTTTTTTTTTGTTTTGTTGAATAATTTAAACTACGTAGTGAAGATTTAAGGATCAACTTTTCTATTATGTCCGAATAATTTCCGAAAACTAATGGTCAGTCACGCATTTTTATAAATACACTTCGAAAGCTATCATTTCCTTGTTTGCTAGTACAATTTAAGAAGCTTGTTTGATGAGATGGAGGTTTGTTTGTTTATTTATTTATAAGTTTATTTGTTTAACGTTTGCATTTTAAAAAAATGGAATTTTTCGGATGGTGATAAAAAAACAGCTAAGACAGATAATAGTTTTTGATAAATTTCCCATGGAAGGTATTTATTTAGGCTTACTTGCAAAAAAATTCTACGCCCTTGCGAGCGGCCTCCCGGCAGTTAACCGAAACATTCGCCATGACGGAAGAATACATCCGTGTAGGCATGTTTTTGAGTTCTTTCTTCGTTTTATTTATCAATTCCTCCTCAGTTTTCGCAACAAAATTGTTGGAGTTGATCTTACGCTTCAAGTTGGCCCAGAAATTTTCGATGGGACGCAGCTCGGGGACGTTGGGCGGGTTCGCTGACTGGGGTACAACATCGATATTCAGCCGCTCCTTTGGCTTTGACATCCCCTTTTCGCTGATTGTCAGCCACAGCAGCACCTTCTTGGGGAACTTGGTGTGTTAAATGAACTTCACCTCGGAGCTCACTTCCTTCGTGGGGGGAGTATAATACGAAGAGATGATATGAGTGGTGAGATGGTCTCGTCGTCCATCACCACCGCCACGTCGTGATTCGCCGGGAAAATCGAGTTGACCATCTTATTCAGCCGCTGCCTCTGCGTCATTGCCTTCAGCTCCGAAACCAGTGGATGCAACTTCCGCTTCCTGACATGTATGTTCATGTTCGCCAGGTACTTTTTCACTGTTTGGCCGGTTGAACCGACCTCCCGGCCAAGCGCACGCAGCGATGTAGCCACTTTTCCCTCGGTCTTCCTCTGCAGCATCCTTTGGAGCTTCTTGTCGCTCATGGTCGTCGGCCGTCTAGAACCGAGCTTTTTTTCGATGCTCTGATTGTTGTATAATAGTGCCAAGATGTTGTAGATGCCGGAACTGGCGTATCCAGCGTCCACAAAGTGCCGCACGATGTCCGTTTCGACGTGGCGGGGTGCCGTTCTTTGAACGCGCACACTTCTGAACGGAGTTACTTCACTTGTTTTGCCATAACGGTTAGAATTCGACTGATAGAGCTGTCAAATTTTGTCTGCTGACTCATGGGCTACTATGATTGATGCTGCATGGGCAGTTTTGTCAGTGCGGATGAAGGTAAACTTATGAAAAGTTGTCAATTTTTGTCCATTTTTTTTTAAATGCAAACGCTATTTATTTATTAGGTTTATTTGTTTATTTATATGTTTGTTTAAGATGGAGGTTCATGAATTTATTACGAAAAAAAAGTGTTAATCGAGGTTGTCAGTTTTGCTGCGAAATTTTTCATAACTCAAGAACGAAACCTCGTAGAACAAAATTTCAATGAAGTTTCTGTACAATTTGATTTAAATGATTCCAAGACTATTTTTAAAATAAGAATACCAACAAAGTAAGAACTGTATGTTATATAAATTCAAAGACTAGTAACAAACCAATAAAATATTGCCAAATGGTTAGGAAATGTTCTATTCGAAAAAAAAACCAAAATTTATTTTCGGTGAAGGAAAATGTATCATGCAAAATTTATTTGCCTCTTTTTTTTTTTTTTTTTTTCTAATTCCCAACTTATAAGTAGTTGAACTTCAGGATACATTTTTTTTTTGTTCTCGAGTAATGTCTGAAAAACCAGTGGCCGATCGCACATTTTCATAAATAAACTTCGAAAACATTCGTTCTATTGTTTGTTGGTCAATGTTTTAGTTGTTTCTTTATGGTGTTTTCCTGATTGAAAGCCATTGGATAACTGAATTTAACCACTTATTAATTCAGTTCCATTATTATAAGCTTTACGGAGACGATAATTAATTTATCTTTGCGCTTTGATTTTGTTTCAGCTTCTCAAATGAATTCAAGCAATTTATAGTAGTTAAGTAAAGGTGTATCAATAAAAATCTGTTATTTTGCTCTACCTTATATTGGATTCGAATTCCTCAAATTTGTCCCAATAACCAAATCTTAGCGGGTGCTCCTAAGATTGCCGAGAATTGGTAAATTCCACTAGTTAGCGTCATGTAAAAAACAGATAAACGATAACAAAAACGATGACCTTAGCGAATGGCCCAAGCTTCCTGTATCTCGAATCAGTTCAACTTGCGAAATTTTAGAATATAGAGAGTGGAATGTTATAATTCGAAGTAATTCAATGCCAACGTCTATCTTAAATTGAGAGATCGACAGGTTATCGATAAGTAATCACTTTGTTTCACTTAGCACGGTGCTAAGAAGCGGACCGGAAGATTCGAACAACAATCGAATTGTCATCAGTAAAGAAGAACAAAGGTTTGTACTAATAAATTATTTATTTATTAAAATATCCACAATATTATAAAACTCCTGTCCCGGAAGCTGCTTGTAGTCGGCTTTGACGTAGGTTTCGTCGTCCATTACCACGCAGTCAAACTTCGTCAGCATCGTCGTGTACAGCCTCCGGGATCGCGCTTTGGCCGTCGTATTTTGTTTATCATCGCGATTTGGAGTCACTACCTTCTTGTAAGTCGATAGTCCGGCTCGTTTTTTGGCTCGATGCACGGTTGTAGACGATACACCCAGCTTATTTGCGGCATCTCGGAGTATAGGTTAGGGTTTCGCTTGAAACTACCGGCAACTCTCTTTGTCGTCTCAGCGGCTTCCAGTTTTCGATTTCCCCCCGATCCAGACTTCCTGGCTGTCGACAAACGTTCCCCAAACACTTTAATTACATTTGTAACGGTTGATTTGGCAACTTTTAGCGATTTTGCCAACTTTGCGTGCGAATAGCTCGGATTTTCGCGATGCGCGAGCAAAATTTTGATACGCTGCTCTTCTTGCTTGGACGGCATTTTGACTACTGAAGAGTGAATTCCAAAATCAAAATAGGAGCAACATTCTACACACACACACCTTCAAAATGGATATATTGGATTCGAATTCCTCAAATTTGTCCCTCGATATCTAGAATAACCAAATCTTAGCGGGTGCTCCTAAGATTGCCGAGAATTGGTAAATTCCACTAGTTAGCGTCATGTAAAAAACAGATAAACGATAACAAAAACGATGACCTTAGCGAATGGCCCAAGCTTCCTGTATCTCGAATCAGTTCAACTTGCGAAATTTTAGAATATAGAGAGTGGAATGTTATAATTCGAAGTAATTCAATGCCAACGTCTATCTTAAATTGAGAGATCGACAGGTTATCGATAAGTAATCACTTTGTTTCACTTAGCACGGTGCTAAGAAGCGGACCGGAAGATTCGAACAACAATTGAATTGTCATCAGTAAAGAAGAACAAAGGTTTGTACTAATAAATTATTTATTTATTAAAATATCCACAATATTCATATCATTCGTTAGTAATAAAATTACTTTTATTCAATCTTAAACAAAAAATAAATAAACCGCTTCATCTGTACAATGTGCTCACATTTTCTACAATACGTTATCGCTCAAATCCAGTCGCAATTTTTACTACTTAATTGTCTAGATAACTACTCTATTTTCAATCATTTCGATTTAATTTGCTTTCTTACAAAATATCCTCGTGTTTCGATATCCTGTACACGATTATCTGAAATTGATCAGTACTTACGATTACAATTTTGCTTTTTGTGAAGATCTCTTGCGATCTATTCAAGTATAAATTCTTCTCCGATCAATAAACTTCATACATTTAATTTTCTTGGTCTCACACAAACAAAGGGAAACTTTTTTTCTTCTGCACGGTACCCTGATTACCAATTTTAAACTATGATAGTAGAAAAACGACAATTCAACACGTTCCCAATTTTTGTGCACATGTACGATTCCTGTTCGACATTACCTAGGTTTCGTTCAGTTCCGTAACACATTTACAAGGATATTATTTTTATAACATCCATCCATTTTACGATTTGTAAAAATTTGTTTGACAGTATCCGGTCATCGGTTTAGTCTTTTATTTGAGATTTCATTGGACAACTTTATTGCACTCGGTTCGGAAATCTTATTCTATTAACACTGTTGGATCGCACAACAAGTTTCACTTCAAACGATTTATTGATCTTTTGATTGCAGCTTCTTTTGAAGATTTTATCGTATAGAAAGTTCTGGGCTAACAAGAAAAATGCCATTCCACTTGCTTTGTCTTCTGATAAGTTTATTTGTCAATTGCATCTCTTGCTTTGAACACTACTTAATACCAAGGCTCCAGGGATCGGATACAAATTAATTACAAATACACAAGATCCTTGTCGCATTGGTAGTGAAGTAAAGTGCTCTGCTTTCGCAACAAGATAATGTTGCAATTCTAGAAACAATACGTTCGATTAGGTGGACACATTACCACGGTATCTTCCGCTTCACTGATGGTCGGTTCTTTATGTTTCAATATGGACTGAGGCTGCAGTAGAGTGGATTGTGTTTGCTGGAACGGAGTAGACTGCTGGCCAGAAACCGGATGTCATCCATAGTAGAACTGCGTGTTTGCTGCCCCCCTGCTGAGACTGCGAGGGGTGTTTCCCTCGAGTTCGCTGGACGGTCGTCTTAACATTTGCGATTGCCCTATCACTGAGCCAGCTCCTCCTAAAAATACTGGGGCTGGCTGTTGATGAGGCCGGGGCAGAGTACTCATGGCTGCTATTGGCGTGCGGATGCCACCTGAAAAAACAATGAAATTGACGCATTATCAAACTACGTGTCTTATAGGGGGAGAGTTACAAAAAAA
Source organism: Aedes koreicus (assembly GCA_024533555.2). NCBI lineage: Eukaryota > Metazoa > Arthropoda > Insecta > Diptera > Culicidae > Aedes > Aedes koreicus. The sequence continues at coordinate 227,231 of JAHHFK020004968.1, forward strand.
AAAAATCAGCATTAGTAACTCAAACTAAGATCTAATGCATCACTAAAATTTTTTGTTTGAATGATAATACTAACTGTAAATGTTGAGGCAATTTTTTTTTTTATAAATATCTTACTTCACTAAATCTTAGAGATGAATATATTTAGAAATGAATAAATGAAGCAAGTATTGCATTTCTTTTCGATGAATTATTGCTATTCGAAGATTTATTCAAACCCCCAAAATAAAGGGTGATACGGTCAAAATTTGGTCAAGGGAAAACGCGTGTAAATCGGTGAAATCGTTTATTTAAAAAATCAAATTAAATTTCTTTTTCAAGTTCAATTAGTATAAAATTCAGGAAAAATATTCAGTTAGGCTTCCGCTTTTCCAAATCCGAATTGCCGGGCCTTACGCTTGACCCCTGCCATCAGATTTTGTACAGCCACCTTGTCCACCTTCTTCGCCGCAGAAAGCCAGTTTGCCTTGAACTGCTGCTCGTCCTTAGCAGTTTTTTGGTCTTCTTTAGGTTCCGCTTGACAATAGCCCAGTATTTCTCAATTGGGCGGAGCTCTGGCGTGTTGGGAGGGTTCTTGTCCTTGGGAACCACCTGCACGTTGTTGGCGGCGTACCACTCCATGGCCTTTTTACCGTAATGGCAAGATGCCAAATCCGGCCAAAACAGTACGAAACAACCGTGTTTCTTCAGGAAAGGCAGCAGACGTTTATTCAAACACTCTTTCACGTAAATTTCTTGGTTGACAGTCCCGGAAGCTATGAAAATGCTGCTTTTCAAGCCACAGGTACAGATGGCTTGCCAAACCAGATATTTCTTTGCGAACTTTGACAGTTTCGTGTGCTTGAAAATATCTGCTACCTTTCCCCTTTCTTTTGCCGTATAAAACTCCTGTCCCGGAAGCTGCTTGTAGTCGGCTTTGACGTAGGTTTCGTCGTCCATTACCACGCAGTCAAACTTCGTCAGCATCGTCGTGTACAGCCTCCGGGATCGCGCTTTGGCCGTCGTATTTTGTTTATCATCGCGATTTGGAGTCACTACCTTCTTGTAAGTCGATAGTCCGGCTCGTTTTTTGGCTCGATGCACGGTTGTAGACGATACACCCAGCTTATTTGCGGCATCTCGGAGATATAGGTTAGGGTTTCGCTTGAAACTACCGGCAACTCTCTTTGTCGTCTCAGCGGCTTCAGTTTTCGATTTCCCCGCGATCCAGACTTCCTGGCTGTCGACAAACGTTCCCCAAACACTTTAATTACATTTGTAACGGTTGATTTGGCAACTTTTAGCGATTTTGCCAACTTTGCGTGCGAATAGCTCGGATTTTCGCGATGCGCGAGCAAAATTTTGATACGCTGCTCTTCTTGCTTGGACGGCATTTTGACTACTGAAGAGTGAATTCCAAAATCAAAATAGGAGCAACATTCTACACACACACACCTTCAAAATGAGGGGTGTTCAGGTTTTTTAAATGCAAAATTGAAAGAAATACGTCAAGTTGATATTGACCAAATTTTGACCGTATCGCCCTTTAAGAGTAAAATGTTGAAAATTAATAAATGTTTACAGATCAGGTCTACATCGCGTAGACTTACCACGTCAGAAACTTGCAGTATTTTATCAAAGCTCTTAAAATTCACAAAAGTTTCTACGTAGGTGTAGCGGGATGTAATATAGCCTTGGTCTTTCATTCCGCCTATGTATCAAATATTTCATAAATTGAGCAACAATCGACAAACCATGTTGGTATCATGTTGATCGGTTTAATCCGAAACAGCAGGACTTTTTTCATCAATTTATAGTTATATACTTTAGCGACATTTTCGTTTTCCCAATTTGTTTAGCTATCATGAATCCTCTTGTGCTGAACCTCTCGAAGGTCAAATTTTTCACCTAGCGGACAGTAAGAGGGCTTACATCATGCTATATATCTGCATGTGAGCAAAAGAATATGTCCAGTAGTGAAAGTATCACCTATTCTGCTCATTTTTCAGCTGCCATGCCGTAGGATGTTTTATAAAAGCACTAACATCTAGTGTGATTCTGGCGGGATATGGCGCAATTCACTTTTTGACTTATTACTTTTAATCTAAGGGAAACGTACACTTAACATTTGTGTGGCAACTTATGTCGTTATTAATTTGTCCATTTTTTGGAATGAATTACGAAAATATCTGATTTTCTTATGGTATAATAACTGAATGTAATTGCACTGTTACAAAAAAAGGTGAATGTTTTGATTAAGGTAGATATCTGACTGTTCGAAATAAAGCACATAGTCACTGAAAAGTGTTTGACGCTAACAAGCATGCATATTAGTAATAGGACGCATAGGAAACATCATTGAAAGCATTAGAACATCATTAAAGCATCAGCATCGAGCCTGAAACCGGTCGACAATAAAAGGTAAATTTTATGTTCCTTTTTCGTTTGTTAGAACCATAAGTGTTGTGTCCAATCTCGCGTCGTGTTTTCATTAGTAAAATATTTGTAAGTTTTTCTGATCAAATGGTGTATGAATGAAGGTAATCTGTTCAGTCAAACGGGAGCTATTAGCTTTCAAAAAAATTTCACGGGATCATGGCAAAGAAAAGAGAAACGTAGTCCTACGTTAAAAAATTACTTTATAAACATATGTTTTATATGTGGTGATATATTTTTCAAATGGCTAATCAAAATCGAAACCAAAGTAATATACAGTTTAAAAGAAACATCTAATTTTCTGAGTTATCTAATGAACTAATGGAATGCTAAATCAAGCATGAATTCATAGAAAATTTCATATTAATTTAAGCAAATGTCGCCTAAATCAGGTCTGTTGTATGAAATATTGCATGAAAGATTAGCTTGCAATTAAACGAGGGGATATTTTACGCGTCTGTTAAAATTATTTTTTTTTTTCTGTGTACAGTCTGTTTTGAAATAGAATGACCTTTCGATCTTATCATAATATGATGGATATTTCACTGGCTTGGATTCGTCCATCGCTTCTTCTTATTCACCTTACTTATGAACGGCCGTTTCCTAGCAAAATGGCAATTCACACCGTGCTCAGCAATGCGTCGTCGTACTGTACGATCGGATATCGAAAGGCAAGGATGGTTCCAATCGTATCATAAATCATTCGTTGCACGCTCTTCTTTGATTGAATAGACGCACACAATGAGAAGTTCTCCTTCACCTCTCAAATCGAAAACTGATGGACCAAGGTAAACATTGAATGAACATAGCATGAACTTCGTCGCCTGTCAATTGTATGCGTGATCATTACTGCTTGCTTGTACAATTTATTGATTCGTTCGTTGGCTTCTGTTGGTGATTCATTTTCGTTTCCTGATTCTATAGAGTGCTAGTGCTCGATGTTGCAATCGGATCACTTGGTGATTGTGTGGTACCGCAAAGCAAAAATGAATTGGAAGCCGAAAAGCACAGCGTAGCCAGTAAATACAGCGGGAAAAACAGAAAAAATGTAGCAACTATACGGCAAATGTTAATATAAAGTGACATGTGTTTCTTTAGGCCAATATTTTCTGTTTTGACGTAGGACTACGTCTGTGTTTTCAATACTGGGGTACACGTTCGAATTGCGAAAATTTGGAGCGTCACGAAAAATATATAGGTTTTGAACGTTAAAAACTAAGTCATTCCACGATTGATTTCCAAAATGTTTGCACCAATCGATCGGAACATTTTCTACGCTTCGATTTAAATATTTCAAACTATTGATTTTTAACATGCAACCAATAAAATTAACGCAAATATGAAGTGATGTCTTATAATATCGATTTTTCATAGTAAATTTACCAAATGCACAGTACTTTCCGCTCACAGACTTCATATTTAAGTAACGAACGTCTCCTAGGCAGCCATGAATGTTATATAAGGGGTACACCTTCGCATTTTGATTTAGTTTTCCGGCGGTCGTGGAGCTGTGCAGAGTAGGATCTGCAGTTGGACGAGCAGTCGCTGCCCAGAGAGGCGTTGGTGCAGTTGGCTGTTGTTGCCGATGCTCCCGTCAACCTCACTGCGAGAAACATGGCTGCTGAAGCCTACGATTTGGCGGGAAAAAGCCGCCCGTGACAACGAGACAAGAATCAATCATCCCACGTCACCTGCAGATGGCCACCTGCAATGAACAGGAGATGAACCAAGAAAGAAAGTCCAAGTTCAATCGCGAACTGTTTCTCCCCCGTCAACTAAATCCGTCCTTTTCAGGACGACCAAATTAGTTTGCCAACTAAAGAGTTTATTTGGTTGAAATTTTCTCTTGTGCTGTTTGAAATTAATTTCAATTACCGCGCCCCGGCTGAACATAGCATTCATTAAACGCCGCGTCCCGTAGTAAATGACAAAGAACGCTGAACAACCAACGTACGGAATTCGAGCCGAACTGCGTCACTTCAGACCGACCATGTGGTTGAGTTCGTTGTAGTTCCTAGCTATGCATAGCGGATAAGTTGCTGGCGGTGGCAAGCAAATTAGGAAAGTTTCGGTTAAGAAAATCATCCGTCTTGCGTGTAATAATTAAAACTAATTTTTGTGGCGCAATAAAGGGTGTATTCGATAAAAATGGCACACACATATATACTCATCAAAATTAAACTGATTATTGGATTTTCTTGAAATTTTCAGCGAATGAAGAATTTTTAATGAGTTTTGATTTACAACATTTGTTTTATTCAATTTCGTCTCCCATCCCGAATGCCCGCACCTTCCTTTTCACTCCACCCATCAAATTTTGTACAACCGATTGTTCCAGTGTTTTTTTTTTGTTTTTACCCAAATTTTCTTCAATTCTAGCTCTGTTTTTATAGTTTTGGGATGTTTGCGAAGTTCCGTTTTCATAATTGCCCAGAATTTTTCAATTGGACGAAGTTCCGGTGAATTTGGTGGGTTCATATCCTTTGGCACAAAATTGACTCCGTTGGCTCGGTACCACTCCAATACGTTTCGAGCGTAGTGGCAGGATGCTAGATCAGGCCAAAACAGAGTTGATCCTTTGTGCTTCTTAATTAATGGCAAGAGACGCTTCTTAAGGCACTCTTCCGTGTAAATCGCACCGTTTATTGTTCCGGAAGTGATGAAGGGAGCACTTATTTCACCACATCCGCAAATCGCCTGCCAGATTAGAAACTTTTTTGCAAATTTCGATAGTTTCTTCTTTCGAACATCCTCCGGAACATTGAACTTCGACTTGGCAACGAAATATTCTTGCCCAGGAAGTTGACGGAAGTCGGCCTTGACGTATGTTTCGTCATCCATCACGATGCAACCGGATTTGGTGAGCAGCTTCGTGTAAAGTTTCCGGGCGCGGGTTTTCGCAGTGATGTTTTGTTTTTCTTTCCGGTTTGGGGCTTTTTGCACTCTGTAAACATGTAACCCAGCACGCTTCATGGTTTTCTGCACAAAACCGACTGACACCTTAGACTTTTTAGCGACATCTCGAATTGACATGTTTGGACGGTTCTTGAATTGTTGTACGACTTTCCTGGCCATTTTACTGTCCATTGGACCACTTTTACGACCACTCCCTTCCTTCCTTTGGACACTCAGACGCTCCTTGAAGGTTCTTATTACACGAGACACAGTTGTATTTGTAATTCCAAGCCTTTTAGCAATCCACCGGTGGGACGCCCCTGGATTTTGATTGTGAGTGCACAAAATTTTCTCACGGACAATTTCTTGTTTCGACGACATGACTGGAACTACTGAATGTATAACTATGAAACTTGGCAGATGTAAATAATACACTATGGATAAGATCCACTCAAATTTCTAGGTTTTTTACTCATACGATTCAAAAGTTACAGAAGATTTTCTGTGTGCCATTTTTATCGAATACACCTTTTAATTGAAGTTCGTCCCCTTTGATGCAATTTGTAACACATTGCCTTCGTTGGTACCGTCTTCTTTCCTGCACTAGCATCCGATCCGAATAGCTTCTAGCAGAACATTTTGATTCAGTCTTACGACAGTCGTTAAGCTGTGCAGTGGTCTTAGGATCGCAGTTGGCGGCGGCGAGCAGTCGTTGCCCAGAGAGACGTTGGTGCAGTTGGCTGTTGTTGCCGATGCTCCCGTCAACCTCGCTGCGAGAAACATGTCTGCTGAAGCCTACGATTTGGCGGGAAAAAGCCGCCCGTGACAACGAGACAAGAATCATTCATCCCACGAGATGAACCAAGAAAGAAAGCCCAAGTTCAATCGCGAACTGTTTCTCCCCCGTCAACTAAATCCGTCCTTTTCAGGACGACCAAATTAGTTTGCCAACTGAAAAACTGTTTGAGAAAGCGATCCACCGTCGGCTTCTCTCGTCTGCAGACGAGCTGAACATCTTGCTCGACGAGCAGTTCGGATTCCGACGTGGTCGCTCAACAGTGCACCAACTTAACCGAGTAACAAATATCCTCAGGCGGAACAAGTCTGTTGCGAAATCATCTGCCATGGCACTTTTCGATATCGAGAAGGCCTTCGATAACGTGTGGCACGAAGATGTGTGTGAAGATAATTAAAAATTATCTGTCGGACAGAACATTCCGTGTTTCGCTGCGAGGTGCAGTTTCCGATGCACAGGAGATCTCCGCCGGTGTTCCACAGGGAAGTATGCTAGGTCCACTTCTGTTCAACCTATTCACCTCGGACATACCCCCGCTCCCTGAAAATGCATCTCTGTCGTTGTTCGCCGATGATACCGCAGTCGTCCACAATGGTAGGGTAACAAGAGCGCTTACAGCGAAACTGCAGCGAATGTTCTGTCAGAATACTTCACCGAATGGAAGATCTGTATCAACCCAGCGAAGACCCAGGTCATCCTATTCCCACACTCCAACACTCCCAAACTTGTTCCGTCTGAAGATTGTAAAATTAGCCTAAACAACATAACGGTGAAATGGGCCAAATCAGCTGTCTATCTTGGCGTCACCATGGACAGCAAGCTTATTTTCAGGGAGCAGGTTGACAAAACTGTCACTAAGTGTAAAGTTCTGTTGAAGCTACTGTACCCATTGATCAACAGAAGGTCTACATTATCCCTGAAAAACAAGCTTGCTGTCTACAAGCAAATCATACTTCCAGTCATCGAGTACGGCATGCCAATTTGGGGGGATTGCGCAAAAACACATCACTTGAAACTTCAGCGTGTTCAAAATAAGTTCCTCAGGATGATCCTGAACACACCTCCGAGGACAAGAACATCTGAGGTCCACCGTCTGGCCGAGATAAAAATGCTCGACGATCGCTTTAGTGAGTCTATCAATCGGTACAGGGCACGCTGCCTGACATCGGATCACCAGATTGTTTGGAATCTGGTTCCCCACCCTTAGGCTTTTCAAATTGTAGTTGTAGTTGTAGGTTAAGTTATCAAATTTTAACAAACAATGCTCCAAGGGCTGATCTCAATAATCAATTCAAACACATAACACACTAAACACATCAAACACATAAAACACTTAAATCAAAGCTGAAAAGCCCAATTGGCTAAATCACTTAAAAATTATTATCTAGTATGTAAGACAAAGAATGAAAATTAAAATCAATTTTAGTAGTAGTTTGCATAACTGAAGAGTTCGTTTGGATGAATTTTTCTCTTGTGCTGTTTGAAATTTCCATTACCACGCCCCGGCTGAACATGGCATTGCTTTAAACGCCGCGTCCCGGAGTAAATGGCAAAGCGCGTTGAACAACTAATGAACCAACAGATCCATAAATATCTTCAACGCGTTAGAGATAGTGGCCCTCTCAACCATCGTAGAAAATACAAGTGGGTCGTATCATAATTAAGAGCCACCAAATGCTTTCTAAGGAGTGTACAATAGAATTTTCTCGGCCCTTTTCAGAACTGACTTAAATCAATTAGCGGATGGCCCTGACGTGTATGGGAATTCGATTGCTGCGTAGTCCTACGTCACCTTTGCGCACAACCCCATTGGGCTGTACCTTGTAGTTTTTGGTAGATAGTGATGATGGCACAGGTTACTTAGTTGTTTATGGTACGTCATTACCAACCAGGATGCAGTGGATTCCCTGTCCGGTTCAGAAGATTTTTCAAACAAAAATAAAAATGTATGCACTCTTGTTGAAATAGAAAATAAACGAATGTTTGTTCAACTCGTCGCTTGAGCACAACTCGCTCACTTCTCACAACTGTTGCAATTATTTGTAAAGCATGTAAACAATGGAATGTCAAAAGCATGATAAACAAGGGGTTAGTCAATTGAATGCACACGATTTTTTCCCCTAATAAAGATCCAAATTTTAGTGACATATCGTAAACACAAGCTTATTTTACTTTTCACAAGAAGTTGGCTAAAATGATTATGTATTTTCAAACTTTTACTGAAATCTAATGAACATGTCCAGTACGTGTAATGAATTGTTGGAATTGTAATTATAAAGATATCGAGGCCTAATTAGTATCGCCGTTCACTGTATTGTAAAGTTTTTTAATATCTACACACTTATAAATTATGAATTTTACACGATACGTAATTCATGTAAAAAGTCCGGGAACGTAAAGAAGGATTTCGTGTGTAATCATGTCTCCTGAAACTGACACATATGCAATTCGACGAAAAATGTGTTTGATTGAATTTATTTTCTCATCTCTTTCAACTCATTCTTATGTGCTAGAGGACGCTTGCATGTGTCGGTCTCAGGGGACAGAAATTTACATGGCATTTTGGTAGTGTGTAATTAATATCGGCAAGCATTGATTGGTTATTCGTAACTGTAGCTTTGTTAATGAGATTTCATTTACGAGTTATCGTTACTCAAAATGTTTTTTTTTATAACATAAAAGAGTTCATATGACGCCGAGAACACACTTTACAAATGGAATTGGCTACGGTTATGTCCACGGAATATTTTATCTGTTGCTAGAATAAGTGTTAACGGTTATATCATACTGTTTTGTAATGAACATAAGCTACCGCGTTCTTCTATCATGCCACATAGTATCACAATGCAGCACAAGATGGCATTAATCATGTACTTACCTATGCTGTGGCTAAACTGAGATGGTATAATGTTGATTGGTCCGCTCAGATAGCCAGCAGGTGGAGTGGGGTTCATCATCGCGCCCATCGAACATGGTGGCACCAACATTGTTGTTGAGGTATGTGATATATTAGATGGTCCCAGATTTCCATACAATCCTGGCGAAGGGTTGTATGTTCCGTAGCTCTGAAAAAATAACTCTATTAGAATAATAAACTTCATGGGTTCTTCAAACTATGGTTGATTTTAAACAAAAAGTTAACGATCAATTTGGGTTAAGATTTAAGACTTGTGTAGAACTGTTAGTTGCGTTCTTTAATTTTTAATTCTTTATGAGGTTACTTGATTCAACCTCTGAGCTCTCCAGATCGATTAAAAACGCTTAAATCATTATGGTAATAAATGGTATGTGTTACTGATCAAAAGGAACTAATTATTACTATAATGATTAAAATATATTTCAGCTATCCGCATAAAAGTTCAATGTTTATTTTTACCATATTAAGAAGAATAACCATTGAAGTTTTCAAAAGTGTTTTATGCAGAACTACATCTTTTTTTTTGTAGAAAACTTGCAATCTCCCCCGAAAATTTTACATGTTGTTCAAAATCTAAATATATCAATCTTATAATAATGTTTTAAGGATACCAATATTGTAATCCATTGTGTAACAGAATGTTGACAATCATAGTGGGAGCTATGAGTCAACAACAAATTCAAATTTCATAATTTTTTTTAACTGCAAGCAACGTTTAGCTGAACAAGAATATTTATTAATATAATGATTGTTATTTATTGCCTTTATTCGAATAAAATGTAATATGTTCATTTTCATCACCTTTAGAAAAATAGCTTCAGAAGTTCTCAAACGTTTTACATGCAGCATTATTTTTTTTGTAATTAAGTGAAGAAAGCTTGGAATCACAACTTTACTTACACTTTGTTCATAAAGTACCGAGAATTTAAATGAACCACTCTTTTTTTCATTTCATAAGTTGATACATCTTTGATTGACATCGGTCAGAAATTTGAGCGTCAACTAAGCATTGGTGTTTGTTTGGCAGACAAGCATTGGTGTTTGTTTGAATCAGACAAGTTTTAGTGTTCTGTCGCATTTCACCATGAATAATTTTGTCGAGCAAAGAGTTTGTTTGCAATTTTGTGTATCCAACTAAATTTCTTGTGAAAAATCGTTGATAATGTTGCAGAAAGGCATTGGGAAGCCAGTTAATTTGATAACTAGAGCATACTAATGGTATAAAGAGTTCAAACGTGATCGTGAAGTAGTCGCAGACTTGCCTCGTTCCGGACGCTCTTCAACTTCGAATACCGATGAAAACGTGCCAAATATAAGAAAAATCTGCTTGAAAATCGTCATGTGAGCCTAAAAGAGATGACAAGTGATCTCATCATGTCATATGGAACCATTCAGCTCATTCTTGAGGATATTTTGGGCAGGCAACGCTAAAGAGCTTGTTCCGAAAGAAGTGAGTTTTGTGCAAAAAGACCGTCGAAAGAAGGTTGCTGAAGACACGATTTCCGAATCCCCAAAAGGATCCAACCTTCATGAAACGCATCTTAACGGCACCATTCTTTCTTTTCTTCAAATTCAAAATGCCACTTCGGGGGAACAGATTCCAGTCCATTGAAGCTGTAATAGAGAATGCGATGAAGGAGCTGAAGGCCATCCTCCCGGCGGCCTATGAATAGTTAATGGATGACCGGATCAAGCGTTGGCACATGTGCATCGCTTCAAATGGGAGTTATTTTGAAGTAGACAAACTAAACTGGCAAGAACATTAAGAGAATTTTGTTTTATTTGCAAGTTCCCGGTGGTTTTTAACATAAAATACTGTTTAAAATCTAAAAATATTTTAATGATAAAAATATTGCAAATTGTGTAACAGGGTGTTTAAAACCATAGTGGGAACTATCTGAATACGTTCAATTTTTGTCAGTTTTTTGAGTTCCAGAAACTTGATCAAATGGATTGTGGATTGTGGATAGTTTGTTCCAAGTGTGGACAATTATTTTTGAATTATCATGTTCTCGAATCAATTGATTAGTGATTCATATTTTCCAAAGCAAGTTTGTTTCATTATTATTTTTCACTTTTATCGTTAACATTACGTTGACCCGGCGAAAATCTCAGAATGCGTTAACAAAATTAACATAATTTAAAATCAAAAAGATCATGGAACTATGCATCAACAAATGTATCGAATGATTCTAGGTGCCGTAAAATTTTAAGACGAGTTTAACTTACTGAACGTTATTTTTCTCAACACAACTTCACCCATAATTTGGCAAGAGTTGATATATATCAAATTTTACAACATCCCAGCTCTGAACAACATTATCAATAGAAAACAAAACCAAATTGATTGTTTTAGAATTTTACCAAGCTTTGCAAAAAAAAGCAAACATGCGTAGTTATGCTAACATCTTTTCCATTGTTATTTACTTTTGACGTAGGACTTACGTCTCTCTTTTCTATTCCTGTGTAGGGGCGCCGTTCTAAAATTTCTGAAATCGCAAGCGTTACGCGGGTTTAGAGACTTTGAACGATAATATCTCCTCTCGGGCCTACAGAAATTTTACGATAAGTATTTCATTGGAAAGGTAGAACATCAATGCTGAATCCCGGTTGATAACTACATTCATTACATTTGTTTAAACTAATTTAAAAGTACTATAAATAAAAATGTTTAAATGCACAACGCTATTGGTCGAAAATGACATCATATTTGCGCCACGCTCTGATTGGTTCATACTGCCACAGTTGCCGTGCCAACGAATATCAAACATGAGGGGACGACCGACCAATCATCAGTTCTCGCTGTGCATCCGCATGAGACAGACGTGTTTTAGGAGCACGTTGGTAGAAAACGCCGCCCGTGAACACAAGAAGACCAGACCAAGAAGAATCATCCACGTCACCTGCAGCTAGCCATCCGCAACGACGAGGAGCTGAACAAACTTTTCTCCGGTGTGACCATTTCACAGAGTGGTGTCCTGTAGCCCAAGAAGACTGAAGAAAATTTCAATCGCGAACCATGTTATCAACTAAAATCCGTCCTTTTCAGGACGATCAAATCAAGTTGCCAACTAAAGAGTATGTTTGATAGAAATTTCTCTTGAGCTCATCGAAATTTTCATTACCACGCACCGGCTCAATATGGCGTTGAAAAAGCCGCGTCCCGGAGAAAATCGCCAATTCAATCGCCCACATCATCTTCGTGGTCAAGTGGTTAGCGGCGTCAACCGTCGTTCATTGCCATGAAGTGAGGGTTCGATTCCCGCTCCAGCCTGTGGAACTTTTTGCAAAACGAAAATGTCCAGTTTAATCCACTGGGTGTTAGGTTAAGTTGTTCGTTGTAATTCGCTCTATGGTCAATGTTCAGTCTGTACACTCTCGAGTGGAAGACGTTGCAAATGTTAATTTTTATCGTATTACGTGCTGCCAAACACTCAGGCCGTCCTGCAGCCCAAGAAGACCGAGATGAAACTTTCAATGGCGAACCATGTTCCCTCCGTAAACAACTAAAACCCGGTCTTTTCAGGACGAACAAATAAATTTGCCAACTAGAGAGTATGTTTGATTGAAATTTCTCTTGAGCACATCGAATTTCATTACCACGTACCGGCTCAACATGGCACGGCGTTGCTTGAAAAGCCGCGTTCTGGAGAAAATGAGCAAATTTTTTTATTAGTATCCATATATAAATCTCTATTTGCCAGGTTAAAAGTAACAAGCACGTTGGATATTCAATAAACGAAATATTAACAGTTAATTTGAGCCGAACTGTAACACGGCAGACCAATTATGTGTTTCACATATTCAGTGTAGGGGGTAGGTTAGCTTCACTGTAGTTCTTGCTGTACATAGGTACATAATGGATTAGTTGCAGATTATAGGATAGGTTAGTTGCAGGTAGTTCTAAAATGTGAGTTATAATTTTTCTGGCCAATATTTAAAAACTCTATTGTTTTGCAGTTTCAGAAGCAAGTGTGTCTATATCTCAACTCTCTTTGGATGGGGTTCTGAGGCCCTGACAAGGGTCGTTTTTCTGTTGCCTGAGTTGAAAAGATGCGAATTTAACCTCGGAAACCCCTGTCGCTCTAATGAAAACTAATGATTTTATTTCCACGGTGCTGTCTGGCGTAACAACTGAGGCCCGTCCCCTTTTGTAAAATTTGATTCGCATTACCTTCGTTGAGAACCTCCTTCCTGTTATGTAATGGTATATGCCATTATATAAAACAGGCCTAGCATGGCGAACAGTTATCATTCGTTATTGGACCAGACGTTGTGTATCCCGCTCTCGTGATAAAAAAACGCTTTTCCGTGTTTTGACGTAGGACTTACGTCTCTCTTTACTATTCCTGTATAGGGGCGCCGTTCTAAAATTTCTGAAATCGCAAGCGTTACGCGGGTTTGGAGACTTTGAACGATAATATTTCCTCTCTGGCCCACAGAAATTTTACGATAAGTATTTCATTCGCAAGGTAGAACATCAAAGCTGAGTCCCTGTTGCAAACTTAATTCATAATGTTTGTTTAAACCAAATAAAATGTGCTTAAAAGAAAAATATCTAAACGCACAAAGCTATTGGTTGAAAATGACATCATATTTGCGCCTCGCTCTGATTGGTTCATACTGCCACAGTTACCGTGCCAACGATTATCGAACATGTGGGGACGACCGACCAATCATCAGTTCTCGCTGTGCATCCGTATGCGGCAGATGTGTTCGGCGAGCACGTTGGTAGAAAACGCCGCCCGTGGAAACACAAGAAGACCAGACCAAGAAGAATCATCCATGTCACCTGCAGCTAGCCATCCGCAACGACGAGGAGCTGAACAAACTTTTCTCCGGTGTAACCATTTCACAGAGTGGTGTTCTGCAGCCCAATAAGATTGAAGAAAATTGACGATCAAATCAAGTTGCCAACTAAAGAGTGATATTTGATAGAAATTTCTCTTAAGCTCAATTTTCATTACCACGCACCGGCTCAATATGGCGTTGAAAAAGCCGCGTCCCGGAGAAAATGGCCAAATCAATCGCCCACATCATCTTCGGGGTCAAGTGGTTAGCGGCGTCGCCCGTCGTTTATTGCCATGAAGTGAGGGTTCGATTCCCGCTCTAGCCTGTGGAACTTTTTGCAACACGAAAATGTCCAGTCTAATCCACTGGGTGTTAGGTTAAGTTGTTCGTTGTAATTCGCTCTATGGTCAATGTTCAGTCTGCACACTCTCGAGTGGAAGACGTTGCAAATGTCAATTTTATCGTACTATTACGTGCTGCCAAACACTCAGGCCGTCCTGCTGCCCAAGAAGACCGAGAAGAAAATTTCAATTGTGAACCGTGTTCCCTCCGTAAACAACTAAAACCCGGTCTTTTCAGGACAAACAAATAAATTTGCCAACTAAAGAGTATGTTTGATTGAAATTTCTCTTGTGCTCATCGAATTTTCATTACCACGCACCGGCTCAACATGGCGTTGCTTGAAAAGCCGCATTCTGGAGAAAATGAGCAACGTTTTTTTATTAGTATCCATATATAAATCTCTATTTGCCATGTTAAAACTAGCAAGCACGTTGTACATTGAACAAACGAAATATAAACAGTTAATTTGAGCCGAACTGCAACACGGCAGACCAATTATGTGTTTCACATATTCAATGTATGGGGTAGGTTAGCTTCACTGTAGTTCTTGTTGTACATAGGTTCATAGTGGATTAGTTGCAGGTAGTTTTAAAGTGTGAGTTATAATTTTTCTAACCAATATTTAAAAACTCTATTGTTTTGCAGTTTCAGAAGCAAATGTGTCTGTATCTCAACTCCCTTTGGATGGGGTTCTGAGGCCCTGACAAGGGTCGTTTTTCTGTTGCCTGAGTTGAAAAGATGCGAATTTAACCTCGGGAACCCCTGTCGCTCTAATGAAAACTAATGATTTCATTTCCACGGTGCTGTCTGGCGTAACAACTGAGGCCCGTCCCCTTTTGTAAAATTTGATTCGCGTTGCCTTCGTTGATACCTCCTTCCTGTCATGTAATGGTATATGCCATTACAGGCCCGGCATGGCGGCGGCTCTTTATGGCAACCATTAAGCCACTTTGACAAGCTCAAAGATAGGGAATAGAAACCCTGTAGTTAGTTCACTTGGCGAAGAATTCAGGGTACAGCAATGAAGCAAATGGTCATATTTTCCACCAAGCTATGTGCAACCTGTCGCTATCACACACTTGCATGGCTTTGTGTATTTCATGAAACGCTTTGTCGATGATCAGTGAGAACAAAAATAGAACACTTGACGGCGGCAATACAACAGTGGCCAATAGCGTTGCGGCATTTTGTGATATCGACTCATCCATATTGTATATTGATATGTTGGTGATGATTGAATAAGGATCCTACAGTGATAAATTTGTTTCGAGCTATTTTGGCTTGCTAGTTGCTTGCACACACTTGCATGGCTTCATTTGTACCATAAAACGCTTTGTGGATTGCCATTTCTGAATCATGCGGATTTCTCAAGATGTGATTGCAAAACTGCAATTGCATTTTTTGCCACCTTTTCAACTTTTGGGTGTATGTTCAATCTTCAGTCTGTACAACCTCGAGTTGAAGACGGTGTAAATGCCTATTTTTTTTATCGTAGTATCACGTGCCGCCAAACACTCAGGCTGTCCTGCAGCCCAAGAAAACTGACAAGAACATTTCAATCGCGAACCATGTTCCCTCCGTAAACACAGAATCCATTTCACACTTACAAGCACGTTGGACATTTTAGCGCCAACATTTGATTAGGGCGAATCTGCTTTTGTAAACAAACACTTTGTCTGCTAATTTATCGGAAGTTGAATACAATCCCTTCAAATTGAATATTTCAGCGGATAGAAATAAAGCTGATCTTCCTTAAAGTGTGCTTAATTTGTATGTGTGACATTTTGTTCAATAGCAAATGACTATGAAAGCCAATCTAATGTTGGCGATGATTTAACAAACAAAATATCATTAACAGTCAATTCGAGGCGAACTTCAGTTTCTATAAATTTTCGTGAAGAACCAATAGCGGAAGAAGAACCGGAGCCTCCACACACCAACAGCACAGGGTTTCATGGTTCTTTAGACAGAATAAAATATAGTAGAAATTCATGAATTCGATGACATCAATTTCTTCACATCAACAAGCAGTCCTACGTCAACTTTGCAGTTATGTCACTGACATAACTCATCCTTTCGTTTTTTTGTGTGAAGAATGTTGAATGTTTTTATCTTGTTGACAGTCTTTTTCATAGACGATTGTTCCAACTTTATGGTGTAAATTCATGTAATTTACAGATGCAAAATTTTCTAATAGTTTCGAATTTTTGATGGCACGAATTACGCAGATAAATAAAAGTCCAATTAGAAGAACCAAACGACCAGACAGAGAACAATCTTATGAAATTCGCTTGTAGTTCGTTGACATTCCAGGTAGCACTTTAATTTCAGCTGTTTCGATTAGAAAGGTGTGGGGTAACTGTTCCGATTATTATTCCATCGTTTTTTATTCATCATTCTACACAACGACAGGCGGAAATGTGAACTGCTTACATTTGACAATAATTTGCAAATCTTCGACTGCTTTCCTTTCGACTAAGATTATAACGATGCGATAAGATGAACAAGAGAGTAGCAACCCTACATGGATTGGCTTAGATATTCTTGCTCGCATACCAGAATTTCGTCAGGTGGTTACTTTGGTGGCTAACAAATTCAACGAGAATAGTGGGCATCTACTTACATCACTTCTGGAAACGCTCGGCACCGGCAGTGGAGTTTGTAAATCGATATCCGCATCTATTTCCGATATATCGTCGGTGAAGCCATTTGGGAGCGTCGTTTCACCTGTATTTGATGTCTGGAATTTATCGGTTTCCTTTCCTGTGCGGCGTTTCCGTACCGCTATTCGTCCAATCACTATCGAAAGGCAAAGAACGATTGCAACTGCCACCGCCACAATCAGGTAGACGTAGAACTTCTCCTGGTGCTCTGCAACAAAGAAAAAAAAACAAAAATTTGCATTTAATTTATCAAAACCGGAGTGGTTGCAACATTGCGCTGAATGATAGTCTTCTTGAATATCGATGATTGGTGAGTACTGATGAATTATATTCCGTGATTTATGTTATTTGCATGGTAGACAGTTATTCTTCTTCCTTGGTATTTCTAGCTTATTGCTTATCACAAATTACTTATTATCGGTTTTGAGCTAATTTAAGTGTATAGAATTTCTCCGCACACCTCAAGTTGGCTTCTAATGTAATTGCTTAACAGATATCTGCTGCTGAGGTTAAAGAATCTGTCGCTGTTGAAGTGCGTGCAGTCAAAGTAGGCAGATTACCTGTGACAGTGTAATCAGTGTCTGTTGACAAAATATTTCTGATCGTTCTGATAAAACTGTTTTGCATCTACAGCTGTTCTGCAGTACCGTGATTTGTAATACTAAGGTAGAAATATTACTGGCAACATTTTGTGTGATGACAGTTACGTTAAGGCAGAAACAGACATCAATATTTTTCCATAGGTTTGTCATCATTATCACCAGCATTCAAAAGCAGTTTTTTTCATTAAACATCGAGCTGCTGTTAATAGACTTGCGTTTTTTTTTATTTTGGTTTTCAGCTTTTTCATGAACAATATTTTGGTTTTGGACGAAAAAACACATGATAATTCTCGAGAAATGATGACGACTGTTTGTCCCTTCACTGTAAGTAATATGATTACATTGATTGCCAGATAAATTTTGATCATTCTGATGAAAACAAAATGACTATTGTTCACTATTTAATGTTCACGCACGGAGAAAGATCCTCGGACACTATAGTTCAAACGAATAACTCGTGGAATTAGGAGTAAAACTGTTTATTGAGCCGCACTTCATTCGGACGAAGGATAATTTATTGCTCGATAATCTCGATACATGGATATATCCGAGGCAATCTCATGCACTACTTGATAACAACTAACTACTGCCCCGGTATCGACAGTGATACCAAGGTTAAGTGGTGAATATCTCACACGATCGTTTCGATCTCTCTAACGGCTATTGGTGATAAGGATGGGGTGCAAAAAACGAGATAACTATTGATAACTATTGTGGAACCTATATGTGCTGCCAACCGGGCCGAAATTATTACGCTTGAACAACTATTTTCAGACAAAAAAAAAATTAAATGTTTTTAGATTGTTACTACACGTAAAATGTGACTGTTTAGGTATTTATGTCATATTGGTTCGAATTTTGTCAACTGTTTTCTTAAGGAATTTATGACTAAATCTCAATGAGCCTACACTCAAAATAATTGTTGAATCATGACTTTTTTTTAAAAATGATCAGTGATGGAATTAGTCACTAATAATCGATACTAATGGATCGGAGATTCTAAACAAACATTACATGATATATAACACCTTATTTACTAAAAAATAACTTTTTAAGCTAAAAATAACTGAAAAAATCTTCAGAAATCATAATTGAATAGAGCTGACTTGATATTATGAAAGCAAAATATATTTAAATACTTAACATGGAAGTTTATCAGATACCATGTCACCTGTTCACAGCCATTTTGATCATGAGGGGATCTAAGGAAGAATTATAGAGTGCCCCGTAAAATTATGGTTTCATAGAAGTTAGTCTTTTCTGCACTTCATGGGGTTTGTCTACTGCTCAATTACTGTGCTGCATTTTAAAATATATTTAGCTTATTGGAAAACAAATTAGGCATATTTTGCGACGGTTTACGTTGATCGAAAACTCACGAATAAATGGTCAACCTTCGATCTGACAGTACCGATTCCTAGTGGTTTGCCCCATCCGAATATAGATCGTTGAAGTTTGTCCTCGTTTAAGATGCAACTCAGAAAGCAATTTGCCAAAACATCGTCTTTAAACCAATTTTCTTGAAATGTTCAAAGTATCAAATAAAACATCTGCTATGTTTTTCCATGTTCACTTTATTGAACTTGCGCTCCAAATCCCAATGCCCTTACTTTTCTCTTAAGACCCTCCATGAGATGTTGTAGCTACAACACTAGAATTGACACATTTTTATACATTGACCCATGCTTTTTCAATTCTTGATCTGTTTTGAATGTTTTAGGATGATTGCGTTATTCCTGCTTCATAATAGCCCAATATTTTTCGATTGGTCAAAACTCTGGGGTGTTTGGAGTATTAAGGTCCTTGGATTCGAAGTTGACCTTATTTTAAAATTTGTGGGCCTTGTGCGACCTCAGCAACGTTAGGAGACGTTTTTGTAGACATTCCTTTACGTGGCCATTCATGGTTGAAGTCGTCTCGAATGGAGCACTTTGCATACCGCACGTACAAATCGCTTGCCAATCCTTGAATTTCTTGGCAATTTTCGAGATTGTTTACTTCCGTTGGTGCTCTGGGTCATTGAACTTGTCTCTTGCAGTTAAGAACTGATGAGTTGGAATATGCAGAAAGTCCACATTTATGTAGGTTTCACCATCTATTACGCACCATCCATTTCGTTAGCATTTGCGTGCTCTTGATTTAAACGTAGCTACCTAGTCCAGCCGATTTTAATCTTCTGCAAAAAACTTTTGGTCGAAGTAGGCTTTTTTGCATGCGAAAGATTTGGATTTTCTAAGTGCGAATTCATTTCAAAAACATTTCCACACTTTTCAACGAAACTTACGACATGTAAACAATACTAAAATTATGTAACTAAATTAATGATTTAAACAGGTAGACGCTATCTACACTGACTTATCTGCTGCGTTCGATAAAATGAATCATCAAATTGCTGTAGCTAAATTTGACAAACTAGGTATGAATAACAATTTGGTTATCTGGCTCCATTCATACTTGACCGGTCGAAGTATGTCCGTCAAAATCGGTGACTACGTTTCGTCATCCCTTCTGGTTTGCTCCGGCGTTCCCCAAGGCAGTCACTTGGGGCCGTTTTTATTCTTGCTCTATATGAACGATGTCAATTTCATCCTAGACTGCTTAAAACTTTCATACGCCGATGATCTTAAGCTTTACTGTACGGTTAAGAAACCTCATGACGCGCTATTCCTGCAACAACAACTGGAAGTTTTCGCTCAATGGTGTCATATCAACCGAATGTCACTGAACGTGTCCAAATGCTCGGTTATATCATTTGGCCGGAAACACTCACTTTTCCACTTCAACCATGGATGATAATGTGCTTACTTCCTTGCCTTCTACTACTGCGAACAATGTAGCGTAATTTTCACCAAGCTATGCGAGAAACGTTTCTCGAGTACTTTATCAAACAGACATATCTGATTTAGTAAGCAAAGAGGAGAAGTAAGATTCAAACATAAAATTCTTGAAACCCTTCCCTAATAAATTTCGTATGGTTATTTTTCTTAACGACCTATTTGTGGTTTCATCCAAACCATTAAAGAAATGGTTGGAGGATTTGTGATATCGTTCGTTTAAGGTAAACTTTTATCAGGGTTAGCACTTTCATGCAAACTAGAGCCACCAACACAAGGAATAACATTTTCCTAACTTGATAGTGATGCTACTTTCCGTGAGGGTGCTGAGAGTTATAAGAAATTTACGTTTGAATCTCAGTTCCCTCTTTGTTTACAAAATCGGATACGTCTGTTTGAAAAAGTACACGAGGCTTACTGAAATGCTAGTTTGTTTGTATACGTTTTTGAGGTGCTAGAAACTTAGTCAGCTTACATTTAACAGTTTATCCTTTTTAAAATGAACAAATTATTTGATTGAGTTTGTTAACAGATATGGTTATATGGCGAAAGACAACAAAAATTGAACAAAAGTCTTCTAAAACAAACCAAGAAAATATCGGCTCCGTAAAGTTAACCTGATTGAGCCTTCCAAATAATGAAGTGGTAAAGTGATGATGAAAGTATGTGAGTATTTCCCTGTCTGAGACGACTTACTTTTAACGAACGTACATGCTTGTATCCATGTGGAAATGATTGTCAACGCATTTATCCCAAAGTCTTTTGCGTTCTTGGCCTTAGCATCATCCAAACTCACGTTACGGAAAGTATCTAAATCTACCGTATCATTCGTGCATTTTGACGACGCATCCGATGTGCTGGTAGCGGAAACTTTTATTCGAGGAGAAGTTTTGTCAAAGTTCTTCCAGATCGCAAGGAAAGAAGTGTTTCCCTCGAAATGGAAAATCGGAGACTGCGGTGGTACCGGTTCTGCAATGATAAAATTCCACTCCCGAATTATCAACCTCTTGTTGCTTCTGAGGTGCAGAAAACGCATCAAACTGGGTGCTATGGAAACGGTACTTCAGGAGACGAAGAAAACGAACAAGTTTCAAATATTCGCACGCTTTCTTCGTCTGTCTGTTGAGCAAACAATGATGATGCACAATTTTGCGTGCTTATCCAGCGTGCTCGGAAAGCTTAAAGAATTTATTGCTATGTTCTTTAAAAATTCGTAAATGAAAAAGTTTGTGCAAGAAGAAATTTCCAGCGGAATAAAAATCCACGAGAATTGCGAAGGTGTTTCGATAAGCGTGCTACGTTGTACAATGATTACAAAACAGGTTGTTTATGAACTGATGGTAAATCATTTTATTTCGGTAATGGAATTGGTCATGGTGTCGGTATTCATTAAGATTGGTTTCTGTGGAAATATTGAAACAAATTAAACTCTTGAAATAAATCTCTGCGTATCAACCGAACGGCGTAAGTATTGCATTGCAGATTGAATTGGTTGCAATGACATGTGGGATTATGATGATTTTTTAAAATTTGATTCATGACCGAAGAAAAGGGTACCCTAGCAAATTGCAGAGGTAAACACGGTCCCTAAACAGCAAAACTCACACTAAAATTCCTTTCCTATTCCCACTTGATTGTAAGGACGTGGCCAACGCAGTTATTGATTATTAAAGAAATTGAATCACTGAACCGTGTACAGTGCTAATGGTCGATTATTCTCAGCCCCATTGGTTGATTCATTGTGCAATTTCACTGATTCTGATCAATCACGGACTAGCAACAGTTGATACGGGCAGTCAGTCAAGCTAAGCTAAATATACTGAACGAAAAGCTTGCATTTCCCGCAGGTTTGAGCAGTGTCAGTTTCTCATAAAGAAAGCTCAAATTTCCAGAGGCTTTGTGCAACAAAACTATCCTTCCCTTGGAAATGGTAGAACCAGACGCACTTTTTTATTTGACGTTTGGCTGGAGAGCAATCTAATGCAAAGTTGTAGCTGAGAAAATTTGTTTTCGTTGAAAGGCACTAGTGGACATCAAGATTGGAACATCATTGTGACTAATGCCTTTTAAGCCCGTTTCTCGCAAATCCATAGGTTACCGGAGCCACACACAAACCACATAATTGGTTGCAGTAACTTGATTGTGACTCAAAAAAGTCTCAAAGAAATAACTTCAACGAAATTGTAACAAGTGTTCTACTAGGGCAACCACATCGTAGCGAAGTGGAAAGCGTCCACTATCTGTATATGCTGTTGGTTTGCCTGAGTGACCACACGCATTAAAAGAAGTGTTGGGTTTTAAGTCTTTGTTTACGAATACTGTTAGGCCCTATTTTACTGTTGTTCCAAAAGTACAAGAGACTAGATCCGGCTCAAAAAATGTAGGAGCTTTGTATAATTTGTGGCAATCCTTTCCGTGGGAGTAAAGCAGATTTTTCAGAATGGACAAAGTCATTAATACATAAAACTCTCAAAAACTAAGAGTTCATTCGAAAAGCCAGTTAAATTCAAAGATGCGCAAAAATCATCCGGTTACAGTGCTTCAAAAATTAGAATACTTCATGCATTTTTTTCAACAATCGAGTAACTTTAGAAAATCTCCATACATTTTAAGATTGAATAAAGAGTGTCCGGAAATAAATTCTCTATTATCACACGAACGTTATAGGTTTAACAGAAATCCAAACAAATCTTTTTCTCAACATTTATTTTCCTCAAGTATGTTCCTTTACACTTTTGCAATAATAGATTTAAATTTCACCCACACGCCCAAACTATTGGCATTTTGACTTGATTCCTGCCATAAAGATTTGGACAAGCTTCTCTCTTCTGGTTTTGTAAGCTTTTGTCCACTTCTGTTTTACTCTTCTCCCATTTTTCATTATTGCCCAAATGTCTCGATCGGTCGGAGCTCTGGACAGGATTAAAGAAAGAATCCACTGACAGCTTAATCATACACCAAAAGAAATGCTTACGTTGATTCAGACCACTGACGTGACAAAGTTACAAAAAATATTTCCGGACACGCTCTACTGTCAAGTCCATATTCAGGGTGTTCAATAAGTTCGAATACAACTTTTCATCGCTGTGTAGGTGCGCACCATGTGCATTCTGTGTATTGGTTTTGGTGTCAGCTTTAGCCTCATATATAGACTAGCTGACGCCAGGGATGCCACATATACAGATTTATCTGTAATCATACAGATTTTTTGCAGTTTTCGGATACAGATTTCTGTATATACAGATTACAGATTTTTAGAAAAAAATACAGATTTTACAGATTTTTGAAAACCCTTTCTTTCGTTGCATTTTATGAGCATATTTAAATAACCATATTTGTACTCATTGAGCGACCACAGAATATGTCAGATATTCATCGACATATCGGAAGGATGGCCGCTTCGAAGGCATCAAGCAAATTAATCTTGGTGGGCAGCATCCATTTCAATTCTGTGTTTGAACTTCATAAGCATCGGTTAAGTCACCTTCGGTGGATAGCATCAATCTATACAATGTGTGTTCTTGTATTTCTAGTACAATGTGTGTTTTTGTATGTCTAGTTCGCTTTTGCTATTATTATCAATCCTATTGAATAACTTGATAAAACCACTAGAAATTGTGCAAACACTGGTTTTAAATTATGACAGGGGGATGACAAATTAGCAGTAGTCAATCCAAGCACCCTCGGTGGACAGCATCCATCTCAAAAATTAACTGGAATGGGCTACTTCTTTTCATGTCTGATTCGTATACTTTGATTCAATGGTTCGATGTCAGACAATGTTTTTGCATCGATAGCATAAACTACCGATTCTTGTATACTAAGAACAACAAAAAGACCAAACATAAAATTTATATTTTGATCGTTTTCATTAATATCTTGATTGGGTGAGCAATGCACAAATTGAACTTATATTCTTATTCATATACTTTTATTTCTACCTGTTTCAGCTCACCAAATGGCATACAATCTGATCATCGTACGTTGTTCACTTGAAAGCCAAATTATATTACTAGTACTTGCAAAATATTGTTTTACTTTTATGTTGAATATTTTCTTACATTGCTGCATAAATGGAATAATCCACAGACTTTCCGTATTTTTTTTTGTTTACTTGATTAGAACAATAAAAACCAACGAACTGATTTGAATAATGATTTATTTTGCTTCAAGCGGAGCACTGCGTTATTCAAAATATTTTTAAGAATTTAATCGCTTGGAAGTGTTGTTTTCAGCGTGTACTTTGAGATTCTTGAAACTGTCAACTATATTTACAAAAGTTCTGAGTAAATCACAGTAATTCGGTGAAAAATTGTGTTTTCGCCATACTATCCCAAATTTTGTTTGTGTTCACCGATCTTTTCGTAAAATATATCGATTTCACAGGAGAATATGTGAAATTTTTGTTTAAAGATCAACTTCCGTAATTTTTTCACAGAATTCTGTGATCTATTTCAATTATTGTAAGCTTCAACTCGATTTAACTAATATTACCGTTCCTATTTGGTTGATCTGCAAAATGTTTGCTTGGAGTCAAGTTGATTAGGATCAAGGTCGACATAAAAGCAGCAAGACATGCTTAATCAAGATTTAATCCAAGGATAATACTTTTTGATGCTCACTACAGTAAGCTTGATAACTTGAAAATGTTGGAAAAGCAACTTTTTTAGACGTCAAAACTATTCTCAAAACATGTTGCAGTGCCAGATATTCAAGCTAGACTGTTTTTAATATCAAAACATTTATAATATGATAGAATATGTAAGCTATTGGCATTTAGTTTGCTCGTGAAGTATTTATTGGAGTGTATATTTCAAGTCTATTTTCCGTGGTAAATTAAACCCTCGATCGAGGATGGGCTTGTGTAAACCAATGGGGAAATAAGCTTAATAGCTAGGTATAAAGTCTCTCTTGACTCAGCCTAATATGCAACGATCGATTACATTTTTTATTATAACTCATAAAGTATTTGAGCAGCAAGCAATATTAAACTAGTTATACACTTGCTTAGATAAGTTTGATAAGTCATTTGATAGCATGTATCACAGATTTGTAATTAAATGTAGTCTACAGACGATTTTTTTTTCTGATTTTCTGATTTAAGGCCAAGTGTATTCGCTTATCCAACACTACATTTCATAAATCAAACTAAATCAAACTGCTACGCAACACTTAAGTGATTTTCACATATGATAATCAGAACATTATAATTCCTATAATTCACTCCACACAGATTTCGTTCTTTAAGTTCGTGTTTAGATGAGCCATAAAAAAACATACAATCGAAACTCAGACATTTTTATTATTATTTTTTCCAAAAACAAAAAATTTTTACTACGCTTCTCATACAACAGGCCATAGTTGGGATCATAGAAAAAAATATGTTTCTAACAGTGAGTCTACGGTTTTCTTGACAAATCATTGTTATTATGCCTATGTGACAGTCAATTAATAACATGTGACTCTTTTCTGTGGATATATTACTTTCGCATTACTCGGTTTATAGGTCAATTTAGCCAAATTTGGATAATTCAAAGATCGTGTAGTCCGGGCACCGGAGATATCACGGATACTTTGAGGTTATGTCAAATGTGCTAATTTTCTGCAGCTCGTTATTTTTTATGTTACTTGAAAATCGGAAATATTATATTTTTCTCAGAAACTAAAATTCATAACAAGTCTGTCAGTGGTTAAAGATCGTGAATCGGCCCATAAACAACCGAGATATGGCCATTTCCGTAAAATGTAGTTTTTTACCCTATTGCCTGACACTTCTTATGTTGAAAAACTCCTTTTTAATTTATCTGTAACTCTGCGTACCCTTAACCAAATTAGATGCAACTTTTTCCATACGATTACAAATTTATCCTAGTTTTTGGAAGAGTAGCGGACATTTCGTTATTTTCCGTAGTTCCGGATTCATTATCGGGAATCGTGAAGGAAGTACCCTACCAGTGTAATGGCCAGAGTTAGAACTGTATCAAACCTGGCTTGCGACATATCAAACTTCATGATTTTACAAACCAATACCACTGGTAGTCAACCTGAGAGTATTCTTTCACATTGGCCACACCTGGTGACGTTCCGGATTCCGGGTTCCCCCAGGGAAGTGGCCAGATTTCGAATGATGTCAAACCCTGGCTTGCGACACATCAAACTTCATGATTTTACAAAACAATACCGCTGGTGGTCAACCTGAGAGTATTCGGTCACATTGGCCACACCTGGTGACGTTGCGGATTCCGGGTTCCCCCGGGGAATTGGCGAGATATAGAACGATTCCAAACTATGGATTGCGACACATCAAACTTCATGATTTTACAAATCAAGATTACTGGTGCTCAACCTGAGAGTTTTCGGTCACATTGGTCAGACCTGGTGACGCTCCGGGATCCGGGTTCCCCCAGGGAAGTGGCTGGATTTAGAACGATGTCCAACCTGGCTAGCAACACATCAAACTTCATGATTTTACAAACCAATACCACTGGTGGCGAATCTGAGGTTTCTATTGTGGGCATCAGGATTCAATGGCAAATTATTCAAACATAGTTTCGAAAATATATAAAAGTTCGGATATGCTAACAATAATTCAGTTATTTTGATTAGATAGATCGTTTCAAAGGAAAATCGCGTTTAATAAGGCGTGGGTCCACCATTCGCATTCAAAACGGCTAGGATACGCCTAGGGATGGAATCGTACAATTTTCGGATTGTTTCGATAGGTATTTTATACCACTCATCGATCAAAACCTTCTCTAACGCTTTTAGAGACGATGGTGGTGGAAATACACTTCTCACGCGTGCTTCTAATGTAGACCAAAGTGGCTCGATAATGTTGAGGTCTGGTGACTGTGCTGGCCAATCAAGGTGATGAAAGTCTGTGTCATGCTCTTCGTACCACGCCTTTATGATTTGAGCAGTGTGGATTGGAGCGTTGTCATCTTGGAAGATTCCTCTGCCATCAGGAAAGATGGTCTTCATCATTGGCAGCACCTGTTGGGCAATTGTGTTATTTTAAGTATATTGTGAAGGTTTTCTAAAAAATACCTGGTCATCCAATATTTCTTGATAATCTTTGGCCTTTATTTTTCCCTTCATAGCAACTAAAGGCCCAAGAGAATGCCACGATATTGCACCCCATACCATAACTGACCCCCCGCCATGTTTAACGGTTGGCAGAAGGCAGCCAGGGTTGTAGGCTTCTCCAGGAGTACGCCATACGTACACTCGACCTGTAGTTGGAAACAAGGTAAAAGATGATTCGTCCGACCACACAACTTGGTTCCATTGATCTGGCGTCCATTCCTTATGATCCTTGCACCAGCGCTTCCTGTTTACCGCGTTTTGCGGTTTTATTAGCGGTTTAGAAATGGCCGCACGAGCGTAAAGATTCATGTCGTGCAGCTCCCTTCGGACAGTTGATGTAGAAACTGGTTCTTGAAGCGCATTGTTCAAAGCAGCAGTTGCTTTAACAGCACTAATGCGTCTGTCTGCTTTGACTATGCGCTTCAACGAACGTTGCTGCCGGTCATCCATCTTCTGCTTCCGTCCACAGCTACTTTTATCAGGCGATGTTTTTCCATGTTTTTTATATTCCGACATTATCCGGCAAACTGTGGCCCTGGCAACACCAACCAGTTTGCATGTTTCAGCGATCGAAGCACCGGCTTCTCGAGCACCGACTATACGGCCCCGTTGAAATTCCGTAAGCTCTAATGGCATTTCGAACTGCACACTTCAGCACTTAACCTTGATTTGTCCCATGCGCAAGCACTCAATCCTGTCACCTTTTGTCTTCTTCTATGCAAACATGTACACGGATAAAAAATAATACCCAATTTGAGTTCTATTCCGCCAGGTCGATGGTTCCGTACGCCAAATTAATTTTGAGTTATTTTTCAATTAATTTTGAGTTATTAATTTTGAGTTATTTTTAGTTTAGGTATTGTTTTGTAAAATCATGAAGTTTGATGTGTCGCAAGCCAGGGTTTGACATCATTCGAAATCTGGCCACTTCCCTGGGGGAACCCGGAATCCGGAACGTCACCAGGTGTGGCCAATGTGAAAGAATACTCTCAGGTTGACTACCAGTGGTATTGGTTTGTAAAATCATGAAGTTTGATATGTCGCAAGCCAGGTTTGATACAGTTCTAACTCTGGCCATTACACTGGTAGGGTACTTCCTTCACGATTCCCGATAATGAATCCGGAACTACGGAAAATAACGAAATGTCCGCTACTCTTCCAAAAACTAGGATAAATTTGTGATCGTATGGAAAAAGTTGCATCTAATTTGGTTAAGGGTACGCAGAGTTACAGATAAATTAAAAAGGAGTTTTTCAACATAAGAAGTGTCAGGCAATTGGGTAAAAAACTACATTTTACGGAAATAGCCATATCTCGGTTGTTTATGGGCCGATTCACGATCTTTAACCACTGACAGACTTGTTATGAATTCTAGTTTCTGAGAAAAATATAATATTTCCGATTTTCAAGTAACATAAAAAATAACGAGCTGCAGAAAATTAGCACATTTGACATAACCTCAAAGTATCCGTGATATCTCCGGTGTCCGGAAGTCAAATCAAATTTTGATTAAACATGCTAAAACTAGAATAAATTCCCCGTCGAACGCTTTCTAGTTTCATCAAAATCGGTTAATTATTCACCGAACTGTATCACTTTGAATCTGGACAAAATTTTGCTAGTCTTCTCCTTTTTGATCATCCCCTGTATTTGCTTTTGCTTTAAGTTGTATTGATATGTTTTCTACTGCCTTCAACCATACTACTGAGATAGTTCAGTCTAAGAACCGTGCGTGGAATAACAGGAGAGTTATGTTGAGTGGACTAAAAGATGGAACGGTCAAAACTTGGTCAAGTCAAATATGACGTAGTTTTTTAATAGTGCATTTAAAAAAAACTTGAACACCCCTCATTTTATAGGTGTATGCGTACGGAATGTTGACTTTATGTTGTTTTCGCCATTTTCTATTCAGTTGTCAAAATGGCGTCGAAGCAAGAAGAGCATCGTATCAAAATTTTGCACGCGCATAAGCAAAATCCAAATTAATCCCACGCCGTCTTGAAAAATCTCTTAATATTGCCAAATTAACCGTAACGAATGATATAAAAATGTTCGGAGAACGTCTGACGACTACCAGGAAGCCGGGAACAGGAGGAAATCGAAACTAGAAAGCCGCAGCCGGAAGAATAGTGGCCAGCAATTTCAAACGTAATCAGAGATATCGGAAACAAATTCGGAAAGTCCCACACAACAGTGCAACAAGTAAAGAAACGAGTCGGACTGTCAACATTTACGGTTATAGTGACACCAAATCCAGATGATAAGCAAGACACAACAGCCAAATGAAGAGCACGTAAGTTGTACACGAGTTTGTTGACCAAGTTTGATTTGGTCGTAATGGACGAGGAAACGTACGTCAAGGCTGATTTCAAGCAGCTCCCAGGTCAATAGTTTTATACGGTTACCGGAAAAGGAAAGGTTCAAGATAAGTTTAAGCAGAAAAAAATGTCAAAGTTCCCGAATAAATTACTTGGTTTGGCAGGCTATTTGCACCTGTGGGCTAAAAAGCGAAAGTTTCTTGACAATCGGCACTGTCAACCAAGATATTTATGTAAAGGAATGCTTGCAGAAACGCAAATCTTCCAAATCAACCTTTCTTGATGAAACAAAGTTGTTCCGTGCTGTTTTGGCCAGACTTCGCTTCTTGCCACTACAGAAAAATGGCCCAGGAATGGTATACCGCAAATAGTGTGCAAATCGTACCCAAGGAGAAAAACCCTCCAAACTCGCCGGAACTGCCCAATTGAAATATATTGGGTAATCGCAAAGAGAAACCTCAAGAGAACTAAAAAAAAAACAGTTGGAAGTGAAAAACAGTTCAAGGCAAATTGGCGTTTAGCATCAAATAAGGTGGATATAACAGTGGTACAAAACTTGATGGAAGGTGTGAAACGCAAAGCTCCGTAAAGCATTTAGAAAATCTGAATTCAAATCGAATAATTTTCCTGTGTTTTGTAGACGATGAACTTCAAAAGAAATAAATGTTGATCATTTATTTAATAAACTAATCAGTGTGCACTTTATCATGTTTGACCTATTTTTGACCGTTCCACCCTTTACCTGGAAGGAAGTGTGACTGACCTCCGGTCCTCAGTAGAGCCTCAATCATGTCTCCTGTATTCAAACTATCCCAAATGACTGCCAGGGGGGCACAGGGACGCTTGTTGCTGTTAACTACAATGGTAAAGTGGAGAAGGTGCGACGCGAATTAGTTGATCTTCAACACACTCTATGAGTGGCAGCATTTTTACTGTTGGTCTAAGTCGGCTCTCAAGCGTAAATAAAAATTCTAATCCTTCATCACATTTTGTGAATGGCACCAACAGTTTTATTACTGTAGGTTTAAATCGTTCCAAATCTCCGGAAATTTGTCTAAATGAAGCTACCCAACCTACCATATCATACTTTAGCAGATGACTTAGATAGATTCATATCGACATTCATGAGTTACTGATAACGTAGGACGATGTATTTCTATTTTATTCTAGGGTGTCATTTCGAAATTTTAGAAAATGAGAGCATTTTGTTCGGCATGGCACCAAAGTGGGTTGAAGTTTGTATGGGAAAAATTATCTAGCATGTGATGTGTTAACTATGAAGTTTATAAACTTACATATTTTAAAGTTTTGAATTTGTATTATTATGTCATTTTTCAAGACGGTCATAGCACTACTATATACAGAATTGGACAAAACATTTGCAGCTAAAAATGAATACTGATGAAACGCATCAACATAAATTCAGTGCTCTAAATTAAACACTGTTTAAGGGTCTAATATTTTACCACATGATTTCCAGAGGAGCCAGATGACAGTTGACTTGACAGTTTTTTGTTGTTGTTGATAACAACCATTTGACTGTGGTCAAAACAATTACAAGTTATTTACAGGGTGAGTGGTAATTCCTATCAGTGTTGTTTAGACATATGTAATTTTGTAATATTTAATCACAGACACGTTTGCACGTTTTTCTTCTATAGTGTATTCAAATGTCAACACGGTTTGCTTGTTTGTTTTGAATTTTCATTTGTTTGAGACTGGTGGTCATCATGGACGCGAAAAGGGGGCTCGTGATAATTCTGTTTTTGAAACATTTTAGGCCGTGTACTATTTTAAAGAAATTGAAACCACTCGGAATAAACAAAATATTCTTCTTTCGCACCTTCAAACGCTACAAAAATACTGGTTCTTGAAAAATACCTCCCAGACATGGCCGTAAACGCACTGTCAGGTGTCCGGAAGCCATCAAACGAGTGTGAAAGCTGTTATGTCTGTACGCTTGGTGTGAGGACAATTTGCTGGATTTTATTTCATCGAAAAAATGGCCTGCCTCTTCACCTCATTTGATTCCTTTCGACTTCTATGCATGCGGCTATATGCTGGGCAAACTGGGGAATGCCAAAAGACTGAGTGTGGAAACCTTCAAGAAACGTTTGGTGAAAATATGGAATGACATGCCTCAAGATGTCGTGTGTGCCAGCTGTGACGCTTTCCAACACCGCATGTAGCTGACAAATAACGCAAAGGGAGAAAGATTTGAGCTGGACTAAATTAAGACAAATTTTGAAGGAAAAAACTGGAAATACAAAGAAAATTAAAATTCATCCACGCTTCTCATTATATACTACACTGACAGGAATTCTCTCTCATATTATTTCTTTATTTTTCAAATTAAAACGGTTGATAAGTTCTACAAACAAAAGTTTTCACTGCCCAAAACGGTTCAAAGCAAGCCAACCAAGCAATCGAAAAGGGAAAACACAACAAACAAGATGAGAAACATATGGTGAAAATATACAAGAGGAAGCCCAACATGTCGGGCCGAGATGTTCCAAAATAAGTGAATGAAGCTAAGTCAAATTTGAAGGACATTAAAGTGAAATGTGGACTAAGTTCAATCAAAACCCACAAGAAACCACGCCGAGATGATAAAGGGCTTGAAAAAGCGAAAAGTTGGGCCCGAAAGCTATATGATTCGTTGTTAACCAAACATACAGTTTGCAATCATACAGGACCACAAAACATACGTAAAGGCTGACTTTTCGCAAATCCCTGGTAATATATTCTACACTTCAAAGGACAGAGGAAGTCAAGAGTCTAATTTTAAAGAAGGAAAGATAGCAAAAATTGCAAAAAAGATATCTCATTTGGCAAGCCATCTACACGTGTGGTAAAATCAGCCAACAATTCATTTCAAACTGGAATATTAACAGTGAAATCTACATCAAAAGGTGCCTTCCAAAACGCCTGTTGCCACTTTTAAAGCAGCATTCTCAAAACACCCTGTTTTGGCCCGACTTGGCATCTTGCCACTACTCAACAGTGACGAAGAAATGATAAGAGGAAAATAATGCCCTTGCGGTACCTCGTGACATTAATCCTCCAAACTGTTCAGGGTTCCGACCGATCGAGAAAGTTTGGGCGATAATGAAGGCTGATTGTCGAAAAATCGGAGGAGAGTCAAAATCGGTTCAAAACTTCAAACAGAAGTGAACAAAAGCTTACAAAACCAAAGCAGAGAATGGGCGTTAGGGTGAAATTAAAATCTATTGTTGCAAAAGTGTTGGGAAAAGTTGCAAAAGTGTTGAGAAAAATAAATATTGAGAAAAGGATATGTTTGGATTTCTGTTAAACTTATAACATTCATGTGATGATACAAAATTTATTTCCACACCCGTTTTACACTACATTTTTTAATTTAACGTCTAACGATTTCTTCGAAGTATTTTTAGTTATTCGTAAGCAACCCATGTTATGAAAAGCAAACAACCTTTCAACTCTCCAAACTTACTTATCTCTGGATGTTTAAACAAATTTCAGCAATTAATGAGCAATCATGCAATAATATAAGAGGAATATCACCAACTTTAAAAAAAAACTAGATGCAATGTAGAAGAACCGGTTATTATTAAGAATTTTTTATTTGTTTGGATCTCACAAGCTAAACTGGCAGTATCCTGTTTAGCCTGGGACGTAGGAATCCCTGCTTGTCATTGAAGCATACATCAAAAACAAAAACAAAAAACATGCAAGGGGGTGACTTACGAAGCTAGCCGTCTCGAGATTACATCGAAGTTGATGAAATTGAGGTGGTAGAAAAAGTCGAATATCTGGGCTCATTGGTGACCGTGGGTAACGTCATCAAAAGAAAGATACTGAGACACGTTATGTTTCTAAATCGTAGCTTATTTGGCTTCGAAGGATGATTGTGTCGAACAAAGTTGACCATATTACAAAGTTGGCCATCGACAAAATATTGATGGACTATGCTCATGGAGGACCAATGGTTGGTGTCTTTAAAGGAAAGGAGCTGCGTAAGAAGAAAAAGAAGGACGTAACGGATAAACTGGATTGATCAACTGGAAAACGACCTGCAGATCGAACAAGGCCAGGCTCATGTATAAAAGCATTTTTTCAGCCTTTTTCATCATCATATCCCTTCTTCTTTCTTGAAATTTAGGGTTATTGGTATTCAGATCCAGCTTATTGCCTGCTCTTAATTGCTACCTAATCGACTGAGCTAATGGAGGACCCGGCATATTCCACCGAGAGTGTAATTTTCATTAAGCTGTTTCTTAGAAGTAATTTGTAGCATTGTGCCTTTTTCCCTCGGGCTGGTTCATCTTCCATTATAGAGACTTAACAACTATTTTGATTTTTAGTTAACTTTCCCAGGTGAGCTTTGAACTCAATACTTTTAAGTTTGATCATACCCAAGTAACACCTGAAACATCTTTTTTGATAAGAATATAAGAACTTTGTTGCAAAGAAGTCGTGAGGATGAAATAACAAACGTGTCTGGTCTTGAAAAAGTTTTGAGGATGGTTTTTCCAAATGATTAAAACGTGGTACCAGTAAAGCAACATTTTTGTTATATTTTTGTCACCTTAAATTTTACTTCTTGAAAATACTTCCCCAAACATAAACAAACGTTGAGTTAATTTTGTTGTTCCGTTGCTAGGGAATACATTATTTTTTTTTTCTGGCATATATGAAACTTGTTTTGAACATCTTTGTTTTTTTGTTATGATATGTCCATTTTAAACATGGAAAATGAACTTTCATTTTACTTCCTAAAAACATTTCACAAAATGTAAACTTAATTTTGTATAAGAGTTGTTGTGTCGATGCTACTTATTCCATCATGTTTTTTTACTAGCAAATTTAAAGCATGTTTTGAACGTCTTGAGTTTGTTTGCTAATAGTCCTTTATTGCTTACTTCAAACTGTGACTTGTTTGTCATTTTAAATACATTTTGAAGATAAACGCAAGCAACGCGCACGTTATTTTGAAGCTACTCACTTTTTAGTCGAAAATTACTCAGTCTGTGCAAAAGGGAAAATGGTAATATTTGTTTGATATTTGTACTTAATACTCTTAGTACTTCGTACATTAATACTCACTTTTGAGTAGCCATACTTTTGAGTGGTTTGAGTAAGTTGTTTGTGAATATTTTGATAAGTTGCAGTCAATGTGTATCTTAAACATTTTTTTAACATCTTCATGCAACAGTGATTTTATTCAGAAAAGATTGTGGATCCAATACAGTGACGGTTAAAAATCTGTATGTACCGTTTGAAATAATGAAAAAAACTTCTTTGGTTTAAGATTGTGGAGTCACCCTGGGCGCCACTCACAGATTCAAATCGAAGCCAAATTGGGCATTTGTATTGATTGTTCAAATCATACGTAAAGCAACAGTAGGTAGGAAGTTGTTTAGTTTTGTTATAAATGATAACGCTAAATTTGCGGAGGAGTCTTTTGAGATGTAGTTACGCAAAACATAACAGAAACTTTGAACTTTGAATGACAATTTTTTTTTGGAATTTGTATTTTCCTTCATACTGTCATTTCATGTCATGAGAACTTGTTTGTTACGGTAAGAGATTGGGGTGAGTGAGACGGTTGTTAAAATCTGTTACAAGGGAGTGCAGGGATGCCTTACAAATAAACGAACTAATTATTTATAAAAAGGGAGTGCGGGGCTTGTAAACACGTCGTTATTCGTGTTATATAATTTATGAATAGGAGGCGACCCCGGCGTAGAGGTTAACATCCATACCTCTCACGCCAAAGTCACGAGTTCGAATCTCACCCTCAGACAAGTTACGAAAATATCCAAAAGCTATTTGAGTGACTACGGCGGGAGATGAACCAGCCCAGGGCTGAAAATCTCGATAATGACGGAAAAAAAAAATTATGAATAAACCCCAATTATCGTTTATTAAAAATATGCTCCAGCAGCTGACAAATACTCCAGATGACATGTTGTGAAAGGTATAGGACAATTAAAGTCATGCACTTAACTTAGGGTTTCGTACTGTCAGTTTTGACAGTTTCCCGTTTTACGACGTGGTCAAAATCTGCCGTAACATGGGCCTTGGACAACGTTACAGGCGGCCATTTTGAAACCCCATAATGAACGAGTAGAATAGGAGCTCCGCGTTGTTTAGCTTATCCAAAGGCCACGTGAATTATTATGAAATACTCCATTAAAATCCTGGAATCAAATAAATCTACCAAAAAACTAGCCATTGCAATGACCGTTTCATCACACTGAGAAAACACAAGACAATTCTCAAGATTTCCTTCACAAGAGTCAATGCCGCAAACGTAAACAACTTCTTTCGCGAATTTCTCAAGAATGGAATCTCGCTCAAGTACACCACTACAATGATTGTTGAAAAGGAAAGGTCGCCTTCTCAGTAGAATTGGTGATTAACATGGATAGGCTGGGAATTATTAGAAATTAAAGTTGGCGGTGTAGAGATTTTTGAACGCACTTTGTTGAATTTCAATGACTTCCAACTTCAAAGTAATAAAACCAGGCAAATGGCAAACTGAAAACGATGTATCAGAGAAGCAGATTCATAATTTAAAAAAGGAACGTGCTCTATATTCATGGCGTATAAAAAAAGATGTTACGCATGGGAAGTATATGTTATGCAGGCAAAACAAGTAATCATTAACCTAAATAAATAAAAAAAAGTTTTCTGAGTGTACTAGCTGCATCGTAAACTCACGAGTGAGGATAAAGTCCTAATGTGAAATCCAATTAAAGGTATATTTTTAGGAACCGGAAACCAGCCGGGAATGAATGTCATTATTCTGTTTAATTTAACAAAAAAAAAACGCAAAAAAGAAAACACGGACATTTAAAACTGTTACTGACGTTTTTCCCGCACTGTAAATCTGAAAGTCGCCATGTTGATTTTTGTGGGTGAAGAAATCTCACAAAAGATCAATAATTTATTCGAGTTACCTTCTACGTTTGTCAATCCAATCAATGGCGCATGCAATTATGGAAGGTAAAACGGATAGTTACACTGCTAACCTTGAGCCGCATGTACAATTTTGACTTCAATGCGTAACTGACTTTTAACGAATTTTAAACATTGATATGACAATAGGTGTTACTTTAGTAGTAATGACAGTGGGGTTACCTGGCAATTTTCATTATATTCCATCCACCTTTGCTTCAAAGAATTGGCTGATAGGGCCTGAATAAAAAAAAAGAAGCAATAAGTGACGGTAAATTTGTGTATACGTTATAGAGATATTTGCAATGTTTTTTCTTGTTTTCCTATGTTCTATGGCATTTTATAAAGGCATGTGTATTATTGAGTCGTTGATCTAATTTAACACTAGAAAAAACATCTAACAAAATTTGATTCTACTTTCTACATAATGATAAGTATCAATTTGAGATAAGTGTGCAAATTAACCCAACATTTGTCGATTTCACATTCCGCAAGAGAAAGCAATGTGTGTATTACTTGATAATTAGTTTCTAAGATAAACCACTCGATGATGAACTAGTTCTCACAAGTCATTTGAATAAAATCTCTGCTGTTTTCCCATAATGTGGTATGATTTTTGTTTTGGGGTACGAATTGCGACCGTCTTGAAAAGCGGTCATGTTTTGAGCATTTATATCTCAGTCGTTTTTCCAAAGATTTACAAAATTCCCAATCAATCGAAAATATTTCTACGCATAGATTTCAATAGACGACATTGTTGGTTTCGGGCCACATACTATTGAAAAATCAATAATGTTAAGCCTTGTCAACAGTATATTAATTCAAAGAATATAGCACTGTACAATCAAAATGGCTTACATTTAGTAGCGTAGTCCTACGCCCATCATATCGAATAACCCAATGAGCTGTACCTTGTAGTTTTTTTTGATATGTTGTCCAATGTCTGTATTTAACTACTTAAAAATTATCAGGTGTAGTCAAATTATCCAGGGGATCAACGGTGAACCAATTAATTCCAGGCCTAATTCATCAGCAGAAATCTCACTTCGAGATAATTGAACCAGATTGAATTGGACATTGTGCAGGTTTCAAAAAACAACTCGATAAAACGGTCACAGATTGTTTCCGTTCTAAGGTTTGCCTTGAAACACACACTATTTAAAAAAAATATATGCATTGGCATCCACTCCTAAATAACGTACACCCAACGCATGGCACCGGCGAAACCCATCAGGATTTTAAAAAGTAACGAAATGCTTCTCAACACCTCTCTATTCTAAGTTACCACCTAACTCATCTGCACTTAAGTTTAAAAATAATTGCAAGTTACCTCGTTTGATGGCATTAACCAAAAATGTCGTTCCACGTTTATCCAATATATCCGAATTAAACAACCATGTTTGCGAACTTCATTACATCAATCCACTGATTTTCCTCCGCTTAGATACTGCACGATGCTAGCTACAATTACGGTGCAGGAGTAAACTGAATGAGACAAACATCTCTAACATAGCGCAAATATCCTTGCATCCTATGATAGATCCCCACATTCTAGCGAGGAATCGACGGCGTTAGTATTACCAAACTCCTATTGAGCAGCACATAAACTGAAGAGTTTGAGCGTGTGTGTTGCTTCATTCCTGCTGCAGAGGCCCGAGGCATGTTCGCTTTGGGAACCACATGTTTGAGCTAGTGAGTCAACCATGCGTTACTAACACTGAATGTATTTACAATTGAATAAATTACAACATCCCAGAGTACAAACACCCTGGCATTACGGTTACTCTCGTCGACTGCCTATACCTATCTACGTGCCAACTTGGAGAATTTCCCGCTTGATATCGAAACGGCAATCCTCTGCAAATGATGCACCGTGGCGCCGTCTTCAATCTGAAGAAATGCAATCTTTAGCCTTCTAGCGGTATTTGTTCATCCGTCAGCCTACAACAGCGGGTGTGTTTAAATTAATTTCTAATCTGTGCCTTTCCGGCTGTTGTGTTGAAATAAACCAAAGATACAATTGAGTTATATTTGATATCAATAATTGAACAAGCAATATATTTGTTCAAAGCCTGACTAGAAACACGCCCTTCGGAACAGTTTTTCAATTCTTTGCAATCCGAGTAGTAGGAAATAGGAAAGTAATATCGTATGATATTCGCCCTCCGAGAACCTGATCGATTTGATCCACTAATTAAGTCTAAACATTCTTCTATAAAACCATGGAAAAATCATGATGGAATTTGTTTTCATCACAAAAGTGTTAAGAAATAAGAACCTCAAAACAGCTTCTGTCGTTACATGCGGGTAAAATGAGCCCCTGATCGATATAAATGGCAGCACTCATAACGATGGAACAATTTATCTCTAAGAAATGCTCAAGCCGATGCCTGTGTATTATTAATTAAAGGAAATATAATTAAGGAATGCATTCAACCCAAATTTGCAGGACGTTCACTGTCAGTAATCCCTGTTTTTTTTAACTCACGACACCAATGAACCAACGGTTGCTTGGCATTAACCGAACAAAAAGGACTTCAGAACAATTTTGCTTCGAAGTCAGCTCAGAACAATAGAAATTAAAAAAAGTTATTTTTAATAGAAGATTATCCTTGTTTCCAACAGATCGTGATGCTAGTACCCAAGCAAGTTTGTTCATAAATAATTTGTTTGCAATTTTCTTAAGGGATGCCGTTACACTCAAGAAAATTCTCAATATACATCGCTAATATGTGACATCGAAATGCTCGGAAACAAACTTTTAATTTTATGATTATGTTGCATGCAAAATTAGTACCTTGAATCCGGCGACATTGA
Organism: Aedes koreicus; assembly: GCA_024533555.2. Classification (NCBI taxonomy): domain Eukaryota; kingdom Metazoa; phylum Arthropoda; class Insecta; order Diptera; family Culicidae; genus Aedes; species Aedes koreicus. Next base: position 266,647 of record JAHHFK020004968.1, read on the forward strand.
TCAATCATATGAAATCTGTTTAAATACCCACACAATTATAATTGATTAAAATTATCTTTAGTATTATGAGATGGCTACAAAATGTGAGCAAAATTTGGATAGGAAATGTATCTTCAAGCATTCGCCGTTGTTTGCGTTTAAAATGATATTTGGAGTATACTTCCGTTCATGGATCAAAACCGGGGGTTTGAAAATTGGATTAATTCGTACAAATTTGGAAAAAAATGCGTAAAAATAATCCTCGTTATTTCCAATTTATGTCATAAAAAACCTCTTTATTTAGAATTGACTTCGTAAAGAGAGGTTTTCGTTGATATTAGAGATTGAACTCGAAAAAAATGCAACAGACAAAAATGATCACCAAAAATTCATTTCAAGTCGGATATATTTGAATCTCTCAGGCAATAAATAAACACATATAGACTGTTCCAAAAATTATACGCACACCCCAGACAACACAGAATCGCATATGATAGCGCATATGAGTACAACGTGGAGGCGATATACGTTCATTCGTTCATTTAACTCCATTTTAAATGCACGCATATCGCCTCCACGTTATACCTCATATCCGTTATTATATGCGATCTTGTGTTTACTGGGACCTAATGTTAACGGTCATTTTAAATTCAATGAAATGTTTCAAATTATTTTGGCTGATTCCTTTTGTTTACACATTTCTGTACGTCAAAGCAAAGGTACACTGTGAGTGGAATCTCTTTAAGAAAATTGGCCAAGGAAGAGCGTGTGAGCGTCGGGGTGGTACGAACTGCAGTTAGAAAATTTGGAGAACTGCAGTAAGAAAATTTGGAGATCAGGGATGCCAATAACCAGAAACCATCAGCTTCCGTTCGAGATGTAGCGAAAAAGATAGGGACCTTGACGTCTGACGTGATGCATGCAACAGAGCGACTTGGACTCAAGACATACAGGAAGCAGCAGAAATCCAAAACGAACTCCAATCATGCCGCGTATGTGAAACCGAGAGCCCGGAAACTATATGATACAATTTTGTGTAGAAATTCTGGCTACATAATCATGAACGATGAAACGTATAAGATTCTTGATTATTAACCCTTCCCGGACCACAATTCTTCACTGTCAGCAAGGAAATGGATATTCCGGAAACGGTGAAGGCCATTTTCACCGAAATTTTTTGAAAAAAGGTGCTGGTGTTGCAGGCAATATGCGAATGCGGTAAAATATCTAGCCCGTACGTAATATCGTAGACATTGAATACCCAGAAGTACATCAAGGAATGCCTCCAGAAGCGTTTATTGCCGATGATCATGATGGTCCAGTCATATTTTGGCCTGATTTGGTATCATGTCATAACGCCCATGACACACTAGGGTGATACAAAAGCCTAAACGTCTGTTTCGTGCCGAAAGACATGAATCCGCCAAATTGCCCGGAAGCACGGCCAATCGAGACTTTCTGAGCTTTGACCAAAGCAAAGCTACGGAAATTTGTAAAATCAGTGGATAACATCGAAACATTTAAAAAGGATTGGACAAAAGTAGTAAAAATGGTCGGAAGTGCAACTGTGCAGAAGCTTATGGGTCATGTTTGAGGAATTTATTAGATGTCTCGGTTATAATTAAATATTTTGATTGGAGAATAGTAAAATGCTATGTAAAACACCAGTACTGGTATAATTTTCCAATAAAAATAATTAAAATCGTAAAAACGACACTTTATTTTACATTTTGAAAATGTGCTTATAATTTCTGAAACAGTCTATGTTTTGGCTATGTTTTTTCAAAGTTGGTTTATTCAACCTCCTCTCCTAGGCTAAATGCGCACATCTCGGACTTAACGCTACCCATCAAATCCTGTGCAACACTTGCGCCATCTTCCTTATACACCTTCATCCACTCCTTCTTCAAATCTTTTTCGTTTTTAAAAACCTTCCCTGTTTTCCGGAGCTTGCCCTTCATAATCGCCCAGAATTTTTCTATTGGGTGAAGTTCTGGTGAGTTTGGCGGATTTGCCTCCATCGGCACATAAACAACATTGTTCGCTTCGTACCACTCCATCACCGGTTTTGTGTAATGGCTCGATGCCAGATCCGGTTAAAACAGAGTGACACCTTTGTGGGACTGAAGGAAGGGCCGCAGGCGCGTCTGGAGGTATTCTTCTTTATATATTTGGCCGTAGATGGTGCCGGACATTATGTACGGCTTGCTGAATTTGACGCACCCACAGATCGCCTGCCACACCAAGTACTTCTTGACAAATTTGTCAACCTTTTTCTTCCGGATCTTCCAGGTGGGACTTGCCGACGAAAAACTCCAGGCCGGTCCTCGTCGTCCATTACGATGCATTGGCTGCACCAACCACTCGCGGTACAGCTCCCTGGTGCGGAATTTAACTACCGTATTCTGTTTATAGGTTCGGTCCTTATCTTGAAAACATGAAGTCCAGTCCACTTCATTGTCTGCTGGATGAACCAGACGGGAGAAATGACGTTCTTGGTTACGTCCCGAATCGAATGGTTCGGATTGCGCTTAAAGTAATCCCTCAACTACCTTGCGTTCACTGGGTCGGTCGTCTTCGATTTTCTTCCGCTGGGTCGTCTGGGTGACCGATTCTACCATACGGGACACGGTCGAATTGTCGATTCCCCACGGTTTCGTTATTCACCTGTGGGACTGGCCTGGATTTTCACGACCACACCCATAATTTGTTTGTCGAAGCACGTCTTGCTTGGAAACCATCTCGATAACCACTTGACAAATTATGACGGAATGTTGCAAGGAAATCATGCATGTTAACATAGCACTTTAAACAAATTCTACCCAAAATTCCATGATTTTTTCTTAGGCAATAAGAAGTAATACACAAAACACAGTGTTGCATTTTTCTTTTCATGTACGATCCTTAGGTAAGTTTTGCAGATTTTCAAAATTTTACGAGTAACGGACACAAGGTTTTAAAAATTTCAGAAAATGTACGAAATAAACATAAAAATATTGTGGTTATGCTAAAATCAAAAGATGTTATAGGTTATCCTACAATTCTATGGAATAAAGGTGTTCGTAACTACAACCAAAACCATCAATCGTTTGGTAATTTATGGATGTGATATGAATGCATGTAAGTGCAAATAGAGAAAAGTTGCAGCAAGTTTTGGCCTGTTTTATCGTCTTGTCATTATAGAAAGGTGGCTCATGAATAGTATGCGGGAAACAACGTCAAAGTTAGTTAGTCAAATTCCTATCTTTTCAAATACATAACGAAGGTTAGGTGTGCTATAATACACATGGACGCATACATGCGAAGCTGAAAATGATACATAAAATACCATAGATAATATAGTGAAGGGATGCTATAATATGGAATGCAAATAATAATAATTTTAATTGTATTTACATGTCTTCAGATTGTGGTCCTGCTGCAATTGTAGACGAACCCGCGCATTCCCCACGAACCTTAGACAATGTATCATAACAACGAGAAAAAAAAAGACTCATTCAAAATTATTTCACAATACTTGGGAATAACATGGATATTCTGAAATTATATACAGTACAACACATTGATTTTTCGTTTTATTATTCCACTAGTGAGAAGGAACAAATTATGAAAAACTTATAAAGGAATTGTTTCACCACGTATAAATGGGCAAATGATACTAACTTACTTACCAATCAGACCAAGGCCGGTGTGGTCTCTGCTGTACACAGAAGTTGTCTAAAGGGCGATACGGTCAAAATTTGGTCAATATCAACTTGACGTATTTCTTTCAATTTTGCATTTAAAAAACCTGAACACCCCTCATTTTGAAGGTGTGTGTGTGTAGAATGTTGCTCCTATTTTGATTTTGGAATTCACTCTTCAGTTGTCAAAATGCCGTCCAAGCAAGAAGAGCAGCGTATCAAAATTTTGCTCGCGCATCGCGAAAATCCGAGCTACTCGCACGCAAAGCTGGCTAAATCGCTAAAAGTTGCCAAATCAACCGTTACAAATATAATTAAAGTGTTTGGGGAACGTTTGTCGACAGCCAGGAAGTCTGGATCGGGGGGAAATCGAAAACCGGAAGCCGCTGAGACGACAAAGAGAGTTGCCGGTAGTTTCAAGCGAAACCCTAACCTATCTCTCCGAGATGCCGCAAATAAGCTGGGTGTATCGTCTACAACCGTGCATCGAGCCAAAAAACGAGCCGGACTATCGACTTACAAGAAGGTAGTGACTCCAAATCGCGATGATAAACAAAATACGACGGCCAAAGCGCGATCCCGGAGGCTGTACACGACGATGCTGACGAAGTTTGACTGCGTGGTAATGGACGACGAAACCTACGTCAAAGCCGACTACAAGCAGCTTCCGGGACAGGAGTTTTATACGGCAAAAGGAAGGGGAAAGGTAGCAGATATTTTCAAGCACTCGAAACTGTCAAAGTTCGCAAAGAAATATCTGGTTTGGCAAGCCATCTGTACCTGTGGCTTGAAAAGCAGCATTTTCAGAGCTTCCGGGACTGTCAACCAAGAAATTTACGTGAAAGAGTGTTTGAATAAACGTCTGCTGCCTTTCCTGTAGAAACACGGTTGTTCCGTACTGTTTTGGCCGGATTTGGCATCTTGCCATTACGGTAAAAAGGCCATGGAGTGGTACGCCGCCAACAACGTGCAGGTGGTTCCCAAGGACAAGAACCCTCCCAACACGCCAGAGCTCCGCCCAATTGAGAAATACTGGGCTATTGTCAAGCGGAACCTAAAGAAGACCAAAAAAACTGCTAAGGACGAGCAGCAGTTCAAGGCAAACTGGCTTTCTGCGGCGAAGAAGGTGGACAAGGTGGCTGTACAAAATCTGATGGCAGGGGTCAAGCGTAAGGCCCGGCAATTCGGATTTGGAAAAGCGGAAGTCTAACTGAATATTTTTCCTGAATTTTATACTAATTGAACTTGAAAAAGAAATTTAATTTGATTTTTTAAATAAACGATTTCACCGATTTACACGCGTTTTTCCTTGACCAAATTTTGACCGTATCACCCTTTACATTGTTATTGGTCCATGGCTGTACCTCACCAGCCTCGCTGTCTGCGAAGAGTCCAAGTTTTACTTGATCTATCCACCTAGCTCGTTGCGCGCCTCTTCTTCTTGTACCCATCGGTTCGTTTTCGAAAACCATTTTCACAGGGCTGTCGTCCGACATTCTTACGACATGACCAGCCCATCGTAGTCGACCGATTTTTGCGATGTGTACGATGGGAGGTTCTCACAGCAACTGATGCAATTCGTTGTTCATTCGCCTCCTCCACGTTCCGTCTTCCATCTGCACTCCGCCGTAGATCGTACGCAGCACCTTCCGTTCAAAGACACCAAGAACGCGTTGGTCCTCTACTAGCAATGTCCATGTTTCGTGGCCGTAGAGAACTACCAGTCTAATTGATGCCTTGTAGATGGTCAGATGGATGGTTGCAGTTCGGCGATTGCCAGCCATAATGCACCTTTGTATTTCTCTGCTGGTGTAGTTATCGGCGGTCACCAATGAGCCCAGATACACGAATTCGTCTACTACCTCGATTTCATCACCGTCGATCTGAACTCGAGGTAGGAGGTTGTCTTCTCGTGAGCCTCTTCCCTTCATGTATTTTGTTTTCAACGCATTAACGACAAGCGCAATCCTACCAGCTGCAGCCTTAAGTCTGATGTACGTTCCCATCATCATCTCAAAGTTAAGTGCTACGATATCAACATCGTCGGCGAAGCCAAATAGTTGGACAGACTTCCTGAAGATCGTACCACTCGTGTCTATCCCAGCTCTTCGAATCACACCCTCCAATGCAATGTTAAACAACAAACACGACAATCCATCACCTTGCCGTAACCCTCTCCGAGATTCGAAGGGAATCGAGAGTGTCCCTAATACTCGGACGACACTCATCACTCGATCCATCGTTGCTTTGATCAACCGCGTCAGTTTTTCCATGTTCCGAGTTTCCAATCGTAGTCCTTATTTCGTTGCCTAGGTCTTTGCCGATTGTTCCGGTCCGTATTTACTTCTGTATTATTTGTAACATTCATTTTTTAAGGGCGGCTTGTTGGGCCTTCCCCAACCCCCTGTCTCCTCGGATGACCATCGTGCGCATCACTGTTTAGAGTCCCACGCTGACACGAGGACAATGATCAGCCGCTCCTAACATGGAGAACAGACGCTGTTTTGAGCCGTCCCTGACATGGAGAACAGACGCTCAGATAGACTGTACCCTTTGAAGATGGCAGCCACCCTTCCCTGTCAGCATATGACCAAGGTCCCACCGGGGTTGGTTACCCGATCTTTCCTATGGTTGCTCATACCCAGTCGGCACCACGGGGAGGTAGGGATAGGAGTTACGGGTTACGGCTAAGGATCGCAGTAGGATCTATTTTATACTTGCAGGAACGCGAAGTACCAATGGTACGCATTGTACAGTCATTTACCAACCATGGGCAAATCATTGAGCTAAGAAATATAGAAAATAATATACTACTAGTAGACGTTGAATCGACTATGGGGTATACTATAAGAGAACATGAATTTGAATGGCTTGGAAACGTTAATAAAACAAAAATCTGCAATATTAAAAGACAGAGATAGACTTGAAGTCAAGTGGATATTGTTTAGCAAACTTATTCTACCGAAACAAGACGGATAGTTGAAACACAAAAGTTTTGAAAACAAACCACGATATTTGGATATCAACATTGGAACCAAACGTCTGGATGTACATCGCACCATTTCAGGTGAACCAGGTGCATACATGGTTTCGAACAAAACATAAATAAATATTTCAGGAGAAGGTGCTATTCGATTGACGCATAATATGAATATAGTTACCAAAAAATCTAAAATTTCATATTTTAATGAAATTGAGGACGCTATGGAGCTAAGGAAGTTATAGTGCACCAACCAAAATTATTTTTTTTAATTTTTTTAATCATAGGATATCAAGTATAGTAACATTCCTATGTTGAACAGAACGAACCTAATATATTCGTTTCTGGATAAGTTATTTGACAAAGTTATTTGACCTAGGAATTGACGTTAATGAATTAAAAAGCCGACGGACAATCCTAGAAAATATGATTTCTGTTCCATTAGAGAATCCTTGGTTAACAAGAAAAAGGAGGCTGTGCCTGTGAGCGAACCTGACGTTTGTTTTTTCGCTGCAACTGAAAATTATTAAAAATAATGATTTAATATCTAGTTTAGTATTCGAAATACGTTTTTTGCATCTCGTTAAGTGGGTTTTGGAAGTCAACCTAACATTAACTGGTCGCGTTTTCTGATCGGTGAAAAAATAGTCACGATCGTTTAATTTTGTGATTTGGATTGTACGAATAATGTTCTTGAATGGTGAAAAATGTAAAAGTGCTTGCGTCAATTAAATGGTCAAAGAAAAATATTAATAAAAAATACGCAGAAAACAAAAAGTTTTCGCAGCTGCTGGGCGACATGGTGAGTGTGTTCGATCAGTGAAATCTAATGAACCGCTTCCAGCAGAGCCTGTTCGAGCTGATCGGGCTGACGGCCAAGAAATTCCCGGAATACGTGAGCGATGCGCAACTTGATGCGCAACACCGACACCGTGATGAGTGTTGCCGAGGATCAACTGCTGGAGGAGAGCTACCTTTCCCTTATCTGGTCAACTTGACTCGCTGTATGTATATATGTACGTGTGCATGTGTGTATATTTATTTATTTATTCATTCGTCAATCACATGTAGACTACATAACATCATTTACATTTTAGCTTTCATTCTATGATTTCGCAGATTTTGGAAATATTTTGTTAATTTTGTCTCAGGCATATTTAGATCAATCATTTCACAATGCTGATTGTACGCGGCTTTCATCTGATTTAGCGGTCCAAATTTAGCGTAGTTTGTACGATGACGATTCAACACGAATAAATTTCTATTGCGTAATTGTCGAGTAGGAGCATAACAATTTAATTTTGATATTATATCACTTGAGTCAATACGTTGCGAAATGATGTCATTTACGAATGAAACCATATCATATTCCCGACTCTCTTTCAAGGTTTGAATGTTGATAAGCATGCAACGTGCTTCATATGATGGAAGAGGGTACACCGTCCATCTTAACTTACGTAGTGCATATAAAGGGTGTATTCGATAAAAATGGCACACACATATATACTCATCAAAATTAAACTGATTATCGGATTTTCTTGAAATTTTCAGGGAATGAAGAACTACTAATGAGTTTTGATTTACAATATTTGTTTTATTCAATTTCGTCTCCCATCCCGAATGCCCGCACCTTCCTTTTCACTCCACCCATCAAATTTTGTACAACCGATTTTCCCAGTGTTTTTGTTGTTTTTACCCAAATTTTCTTCAATTTCTGTTTTTATAGTTTTGGGATGTTTGCGAAGTTCCGTTCTCATAATTGCCCAGAATTTTTCAATTGGACGAAGTTCCGGTGAATTTGGTGGGTTCATATCCTTTGGCACAAAATTGACTCCGTTGGCTCGGTACCACTCCAATACGTTTCGAGCGTAGTGGCAGGATGCTGGATCAGGCCAAAACAGAGTTGATCCTTTGTGCTTCTTAATGAATGGCAAGAGACGCTTCTTAAGGCACTCTTCCGTGTAAATCGCACCGTTTATTGTTCCGGAAGTGATGAAGGGAGCACTTATTTCACCACATCCGCAAATCGCCTGCCAGATTAGAAACTTCTTTGCAAATTTCGATAGTTTCTTCTTTCGAACATCCTCCGGAACTTCGAACTTCGACTTGGCAACGAAATATTCTTGCCCAGGAAGTTGACGGAAGTCGGCCTTGACGTATGTTTCGTCATCCATCACGATGCAACCGGATTTGGTGAGCAGCTTCGTGTAAAGTTTCTGGGCGCGGGTTTTCGCAGTGATGTTTTGTTTTTCATTCCGGTTTGGGGCTTTTTGCACTTTGTAAACATGTAACCCAGCACGCTTCATGGTTTTCTGCACAAAACCGACTGACACCTTAGACTTTTTAGCGACATCTCGAATTGACATGTTTGGACGGTTCTTGAATTGTTGTACGACTTTCCTGGCCATTTTACTGTCCATTGGACCACTTTTACGACCACTCCCTTCCTTCCTTTGGACACTCAGACGCTCCTTGAAGGTTCTTATTACACGAGACACAGTTGTATTTGCAATTCCAAGCCTTTTAGCAATCCACCGGTGGGACGCCCCTGGAATTTGATTGTGAGTGCACAACATTTTCTCACGGACAATTTCTTGTTTCGATGACATGACTGGAACTACTAAATGTATAACTATGAAACTTGGCAAATGTAAACAATGCACTATGGATAAGATCTACTCAAATTTCTAGGTTTTTTACTCATACGATTCAAAAGTTACAGAAGATTTTCTGTGTGCCATTTTTATCGAATACACCCTTTAATAAAAACTGCTTTTGGATTGACTCTATTCGTTCTTGATGTTTTTTCATATAAGGTAGGTAAGTATTTATGAATGAATGAGAGAATGAGCGTGATTTTCCAATTCCGGCCCGATATTGGTAAGTAATACTCCCAGTAATTCAATTTTAATCAATTTTAATTAAACATGAACTATATTGAACATATATAACCATTCCACAAATAAAATATTGAAACTCGAAACATTTTTCGGCAATAGATGTCAAAACAATTATCGATTTTTCAAACAGTTGTAAGGACGTGGTACGCAGATAGAAGCGGTTCTACGACACTCAACATTTTTGGCGAAATGTTGAGTGGAAGTAGATAGGCTTATCTCGGTGACTCCTCCCTCGTTATGCGCAAATGTTCTATGATATGCTTTGCTATACTATCAAGTATAAAGTTAAAATACGAACGGTATGTCTGTGTATGTCAGCTTATGACTTTGTGTCGATGCGTCCTTTTTCTCTTTTCAGAAAGCGAGTAATGGCGCTATAACCAGAAGCTTTTTTAGATTAGGACACGAGTTAGTGCTCATGTCCCAACCGACAGATAAGTTCTCACGCATGAAGGAGGAATCACCTGTGTTCCAGCCCAGAAAAGCGGAGAGCGAAGGAGTGCATTAACTTTCTTAGCTTCGTCACTCCCAACGACCTAATTACATATAAATATACATATGCTTTCTCGCCAAGCAAAGCCTCCCGCACAATCCTATCCAACTTCCAATTCCAGATGTCTATGAAGGTAGCATGAGTTCTCAGCATCTTCTTAAGAAGACATCTAATCAACACTTCCTTCCCATCCCTTACTGATCATAAGGACCTGGCCAGGTGTTGTGTAAAGAAATCGATGGATGAAGAGCCTGTCACATCCAAGACAGCTCTTCTGGCGCTTCCATCGTCTCAACAACAGCCAGTCCAGGAGGTTGTATGGTCGGATAATGCTATGCTATGCTATGCTATACTATGCTATGCTATTAGAGAACTCTTGGTTAACAACTTCAAGTATAGCTATCATAGGTGGAGTAGTAGTTTTTTTTTTTTTTTTTGCTGCTTTAAAGGAGAAATATCCTGTTGCGCAAGGAAAATGGTTTATAACTCGAACAAATGGGAAGAGCCTTCAAAATCTGAGAAAAACCTTAAAACCTTAAACAATCAACCAAACAAGGAAAAAAAGAAAACTGAAAACAATGAAATTACAAATCAAACGTCCAGAACAGCGGTAAGAGAGTCACAATAACGACACAAACTTTCCAAAGATTATAGAGAGAAACAAAAATATTGTGGATGCTAATCAGAGTTGAAAATTGTTGAATTTCTATTTTGAAAAACACTTCGAAATACATTTCAGTTAAAACATGTTCACTGGTATTTATTTCCTTGTTTTTTTATGTACTTCACTTCGAAATTATTATGTTTGAGTTGTTTTGTTGTTATTATTTTCATGAGTTCTTGCAGTTCATTCAAAATTATCAGTTTTAGTTCTCTCTTATACTTATTTCTAAACAGAATAATCAGTTCAACTTGCAATCAGTGAATGCGAATTTTGAAAAACTCGCAGTTTATTTTTTTCACTAGTTTCGAAAGTACTGCACAGTTTCTTTGAATCTGTGTTAGATTAATATTAATCCTATACTACGCATCCTTGGTCTGCTCCATCATCACCTTACGATGGACTCGACAGGGGGACAAAACAGCAGGAAACTTAAACGACACTCATCGATGTAGCGTCCACATTTAGCTTGAGGGATGGAGCAAAAGCTGTCTGCAACTCCGATCCGGAAAGCAGCTGCAACTACGTTCAAGTCAGGTTTGACACGACGTGTTGGCGAACGCAAATGGCCTATAATAAGACTTTGATTCCACGGATACGTTTTAAATATTCATTGCGTAAATATTCAGTGAAATGAATGAACTTTTCATAACTTGAACTTGAATTTCTATCTTGTTCATTGTGATTGAATCGAAAAACGAATGAGTGTGGAACAATTGCGGAGAATGGCAAGTACAGAAAAAAAGAGAGCAAAAATCATTACCGAAATATTTGTTAAGTAGGTTGAATTAATTTTTTTTCCACTCTGATACTAATATCATTATTGAGAAAGAGGAAATGATCCCACCACATACGCGTATATGTCGAGACTGATATTAGAGAGCCAATAAATGAGCCAAGCATTGACAACTAAACAAAAGACGGTACCAGAAATAGTAGATGAAATTTACCAATCAAAATAAGGGAGTAAGGTGTCGAGTTTTAAATCTTGAGTGCAAAATACGCTATAACAATAGTGTCCTCTCTACGAAGGAATAATTTCGAGACCAACATTTGAAAAGGACGGAAGAGCTAAACTGTAAACAAATCATATTGTATTATATTTTGATTGAACAATTTCAGAACAACTTATTTACCTGGACAATGACATTAACATCAATTAGGCACTTCCTTAAACAAGAAACATAATTTATGGCGTTCTTCCGGATCACACATTGCTCTAGTTATTTAGCTGTTCTGCTACTTTTTTTCAGTTAGCTTCAAATCCTGGAAAATAGTTTAATACTTCAAACAAACACTATTCTAACCATCATATACTTATTTCGACTTGAGCTTGAAGTATTATTATGAGTAAATATAACTTTTTTTTATATATCAAAACTTGAAAATAACCATTACGCCCTAATTGCTAAGCAGAAGTCATTTTTCCGCATATTTTCGACCGTTAAAATGTCAAATTGGAATTATGCCGTGGACATAATGTTGTTGATTTCCATTGATTGTTGTTACGCCGTCGATAGGTTGCTAAGGATAACGTTTCATCGAGATTGATTTTGCTTTGCGTTGAAGAAAACGAATTCTAATTGGAAAATGCCAAGAAGTGCCGAGAATTTATCAAGTAAGTAGCTGTTTACAGTATGCGAGTGTGTTCTTATCGCGGTAATAATTTTTAGAAGCGATTCGTTGGGAATAAAATGTATTATGAGGCGATGCTGAAGAGCCTGGTTGTTCCGAACCCAACAAACATCAGTGTCGAATAACTGCTTGTTCAAACAAATTTGGAGTAGCTATTCAGCTATTTTAAAGAAAAAGCTGAATAACTTCTCCAAATTTGTTTGAACAAACAGTTATTCGACACTGATGTTTGTTGGGAAGCGTGGTCGGAAGGCGAAGACTGCGATCGAAGATGCAAATTTCGATGATGATCTGGATAAGGATAATGAAAACTCCTAATATACGAGTTGACGTAGCCGCAATAAATAACAGGAAACCGTTTGCTATGAATTGAAAAGAAATATACTCCGCTTTTGATTGTTTAATACACTAAAAATCTTTTAATTATTAGGTACATTTGAACAGTCCTCTACTGTATGGTATCCAATTTTTGCAAGTTTAACTGAGTTTTAAAAGTATTATTGATTGTTATTTCATGCAATTTAATTGAAATACAGGTAGGATTCAATACACAAATATACGCAGATCATTATATATACAAAAGTATTATCTGTTAAGTTGAAAACCGTAATCATCGACTAGCGACATTCGATTTTATTCCCGATCTGTACGTTAAACATAACGTCGCTGCTAGTAGTGCACTGTATATTGCATCAGATCCGCTATACAGTGCACTACTAGCGACGCACAGAACAGGAGTAAAATCATCCATGGTCATCTAAACCATAATTGATCCAGCCCTCAGGTCTCCTCATTCGATGTCGCAGCTTTGATTCCATCGCGTTCTCTATGTCCATGACTGTAAAAACATGATTAAGAATCCGCAATTCAAATAGTACAGTAAGAACAGTGCTCATTCGATAAAATCACTTACCTCTGATTTTCCTAGTAGTACCTAGACTCATCTAATTAGTAAATTTTACTGTTCTGGTATGGTTACACTGGGTCGTAGTTCCTCGCCACTTGATTAATGTGACTGAAGAGCGTAGGCGTAAGAACAAACAAGATGCCAGAATGTCATAATTTAATGGCGTGTTTCCAGTGCTGGCAGTTTATCAAGCGAAAAACTTTAAGCGTAATATTACTCAAACAATAAACAGGGCGTATTTTGGCTTTTATCAATTTTTAACTCAATAAAACATAATTCTGCATAGGGCTAAATGGTGAGTAGACTTCTGGGATGGAGCGTGCGTCCCCGCAACATAGCTATGGTCCTCACAAGTTCCTACCTCATGCATCCACGGGTCAAAAGATGACAAAGACCGCCAGCTAAGGGTTGCGTTCTAAGCTGGTAGTGCAGCCTGGGCACTGTTGTCCTTCTGACTCCAGCTAGATTGAGGAGGTGCGTGCCGAGCGTTTGTCCACCAAGGAGGTGCGGCTCAAACAGCGCCTGTCCTGGCATCCAGCGGCTGAGTATGAAACGGCAGTGTGACCCCGCTAAAGTAGCATGCTGAAATCGTACCCTACCACGAAAAAAGGAAGTATTCTTTATACGGTATATAATTTCAGATCATCCATAGAAATCCCAATTAATTAGTTATTGTATAGTAATTTTGAATTGTTTTCTTCCCTCTTGGCTATGATAATGCAAGTCCGTCTACTATTGCAGCAGGATCAGCAGAAATGCAGACATTACAAATATAATTGTTATTACCATTTTTTATTATAAGATCCCTTCACAATATTTTTATGCTATTTTCAGCTTCGCATTTGCATCGTTGTAAGTTTTTGCCCACCTCACTCACGTTATGTATTTGAAAACATAGGTTGGTTTTTGAAGTTTTTTTTAGAGAGAGGATTACATACGACAAATTCCACAAAAAAAAAATTCTTCGTTCAAAATAATTAATTCAAAAACTAGCATTGTTTATGATCCCACATTTTCTATTTTACAGACATAAAGAATCATTTATGAGCCCAGTAGAAAAAAAGATTTATCGAAGAATTTCCAGTCATTAATTTTTAATTTTTTTCGTTTTGGATTTATTGAGTTTCCATTTTTAGGCAGTAATCATACTCATATGAAAATAATTTCGCATAATTGTTTGCTTAATTTTGTTTTGCTAATATGCTAGGCTGCCAGGTGGCATTGAATTATTATCTGTACATTAAGTAGTATTTATTTACAACATCGTTTTATTTCCATCATATCATGACCTTCACATTTTTATAAAACAAACCTGGCATCTGGCTTAAACACGAAACATCCCTTCAATTTATGACATCTAGCATTCCATATATCTTCATTATATAACGCAGAAAATAACAGCTGTGTTAGGTATTTGAAAATTACGGAATCTGTGGTAGGCTTTTTGCACTTATTGTTGAATGTATATTTCATTTCCGGTTTGCAAATGGACTTTTTAACAATTCTGAGCTGAACTGATTGATGCAGCACGGTGTGCCATTTGGCTAGTGTTTGATTTTACAATTCAATCTTTGTCATTACTTCATCATAACTCACAATATCATTATATATGGCAATCTTGTTTTATTGATTTTACTTCATAGATGATTTAAACATTACTTATTGTTTTTTTTTGCCCATTTATCTTTAACTCCCTTCCAGTTAAATCTTCCCATTCCTAACTCGGTAGCAATAACTATTAAATCAGCAAAAATAAAAGCGGATTGCTGTTATAAAATCAGCATCAAGTAGCAAATAGTGACCATGGCAACAGTAAATTAAAATGTATAAATGTTAGTTTTGTAAAATTTCAATAGATTTAACAAACTTTTTCAGGATACCTCAAATCAAGATTTTGGTGAATTGCTGCTATCGCTGAAAATGAACGAAAATGTGCTTAAGCGCCACTTTAACACTTTACAACATTTCTTGCATTTCAGGATCAACCGAATGAATATCATATATAATAGATACGAGTGCTTGTAGTATTTTTCATTTACATATACATATATACACCATTATATAAATAATTCGTGGGAATAGGACCATTAGGGCACCCGATTGAAGCACTCTGGATGGAGAGATTGGGAATGCCAACTCCCCATTGCTAACAGTTTGTGAACAGAGGGCGGGCTCTTCTCCCCGCCCATTGGGGCATCCTCATGTTAGATAGCTTGCTCTTTTGACCAATCGTTCAGTCTTGTTGTTGGAAGGAGATTATTTATATCCCTGTGGATACGTATAAGTGATGTTGCATATCGATCAACCCAACCCCTTTTTGGCCCTTCATACAATGGCATGATAAGGATAATCAGTGGTTATTAAAGCTTGATCAAGTCTAACAGAGAGAAGATCCCATTGGGGGGGGGCTTGGTGGGGGGGCCAAAGGGGGGGAGAAAAAATATAACACAAAACATAAAAAAAAAAAAAATATTTGTGTATATTGGGGGAGAAAAAAGAACACACTATTTTTTTAAAAAAGGGGGGAAAAAAAAATTTGTTGGGGGGTTTTTTTGGGAAAAAAAAATTAGGATTTTGTTTTTTTTTTTTTTTCTCTCGTTTTTTGGGTGGTGGGGTTTTTTAAAATACCCTCCTTTTAAAAATTTGTGTCAATTTGACGTATCCGCATAAAATTAAGTGAAACATCAGTTGTTGTTCCACTTTTTCGAAAAAAAAAATAATAATATTCTATACAGTTATACTAATATATTTACAGTCCCACCTAAGGCCTTCAATAGGGGAGGAGTGAGATTACACAACGCACCACCAACGTTTTAAACCTAACAACAAGGTCAGAGTTTATGGTATGTATGCAGGTTTAGAGTGACAGAAATGCAAAGAATGTATTTACACATTAGTTACTTGCACTGCTGTGTCATCTTTATTAAGATAAAGATAGACCTCGATTCTGGAAATGCAACTGGTTCCTCTATGATACCAAAATTAAAATATGCCAAAATCGAGATCTGTCTGTATGGGGTTTCTTTTCACTCGGGAATAAACAATAAGTACTGACCGAACTGCCCTCTTCCGATGGTACAGTCCAAATCCCTTAATTAAGTAGATTCATTAACTGTACTTTACTAATTGATAATTTATTACCTCTCAGAGAAGATTTTCTCACTGAGAAACCACTAAGTACTTATTAAAGGTGAACGTCCGAGTGACGTGTATTCCCAAACACCATCATGTTAAATTAAGTTTTATTAAAGTTTTATGAAAGCCACTAGAAATCAATTTGGTTTTATTATGGGCCCAAGGGGGGCCAATTGTTTTTTTAATGTTTAGGAGACCCGGGTTGTACACAGCTTGTAAAAAACGATCTTAAAACCTTGTTTTTAAAATTCCTTTTACTCCTATCAAAGGTTTTATTTCGACTTAACGAACTCGTAAAACACCATATTGAAATGCCATTTTAGGACTCATTCATATTATCTTATTATGGTCAGTTGCAAAAGCATTTTAAAGACATTTTGCATTCAGTAAATGCATTTAACGGCAAATTGGCATTGAAGGAAGTCACCATAAGACCAAATAGTTTTATAATAGTCATTGCGAAGATAAATTGGCTTTATCGCAAATCTGTGTATTTTCTCCAATCGCCGTATTGAAATATAAGAAATAATTTAAATGTGGACAAATAAATGCATCAAATTTTCAATGGTGTGCAAATAAACTGCAGACCGGAGACTAATTTCGGCATTCTTTTAGATAATTTCATCCAATTCCAGCACTTTTCAGGAAGTTCTTGATGAATTTATCGAATATATATGTTTTAATTTGACTTATGTTGTTGTAAATTCGCATAATTTCAAAGGCGCGTCAATTTTCGGCTCTTATCGTGCCAATATTCACCATAAAAATAAATGCGCATATAATTTGGGGCATAATACGGTGTAAAAAACACAATTTGTTTTGGTTTTTTTGCTATCAAACTAAATTTCCCGCAACTCTAGTTTTTTTTTTTGCTGATGAATGAGAAGGGAGGGGAAAGGAACGAAGAAGAACAAAAAAAAAAACCACCCTTGAATTGAGAGGGTGGAGTGTGGGGGTGTTGGTTGGGCTGCTTTTTGTTTTTGTGAAAAAATTTTTTTTTTTTTTTTTTTTGTGTTTATAATTTTTTTTTTGAAATTTTTTTTTTTTTTTTTTTTTTTTTTTTTTTTTTTTTTTTTTTTTTTTTTGTCTTGTGTGGGGGGGGTGGGGTATATTTTTTTTTTTTTGGGGAGAGAAAATAGATAAGAATTTGTTATAAAAAAATAAAAAAAATTTTATTTTTTTTTTAAAAAAAAAAATTTTAAATTTTTGTTTTTTTTTTTTTAGGGAGGGGGGGGGGTGGGTTGGTGATTTTTTTTATGAGCTACGTAAAACAGCAAGTATCAACAATTTTACTAAGAGCCTAACATCACGATTGCACAACACCAGACCAATGAATCATCTGTCACGGCCCCGTGTGTATTCGAACTTTTGTCAGAGACAGTTCAGTTTAATATGCTCAGCCAAATATAACATTTTGCCAAGAGACATACAGATGATAAACAATTGTGTATTATTTAAGTGAATTATGAAATTTCATTTGCCTAGCCAAATACCCGCACTTATAATATAAACTTTTCTCTTTGGGTTTTGCACGTACAAATATATCTCTCTTGTCGTACGGAGTCGCAGAATTAAGTAATTCGTTCATTTGTTAATTTAATAAAATTTTATTTTCATTTCTTCTTACAAAAAGGATACTTTCTAATAGGGTTACTGTATCCACTAGAAGCACAAAGTCGTTTTGTTAGTAAATATTAATCTATCATATGTTGTAAATTGCGTATCAATACATGCTCAGCCATTCTATTCAAGTTTTATTCAATTTCCTTCATAGCTGAGTTCTGAGTGTCCACTTCCAAGGGGCTCAATAAAGAGCCTTTTGGTGTGAGGGAGAGCTGAGAGTTAGTAAAAAAAATTTAGAAACATTCCAAATCGATTGATGCACAATTTTAGAAAATTAATTACGGAATTAATGAGTTATTAACGTTCAAATACTAACCACTTTTTGTGACGCTCTTATAGAAAACAAAGACGTAGTCTACTTCAAAAACAGCGTGATTACTACTAAAGAAGCAGGAAATTTTCAGCTGGTGGTTTCTGAGCGCCAATACATCATTGATATATCAATCACTCTGTATAGAAAAAAATCCTCCAACCATGCTGCAGATTGTAGATAACACGATGCAGTCAACGCTAAATTGTCGTAGCCGGGGGTCATGATGATCGGTAATCTGACTATGATTCCGATGGGAGGTACTGTGCTTGACACCGATAATGTAGTTCCCAGAGTGAAACTCGGCCCGTGGTCGCTGCTGCTGCCACCGGACAAAGCTGTCAAAATGGAAAATCTTCAATCAACTTGGCTCGAAATGAATAACACAATATAAATTTCCTGTATGCTTACTTGTTTTCCAAAGCTGATTGGTTTCGTAGCAAAACAAGAAAATTCAAGCTTGTTATTCGAACACATAACTAGCAAATGAAGGGATTTGATGGCGACAGGTCTTGATACATCATTACTCACTAAATTGAAGATATGTGCGTTCAATCACTAAACAACCTCGATCCCAGGTCTGCCATGCTGGTAACCCATACTTACTCCATTACTAACCACCTCGGAAAACTTAGTTTTTGTTTTCCTTCTACTCGAAATCAATTAGATAGAGTACACGTAATAAAATTGCGCTCATTCATAAATTTATTTATAAAAATATTAAAGAAACATTTTGGAATTTGATTCAAATAAAATAAAAGAGAGTGAAGAGCGGAGGGCACGATAAAGGAAGAATGATTGAGTTATCAGCTTTAAATGTATCGTGACCTCCCAAATTTTAATGATCATTCAAACATTTATCTGTATTATCTATGTTTCTTTTCCCTTACTGGACTGTTCTTATAATTTCTCTACTGTACATTTTCCTTAATTTAACATGGCAAAGAGTTTAAATCCAGTTCAGTTAACGTTTGAGAAATAAGTTGAGAGCCGGCAATAAACTGATATGTGATGATCAGTAAAGTTATATAGGAAGAGGAAGAAGCAGTTTACCAGTTCGTACAGCAGGAAGATTACTCTCATGACGACGACAGCAATCATCCGGCCAGTGGTTCTCCCCCTTGGCTACGGTCTATAAGAGCAAACTTACAACATCAATTTCCGCCAAATTCGATGAATTTCCAGCCCAGTCAACGATCCGTTTCCGCTTCAATGATGAATGACCTGCAGCGACAAAAGCATATGAACATCTATGTTCGCTGCCGTCGTAGGTTGAGCCCAATTTAACCTTCATTTCCCGTCGTCGTCGTCGTCGTCGTCGTTGTTTACGGCGGCTGCATCATCGAAGAGGGGACTCGTCTTGAATCCGTTTGCCCTGCAAAGAGCGTAATGATGATTTCCAAGTATATCGAAATAACGAACATTTAATTACCGTTTAATTTACTTAGGCCTGAATGACGCAACGAGCTAGTGCTTGGTGTGCTGATGGAAAACATGCTTCTTAGAAAAGAGCACTTGAGGAGTAGCGAAGGTACAGAATATCTCAAAATTTGTCGATTTTTGGCTTTTCTGCTATTCGACGATGCGTTTCGCCTTCTCTTATTCCTATCACTGAATATCACTATGATAAGTTTGTGGTTTAGAATTTTGTTCAACATGTTCATTAACTTGTACAGGCTCATTCGAATTAACTTTACAGATCCAACTGTTCTTTTTCAACACACATCAACGATCTTAAAAATAAAGTTAAGATGGAACGAACCGATTATTCATGACTATCTCGATGTTAGATGTCATCACAATTTTATGGAATGAAAGTTGGAGTGGGAATTCAAAGTTTGTTGTACAAAACACATGTACTTTTAATTCTATTTGTCTACTTCCAACTCAACATTTTTTTGGTTGAACATTTTCAAAGAAGAAGAAACAACAAACACTAGAACCTTTTAAAGGTAGATAGAACGACAACGATTAAAAGTATTAGAACCGCAATTACCTGCACTAAGCTCGGGTGCGCCTCGAGTAAATTCTCCCTTTTCGGGTTGCTCTACCTGTAGTACTGATGATTTCAGATGCTTGAGTTCGGTAATGATAGAAGGGGCAACAGCGCCCACGATGTCCTTCCCTAGTGCAGTTCGTAGTGTTATAAGTCGAACAATACCGTCCTTTCCTGGATGTGGCTTGATGATTCGTCCGAGCGGCCAATTGGCGGGAGGAATGCTATCCTGTTTGATGACGACGATACGGCCAAGTTCCATAGCGACAGGCGGCTTGTAGCCTTTCAAAACTCGTGACTATAGTTTCTGCAAGGAAACCAACGAGCCCAAATGTTTTGAAGATGCTTTTGGGCTATGTCGTACGACTGAAGTTGGTTGTCAGGAACTTCACGCAGTTCAGTTTCCGGAATTGATTGCATGTTGGACCCAACAAGAAAATTTCGTGGTGTCAGGACCTCCAGATCACACGGCTCGCTCGACATCGACGTTATCGGTCCGAAGTTCAGGCACACATTGACCTGAGCCAACAATGTAATGTGGCATACTAAATCACATGTTGTCAGAACCCAACCAATGAATACCATGCTTAGGCAACAATTGTAAATGAGTGGATAAAGCAGTTCGAGTACCCACAGCAGGTTTCAATTAACTATGAAATAACACAAAAGTGTCCTGCTGACATACATACACACACGAAGTGTCGTTGGCAAGCGTACTCGTTACTAAATGAAACTGATGTAATATAGAAGCACAAACGACCAGAAAGAATCTCAAAATAGTGATAAATATGAAATAAGTAATCAACAAGTGGAGTTGATAACGGGTGGCCACCAAATAACGGGAATGACTTCAATACTTTTCTGTCAGAACAATAATACCTTCAGAGAAATATCACCTTATGTGAATGAATCCCTGCGATATTCAGAAAATTGTCACACACACACTTTCACTCCAACATGATCAGTTGTTTACAGCAAGCCGTCGAAACAGGAATTACTGCGGGCGCGCATTGTACAATTCTTTCAAACGAACGAAGATCGTGGGAAAAAGTACACGGTGAACCATTTTAAGCGTAAAAATGTTTCTAATACCATCATTTACCGAACTCTGACAACCGTGGCACTAATCCGGAAGAAAGGTAATCCTTCAAAAACGTCACTCGGTTGAAGATGGGGTGAAAAGTAACCTCCTTGGGAATAAAAAAAAGAATTTTAAATGTTTTTTTTTTATTTGATTCAATGTAGTCCGCTTTTAGCTCGATACACTTATTCCAGCGAATTTCCATCTTCTTGATCCCGTTCGAAAAGTAATTTCCGGAAGGTCTGAGCAGATTTTTTTATTGATGAGCCATCTTTTGATGTTTGGGAACAGATAATAGTCCGAGGTAGCCAAATCAGGTGAATACGGTGGATGCGAAAGCAAATGGTGCCGTAAGTCCTTGATTTTAGCCGTGGTTGTGATGCTCTTCTGCGCCGGCACATTGTCTTGGAAAAAGCAAAATTGTTTTTCTCTTCATGTGAGGCCGTTTTGTCGCGATTTCGGCCTTCATTCGCTCCATTAATGCACAATAATACTCGCTGTTGATGGTTTTATTTTTTTTTTCGAGGTAGTCCTCGAAGAGTATGCCATGACAATCCCAATCTGTTTGCTGGTGTGTAATAGTGGATCTAGGCAAGCATGGAAAAATTCATTCACTCGCATGAGCACCACCGATATTAAATAGCAATCCTCGGTTGCTAACAGAATAGTGAAGGAGTGTGATGTTTCCTATCAAACGATTCTACCCGAATCCTCGAAAACGGAAACTGTAGAAAGAATAAACGAGGATAACAGATTCATGCGAAAAAAAATTCTTCTTTACGTTATACATGAATGAATGCGTTGCCGCTGAACGCAAGCGATTTAAATACACTGAACGAGATTAATTTGACTCAGTGAATACTCAGCTCAGCTGGAATGATCTTGGCAGAGATACGGCTTAATATGACGCGTATTGTTTTTATGTTGCATTTGATTACTTAATATCATGTAAGATCATTATTTGAAATGTTAAATCATGTTTAAAATATGATTTAAAGAAATGAGTGTGATTCAATTAATCTCGCTCAGCTGAATCAAACTGAATGCAATCGTTAATGATTCAGCGGGTAAAAAATAGGCACTGAGAAATCGTGAACACTGCTACAGTCCTATTAATTCAGTTTACGATCAGCGGCCAGTTTTGCTCAATTATTTTTTCTACGATTGTGAATTTAAGCAGAATAGTAATGAACAGAATCGGAATAACTCAAACGTGGTTCGGCTCACTTCTGACGGTGGATGCGTATGAGTGAGAAATGAGCGCAAAGTGAACAATTTTTTCCCATGCTTGGATCCAGGTTTCATCAACAGTTACCAATCGACGCCAAAAAACCTCCGATTCCGCATCAGCAAGTCTAAACACTGTTTCGAAGTGCTCTCGCGTTCGTGTTTTTGGTCAGGAGTGAGCATGCGCGGCACCCAGCGGCAGGATAACTTTTTCATATTCAGAATCTCGCCCAAAATATGGCGTATGCAATCAGTACTAATCTTTGTGACATCTGCTAGCTCACGCACCTTCACTTTCCGATTAGCCAACACCATTTCATGAACTTTTTTGACATTGTCCTCTGTAACCGCATCGGAGGCCCTGCCGCTGCGGACTTGATCGGTAGTGAAGTTGCGGCCACCCCGAAACTCTCGAAACCAATATTTAACGGTGTAATCTGAAGTAGCATTTGCTACATAATACTTATCCAACTTTTCTTTTGTTTCCTTCGCCGTTTTGCCTCTCAAAAAATATTGTTTTCCGTCGTCACTGCCATTCCGAAATCGGGAAAAGACATCACGCTTTCTACCAACTATCGCTCTTCTTCTCCCAACTATGAGCAAAATTCTGGAACGCATCATAGAACGGTTAGTAGAACGGTTTTCGAGATATGGATAAAGGGTGTCCACGATGAAATTGCCACACACAAAATTGATTCGCAAAATTCGAGTTTTCATCCGATTGCCATCAAATTTTCAGGGATTGAGAAATAACCATTAAACTTCATTTTACCATTTTACTCGTATTTTATTTACAGCCCATACGCAAATGCCCACACCTTGGCCTGAACCCCGGCCATAAGATTCTGCACAACCTGTGAATCAACCGTTTTTTGCATGTAAACCCATACTTTTTTCAGTTCCTCGACTGTCTTCACTACCTTAGGTCGTTTAAGAAGGTGCTGCTTCATAATCGCTCAGTACTTCTCGATGGGGCGGAGCTCCGGAGTGTTGGGAGGGTTGAACATTTTCGGCACGAAATTGACCTTATTGTCCGCATACCACTTCAGCACGTCCTTGGAGTAGTGGCATGAGGCCAAATCCGGCCAGAAGATTGTTGGGACGTTGTGGGCCTTCAGGAGAGGAAGCAGCCGCTTCTGGAGGCACTCTTTTATGTACACCTGTCCGTTCATCGTGTCCTGGGTCACGAAAGGTGCACTCAGCTTCCCGCACGTGCAGATGACTTGCCAAACCAGGAATTTCTTCGCAAATTTGGACATCTTCTGAGTGCGGACATGCTCCGGAACGCTGAACTTATCCTTGGCCGTGAAAAACAGGTTGCCGGGGATCTGTTTGAAGTCGGCCTTCACATATGTTTCGTCGTCCATGATGCAGCATTCAACTTTCGTCAGCATGTTGAGGTACAACCGGTTTTGGCGGACTTGTTCTGCTTCTCGTCGCGATTAGGGGCCTTTTGTACCTTGAACGTTCGAAGCCCAGCCTTAGTTTTGGCCTTCTGGACAAAACTTCGGCTTAGGTGCAGCTTCTTAGCCACATCCCGAACGGAGGCGTTCGGATTTCGGTTGAAGGCCCCAACTACGCGGTTGTGATTTTTGGTGTTGTACGGAATACTTTTTCCTTCACTTCTGGGCTTCCGATCGGTGGTCAACCGTTCCTCGAACCGCTTAATCACTCGCGACACCGTGGAATTCGCGATTCCCAACGTTTTAGCGATGGAACGATGCGAGAGATCCTTGTTCTCGTGATGAATGCGCAAGATTTTATCACGCACGAGCTGTTCTTTCGACTTCATTTCCGCGAGTTTTGATCACAGGACTTTAAAACTTGCAGGATGTAAATAATGCACTATGAACTAAATCCACCCAAATTTTCATTAAATTCTACTCAACGGTTAAAAAGTTAGAGCAATTCCATAGTGTGGCAATTTCATCGTGGACACCCTTTAAAAGTTGATTTTTTTTTATAAATAAAAAAAAAAAATTATATTTAAATAAAAAACCCCCACAAGGGGGGTGCCAATTTTAAAATTTTTTTTTTTAAAAGAAGGAAAAATAATTTTAATAATGATTTTTTGACTACTGCATTTTTGGAGGAGTAGTATCTGCGCCGTGTGTAAGTATATATATATTTTTTTGTTTTTTTTGGGGTTTTTGAAAAAAAAAAAGTGGTGGATATATTTTAATCAAAATAACGTAAATAAATATTGCATGCGCAGCTTAAAGCCAAAGAAAAAACGAAGAAAATTAGGGCTCAATGATGAACATCAGTTGAAAAATGAGGAAGTTATGCTGGTTTTTAGAAAAAGCGCAGAAATGCGGGAAAAAACAGAAATTCGAAAAAATACGCCCATCTTTCTCTCTCTCTCTCTCTCCACACACACACACACACACACACACACACACACACACACACACACACACACACACACACACACACACACACACGCATCGTTTTTTGTCATTCGTGAGCACTATTTGAAAATTCTTAAAAATAAGTTTTTAAACTTAAAACTGATTAATACTTGAGCTTTGTCGTTTATGCGTCGTTTTGGTTTCTCTAACTAGAACTATTTGCTTCATTTGTTGGTGGAATCGTTCACCGTGCTCGTCACTTTCGTCGCCAAGATTCGGTGGGAAGAAATCCAAATGTGAGTGGAGGAAATGGATTTTCAATGACTTGTTCACACCTATAGTCATGAAGAGCAAGGAGTTATAAACTATGTACATGGAACATGGGTAACTTGATAAGTTATTTTTAGATTTAATATTACCTATTTTCTTTTAGTTTTCCAGCAAATTCTCAATAACTTCAACATGATCCGCACTTTTAGTGTTTCCTAGAAAATTCGTAACAACCAGTCGTAATGATTTCCACGCTTCTTGCTCATCAGGAGCCAAAACTGCGAAGAAATGTTTGTCCTCACTCCATTTTTTTCATTTGAGGGCCCACGAAAACACTTTCCTTAATCTTTGCATCCGATATTTTCGGCAATACTGATTTCAGGTATTCGAATGCAGGTCCATTCTTTTCCAACGCTTTTACAAAATTCTTGAAGAGTCCAAGTTTTATATGTAGCGGTGGGAGAATAATTTGATCTTTATCCACAAGAGGAACACATTTTACGTTTTCTTTCCCAAGAGTCAAACTTGTCCTCTTAGGCCAGTATTTTTGACCGCAATGCTCCTTACGTGCTCGGCTGTCCCATTTACAGAGAAAGCAGATAGACGGGGATACATTCGAGGTGGTGGAAGAATTCATCTACCTTGGATCCTTGCTTACGGCTGACCAACGATATGACAGTCATATGTTTAGCACAATTTTTTTACAAATCTCCAAAATAAAAATCGCAAAAAAAATTATATATACTTATAGATAGCGTCGAAACTATTACTCCTAGAATATTGCAATGTTCAGAAGATCAGTGTTAAATTTAATTTTGCTTCATTTGATGAAAAATATTTGAAATTCAGTCTCACGCGTTGGAGATATTCTATTTTAAGTAAATGTGTTTTTGTTCAGTTATAAAAAAAAACAACTTTTGTCCATATTTCGAAAACTGTTCTACCTTAATTTTTTTTTTTGAAGGCATTTTTAAAATTCTGCATAAAATTTCACATTAGAAATGATGATCAGCTTACCGAGTTCATAAATGCTGTAAACTAGTGTTATCAACACCGCTGGAGGATTAAAGTTGACGCGGAAAAACACTAGCCATTTTCTTCACGCGAAGGCGAAGTCAATGATATCTCCCACAAATGCAAGTCACGGTATTTGGTCCGAAAAAGTATTTGGTCAAGTATCTAAGACTAACACTAGATGGCAAAATGAAGTTCAATAAACACGTTGTAGCTTCATTAGAGAAATGAGATAAACTGACCAAAATGCTGTATCCGCTAGTTTGTCGACAATCACGATGGAGCAGTACGAAAAAAAATCTACTTTACAAACTTATCTTCCGTCCGTCTCTTACGTCTGGCTTCTAAGCTTGGTACAACTGCGCCTTAACACGTCGAAAGAAACTTCAAATCAGACAAAAAAAACTCCTCAAGATGATGTTGGATTTGCCTTTCAATTTCCCGACCGAAGAACTTCAGGATGCGGCCAACACTGAGAGTCGTGGACCAGCAAACTTCTCTAAAAGTTTTGGACGGGCTGTTCAAATTCAGAAAATAATCTGATCTCAAACCTGGTACCGTAATTTCTGTGATATTTATAGTTATTAGAAACTAGCAATTTTCCTTCCTATTACTGTCCCCTACCTTTGAGCTATAGCAGCAGGTTTTTCGATAGCATTTTCCTGCATAAATAACGCCATTAAATTAAGCAACTGTATCAACTGATAAAAACACGTAGATCATAGCTGCAAAGATTTCCAAAATGTCTATTATGTATCAAGGAATTGTAACAAATTGTAAAATGATTAAAGCAAAGCAAATACATTGAATTGAATGTTTTGTGAGAGAACAAAAATCGTTTTTATCCATATTCAACATGATGCCAAACACGTCAACAACAATCAGCTGTCAAAACAAAACTAAGGGCAGTATCGCACTGAAATTCGGCGTTTATGCCTACATATGAAGGAACTACAAGGCACTATAACCTTTTTTGCAGAAGCATCGCATTTTGGCGGTCAAGGAGGTTACTTTTCACCCCACCTAGTATTTTGGCCGGGAAAGGCATCATCACACTACACGAAGAAGACGCAAACGTTCTTGGAGAGCCAAAATATTCCAGTTTTGCCAAAAGACCGGAATTCAACCAAATTGCCGTAGTGTCGTCCTATCGAGGATATTTTTGGTCGATTGAACTCCACTGTGTACAAGGATTATTGGAAGGTCAAAGACACGATGCAACTCATCAAAAGGAGCAGAAGTAGCATCCGGAAAATTTATGTGGCAGCCGTCCAGTGGTCATGTGCTACCATCAGCACTAAGCTGCGCCGCACGGCCTATCTGAACAAAGAATAGGGTAAATCCTTTATATAAAATAAATCAGATTGAACTGTACTTCTTTGTTGTTTCATCCCGAGTCATTCTTTCCGCTTTTTGGCGGTCACTAGTGAGCTGATCTAGTGAAATTTTTCGTATTGTTTTTTTTTAGGAATTGTGTTACGTAGTCCGATTGCCTGTAAGTATGAAAGTAGGTGTTCTTCCTAAATAAATTCCATCACTGGTAAAATACAAGCCCTTTCCTTTCTTGACGCAAGCCTTAACCATTAAGTATTTTTGAGAACCATTCACATATAATCTTAAAATTTTTAAATTTCTTTGCAATAAATACCTATAGCTACACACAGATAAAAAAAAACATTGAATTTTCTGCGTTATCTAATGCACATAAAGGGAATGCGAGATTTGGCAGAAAATAATGGGATATTTCATGTAAATTTTAGTCAGATAACGCCTTAATCTAGTCTCTTGTATAGAAGATAGCAATCATTGTTGTATGGCGTATGGAAGATTGCAAACAATGGTTGTCTACGCCTCCTCTGGCTTGAAATTAAACGAGGGGAAATTTTACGCGCCTGTTAAAATTCATTATTTTTTTTAGTGTAGCTATAATTGTTTTACCAAATAAATAGTTCCAGGATTGATCACAGATGGCAGTGCGGAATTTTAAACCCACTTAAATCTAGTATTAAATGAGTATGACGATTAATTTGGTAGGTTCTTCAAACCAAGCCTTAGATCAAATCTTTCATTTTCAATGGACGTCTGCTAGAGAATAGAAGCTAGTAATTGTGGGTTTTCATCTTGCTATTTGCAGTAAGGGGTGTAGAGTTTTAATTTTAATAGTGTTGGAAAAAAATATTCGTTCTGCAATTAGTATTTATTAAGTCAGCAAACTAAAAGTAGTATAATTATTTTGGCACAAGTGATGAAGGCTCTATTTGTTTATGATTTCTTTGTCTATGAAAATGATACATTCTGCAACTGCCCTGAAGCTTCGGGATCCCTTTCTGGTGGTTCCCTTGCTACGTGACTGTGACGGCCAGAACATCGCATGCCAATCGCGTGAAACCGACGCCCCCGGTTAGTCTAGCTTGCCGGAATACAAGAAAAAACATGCGCTGGCTAGTAATTCATGGCCATGAAACATGATGAATACAATATGAAAGAATTTAAGCTAAATTTACCTTATTTTGTTCATTTATGCTACCTCAGCCCTGTGGTAAAATCAATCTGCTTGGGTGTTCATTTCACTTTGCATCTGCTTTGATTATGCATACCTTCTTTTCATATCGAGTGTTTTTTTTTTTTAAATTCGATGGTCATCATTTTGCGTTCAACAAGCAACCGTTTTAATTTTCCCCAAGAAATGCTCATACTGAAACAGATACTCGGGCAACATAAAAATACACGACGAGTGGTCTCTCAATATCGAGTGTCGCGCAGAAGCCACTGCGTTTGCGGCAATTTTCCACTGTGAAGGCAACGGATGATTACAATTAGAATTGTATCGGTAGGAAATAAGAAGGTTTTCCTATTTTCTCATATTAATATCGTATATTTTCAAGGAAATTTCGAATCAAACTATTAACACCACTTTTCGAACCTTCGATTCGCATTTTACTCTTCCAACAAGTTGCTGTAAGCAACAATATTAACCTTAAGAATATTCGAAGGAATGCATCTAATGTGCTACTGACTCACCAGTATGAGACCCATCCATACATAAGAACATAAATACATACGAGCTGAAACTGTATTTAATTCCACTGACAAAATAATAAGTCGTCTCATTTCAAGAGACGTTCCATCCTCCGCAGCCTCAGCCAATGTTCGACATCGTTTGGAACAAGATAAGTTTATTGCCAACAGCTGACCCGTCTTGCGCTGACACGAGAATGAATTGTAAGGAGGATGCTGGCTCTGCTAGTTAGTGACTTTAATTACATTCAATTAGCCCCCTCAACCCACATGTCAAGGGCAAAGAGCTTGGTTGCAGAGAATGAGTCGATTTTTATTGCTGAGACGTTGGAAAATATGTGTCACCGTTATTTCAATCTCTACTCTTTCATCTCAGGTTATTATCACTGACGTGGGGAAGGATCTTGTTTTCTCAACTAAGCAGCAATACATTTATCTATCGTTTTTCTTTTTTTTTGTTCCAGTGATAAAACTCGGCTAAAACATCAGATAGAATAAGGAGTTGATGATTTTCTAATAGCGGTTTTTTTCGTTTCCTGTTTCCCTTACTCGCAGAGCTCAGTGCGATAATTCATACAGTTTTGTTCAAATTGATTTTTCATCTGAGATAAACTTTCCAACCCGCTCGTGTCCCAGTTTTACAATGCGCAAGGAGATACTTTTTTCGATTCAGTGGTGTTGGTGGTTGCTGTCGAGGATGGTTAGTGAAAACTGAGATCCACTATGGCAAGTAGGTAAACAGTGACGACGAAGTGAAGTCAACATGGAATAGTTTTTCTTCATCATAGATCCAAGATCGAGGGGTATGATATGGGAGACTGGATTATGTGATGGGGGTAATCGGATTCCCCCTGCACCGGATATTGGAAAAGTTTTGATCCTAAGAAGATTATGATAATGAATTTTTCTTCTCGACCAACTGCATCACTAGATCACTGTCCTTTGCTCAGCGCCGTAGAAGGAGGGGTTTGAGTCACTAATTGAGTTGAAAAAAAAAACGTGATGGACCAGTAGTCTAGGGTTATACAGCATCTATCGAGTGGTCAGTAATTTCCTGTTCGAGTGATTTTTTGTTCACATATCCCGTTTGATGGATGCGGAAATAAAAAAGAGAGAAAAAAGGGAGTTGATTTTTCAGAAACACACGATTGCAATTTAATATAAAATTCGACGGAATGGACAGTTATTTGCTTGATGATATAATCAATGGTATAATCAATGACTTCAACACTGTTCATTGTCGACACTTTAAATACTAAACATTTTTTATCATCCTTCTTCAAGATTCCTTTATTTATCGTCGATCCTAATTTTGCAATCTTGTTAATCCTGTTAATCCTTGTTAATCCTGACGGCAAGCAACGACCAGGAAGACCCAAGTAAAGTTAAAGATCAAAATAAAAACAAATCAAAACCAAATTTTCATGTCAATGCAAAATTGAAAGTTTATTCCCAGATTCCGTAAGGAAATACATTAAAAACTGTCCAAACGTACATAAATATGAACTCTATTAGAATACTCCTTTTACTAATGATGCGTTTTTTACGTCCTGTATAATTAGGAGTTTCAAAACTAAAAAGTTCATCCAAGAAAAGTGCATTCGATTGACCTTAATTTCACCATTGTTTTGACTCAATTTTAAGTCAATATTGACGCCCAATATTGGTCAGTTTCTGAGCACGTAAATTTAAATGAGTTTTTCTGAGTTTGTGTGTTGGGTATAGCTAATTGTGAACATCCATGAGCGGCTGTAGGGTGGAAAAGGAAATACATTGTCCAGACAACCAGATGTCCGACAACACAACGCCCGGACTAGTAAAGTAGGGACAGTTTCAAGCTCCACCGGCTGGAGCGAGAATCGAGCCCTCACTTTATGACAATACGCCTTAACGACGGGTCGATTATTTTCTCTACTCTCACCCAAAGTATTTCACAATACCCATCCGCTTCTGGCAACAAGATTGAACAATTCTAGGCTTATTCTGGATTGAAAACATATTTTTTTTTTTATAAACCTTCGATTTTCCCTATGTTTTAAAATAGAACCGCATTAAATAGGAACCATGCCAAAATCTATCGGGTACTGTAATGTATCGAAATATTCACTTTACAGTCATGTTGGATTTTTGTATAGGATAACCACCGAGTTTTTTTACATTTTGTACAGAAAAAGTACTTTTCCTCCGCGACTCTTTCAACCATATATTGGCAAAGCAACACCGCAGAAACACTGTTTTTTACTCACCGTCCTTACATCGTTATTCAAATAATAAGTAATTAACTCTTAACAAACATAGATCTTGAGTTTTGGTGGTTTATAGCTTATGGTATGTGTCCTCATAATTTACCTTTAATATAATTATTTTAGCTTATAATATCTTTCCAGGAAAATGAAGCATAACTTTTCAAACTGACGTAAGTCGCATATGTACGCAAGCTGTGATTTCTGTGCTAAATTGTGGCTACTTGCATTCTTAATACAAGAGCATAAGCATCCAATTAGCAAATAATTAAGGAATTTTTATTCATCCATGACGAAAAAAATATGCGTCCTATCTGCTATCCTTCAATCTTTTGAAAATAATTCAGATACATTGGTGCATCTTCGTTTTGAAATTTCAACCAATTTATCTGATATGATCCAAGTGATACACGATTTGTCGAAACACGGTGTATGTAGCAATCATGTTTATCTGAGTAGTATGATGATGATGATGATGATGATGATGATGATGATGATGATTATGTAATACTACTATCTATTGCAGAAATGTTTCTTTCCATAGCAGTGGAATAATCTGAAAAACGATTTGATCAGGATTCTATTATTTTTTGTGATCATCAAGCTCCTGTATGAAGGGCCAAAAAACGATTGGGCGGGCCCGTAAGCAGAGACACTTACGCGAAACCCGCGAATATAGGGATAAGTATCTCCTTCCAAAAGCAAGTTCACACGCACAGCACTAGAATCGAGCCCTCGATTGACAGAAAAAAACGCCCACGTTCCGCGAAATGTTAACAATAGGAAGGAGGCAGTCCCATGCTCCCTATCCAAATCGTTTCACTTGGGTGCCTTGATGGTGCCTCCTTTTGCCCGTTCTATGTTATTTAATATTTAATATATTATGTACACAACAACTTAAGGTATCATTATAGACAAACATGCCAATGTATTCAAATTTCAAACTTGAATGGATAGTTACTGAAAAATAAATAAAAGTTAGATATGTATTAATATCCTACTAGTCCTGGAAAAGCTGAAAACAGAATAGATCATTAAAAATATCAAAGAAAAAATTGCAATCAAAGATATTATTTTATAAGATATTGTAATATTTGTAATATTTTTTTCTTTATACTGTTCTAGCAACATTTAAAAGATAGCAATTGGAGTGAACGAAGAGTCCGGTTGGATAATTTCTGAAATAAATGGTTTATCTCACCATAATACCACTAAACACAATATTAAAATATAGTCCTACATTGCTTATAAGCACATGCCAATCTTTTATGAATATAGTAGTTGAAGTTCAGAAGTGCAATTTTAAATAAAACGTTATGCTGAAATGCTGAAATACAAATTCACCCTTTGATGCCTGTCATGTTGCTCCAGGCTCTTACATGGTTTTGGAATGCAAAGATGAATCCAAAGCGTGCTGAAATTACTAATTAAATGATAATGGAAAATATACAATATGATTTAAAGGTATACAATCTTCAGTCGCACCCCCTCACTTCACTATTGTCAGATTGACGTCTCCGTGTTTCAGCTGGCAGTCTTTTGTAATCATATGACTCGTGGAGGCGTGAGGTAGGAACTTGTGAGGACGAGAAGTTGGTCGCACCCTCCTTCGAAGTTGTCAACTCACTATTTGAAGCCCATGTTTATCTGAGTAGTATGAAACCAAAACGGTGTATCATTGAATTACGTTAAAATTGTAGTTCAAATAACAATGAATCAAATAATTGCATTAAACTGCTAATAGTTTACAAAAACCGTTGCGCAATTCACACAATGTGCACTAAATTCACCGGCAGAGCAACTTTTTTGAAATCAAATTGAGAATGAGAAGTAATGAACACCGACATTGATAATAGCTTTCTTCTTGGTTCATTCGAGTGTTCTCGACTTGTAGTGGTGTGTATTTGATTGATGAATTTTGTAACCCGTCAGCCTTGTGAGTTTCCCGAGGACAAGTAAAAATGGCTTTAGCGCCACTCCCGAGGGAGACCATCTACCAGTGTTGGGGTTGCCCGACCTTATTGAGAACCTTCAGGGGAGGCTTCTGGGTTTTCCCAAATCTATGGGCGGGAAACAAGCTGGTTGACCAAGGTAACGGAATGTTGCTCGAACAAAAGGCCGTGCAAATAGATAAACGAGATCCGCAAAACCGATTCAAGCAGATGAGAAAATTTCATTCGCTGTTCATATCATCACGGGAAAACCGTTTCCCAAACACCTCGAACAGATTCCTGTTCGATTAGAGATCTGTCCTTTGATTGGATTCAGAGCCCACTTCTCCAAGAAATGACCAAAATGTCTGGCGTCGGTGGTTGTTACCACGTTGTGAGGAAATAGGCCAACGAAAAATAAACGAAGCAAAAAAAAAACAAGAAATCATTTCGTTGTTGCCGCCAAGGGCGCGGGAATTGACGTAGCTGCTCTCTCCGGCCCACGTGTACCGCCGAGACGAACTTCGCAGCTGGAAAGTGGGATCAAAAACGGTCGCCGACTCTGGGTGTGGTGTGACGGGCCTCTCGCAACTTGCCAAGATCTATCAAGAAAATAACGCGTCGCACGACAGTCACTAACTACTTGCTGCAGAATGTAATGAGCACACCATATACTTGTCGCATTCAAAAACCAATGTTTGGCACCATACACTGCCAACTAATTCACACCCTACGCCCATTTTAGCTATATGCCTACTTAGATGACTTGCTGATAGATGTTCCATTTCCCGACCAATTTGCTTGTCCCGGGATTCGGGATAAAATTTGTTGCTTGTCCCGGGAAATTTTTCAATGTGCTTAAAAACGCAATTTTGTGGTTGGGAATATGTTTTATTCATTAATAAAAAAAAAAGCAATGGTTCAAATCAAGTAACTGGTCTCATCAATTTGAATTCGTTCTCTGAAAATACGACTTCAAGAAGCAAATGTTATTAATGCCTTCATCGAACTGTGAGGTTCGCTTTTTAGAACAGATATTTCCGGAGTTCGAAAAGATGCGCTCGCTATCGGTTGAAGTCGGATTGATTGATTTTAAGACGCCGACAATGATTTCAAGATTCGGGCTCAACTTACCATGTAGCTCAAAAAGTGACAGCTATTTCGCAATTACTTTGAAAAATCAATCATTGCTGAATCAGTCTAAGACGATTCCTTTATAGCCGATTCCAGTTCTTCACGCATGCTCGATGGTGTCGATCCTGAATCGTCATGCATACAGGGCAATCCAGCATTCAACTCGGCAGCATCATCATCGGTCTGTCTTTGGCAGTCTTGCAACAATCGAACTCCCAGTTCCTTGATGAACTTAATCATTTACGTTTTCGATGAGCTTTCCAGTTCTGCTGGCACTTGCGTTGACAACGGAAGACCTTGAAGGAACTTCAACGCTGTTATTATTTCCTTTTGGCGCCGTTCGTTGATTATTTTCGTGATTGCATAGAAGAGGTCGTATCCAACTTTGGAGTTACTTTTCTTAAGCTTCGAATACAAGAAACTCAAGCTGCCTTCCGCAGACAGCAATGTAGCATCTCGTCTTCCCAATGCTTCCGAAGTGAGTCTGTTTGGCTGAAGAGCTTCCTGAAGGTTTTTTGCAATCTCGAAATCACTGTCCAATATACGACCTCGGAAAGTGTCTCTTTGATGCAATCAAAACCGCGAATGAAGTGCTCCAGCATCGTTTCAGTCGAGTTTCAACGAGTTTTGACGTCCACACACAGTTGAAGTGGTTTAAGTAACATTTTCGTGATTTTTTCTTGAAGCAGTGCATTCTTAACAGGCGATTTTCGAAAAAAAAATCACGACTCTTCGAATACTTTTCAGAGACTCTCCAAATCGCGTGGTGTACAAGTCTATAATTGAAATAAATTAGCTGTTTTCTTTAATATGAACATGAACATTTCAATATATTTACCCGAAGAACCAACTTCATCATCGTAGTTATCACTATCCGAATCGTCGCTATCTGAATCCTCATTTTCAATTGGTACCGGTGGCTGATCCTTGTACAGGACATCGCAAACCCCCAAGTGAATCGCATATTTGTAACACTGCTGATGAAGGTAATCCGACAATCTTCCAAACTTCGCCATCACTCGAGCTCCGTCAGTCGTTGATGCTACAATGTTTCCATTCTTAATACCGAATTTCCGGACCATATCCTTGACCATTTCCAAAACCTTTTCAGCAGGTAGTGATCCACGAATTTTGCCGAAACCCAGGTTGTAGAATGATCCGTCAGCGAAATGGGCATTCACGTTTAAGTAGCGCTTGTTGCTTGGACTTGTCCACTCGTCCAAAGTGAGACTAACCAGTTCACCGCTATCGATATGCTTCACTATTTCATCCCGCGTTTGCTGCTGAGCGTATCCATAGTATTCGGCGACCAGCTTCATGGCGGATGTATTCGACGTTGGCAGAGAATATCCACGATCTGCGATCGATTGTCTGATGAAGTTGCTGTTGGTGATTGCATTGATCCGTCTTCTGCTGCCAGCCGAGCTACAATTTCCGCCAGTGACTGACGTTTAACGAACTTGAGCATCGATGCTTGTTTCACTGGGACATTCGGTGTGGATGATGTAACTTTCGCAGCGGACTCACTAGGGTTTGTTGGGGGTTTGGAATCCATGTCGTGTTTGTTCTTCATGTGCCGGAGCAAGCCACTGGTCGAAGAGCCCTTGCACGACAAAATTTGCTCGTACTTCCGACATCGTGCTTTTTCTGTCATCCGCAATTCTATCGAAGTGTATCCAAATTTCAGCCAAGCTTTTTTACAATAATTCGATGTAAGGCTACATTAGCACAAATTTTGTATTACTACTTACTTTGATGTAACGGCAATCCGAGATTATTCAATGAACACAGAAGCAGTAATCAGTGAATGAAAACAATGTTTTGAATGAAAATGGCAGCTTGCGTCGTATCGGCGCGGGCGCGTGTGTGTGTGTTAAATGTGTAGGCAAAAATGCGAATGCCTACTGAACCAACGCAAAAGGAATGATGCATTTTCATGAATGATGTATAACATCGATGTGGGTACAGTAAATAGGTATGTTGGCGTTGTATGGGTTATATTGAATGCGCGTAAACGGTACACTGAAATTTATTAGTAAGTATCAAAGCGAAAAAATATGTAAGAAATGTGTGTCCCGGGAATCCCGGGATTTTCGGGACGGTGAAAAATCTTATCCCGGGATTCGGGAAATCCCGAATTTTTAAAGATCCCGGGTTTTTTTTGTCCCGGGATATCCCGGATGGGAATCTCT